>KZ308689.1:601654-797176 GCA_000376725.2 Ladona fulva | reverse complement strand
TAGATCTAGCTAACGTTGACGATGTGTTAAATGGAAGAAGAGACTTTATAGTCTCAGTAAATTTATAGTCAAAATAAAGACGTAATTTATTTATTTATCATGATATCGTCCTCTTTTTAACTATGAACGTAACGGATATCTTTTGAATGATTCAATTGTGTATAATTTTCATTTTTTCCGAATCTCTGTACATACAAATGTAGTTTGTCTGCTTTCTAGCACAACATTTAAAGATACATTTAAATTACTTTTTTTCTGTTAATTCTCCATACATTCCTTGATATGCTAATCTCATTACGATGTAAATTATTTGGCAACTTCCAGAGTAAACCTTTTCAGAGTTTTTATTACATCTTCGAAACGATAAGAGCTTACTGATTAGTCTTTCTCTTTCAGAATGCTCCTGCTAATATTTAGAATCTCCACCGTGCTATTTTACGATTGAAAACCCACTTACAAAATTTATTTCCAATACACTCACAGCTTATAGCAGTCAAATCTTTACGGTAGTTCTTAACTAAACTTTGAGAATTCAATTATTTTACGTGTGCAATTAGAATCGTCACAGTTAAATCCACAAAACCTTGCGAGATACTATTTGCGTGTAGCATAACATAGTAAACGATTTTTCATTTTGGTCACTTCCATAGTCAATTGTTAATGGCATTCCAACGCAATTGATCATTCCTAGCCTCGGAGTTGAGCTTCAGAGGCTATTTGGGTAAGGCATTAAATAAAGCCTGGTAAATTTACTACATAAATTTTATTTAAAGATACAATGTCCCTATTACAATACATATCAAGAGATGGTGAACAATAACACAGCCTTGTAAACAACAAGATGGCAGGAAGTTCATTTCTTGAGCTTCAGAATCACCGTGAAAGTAAGCCAAAAGTGTTTCCGAGCAGCGGACGACTTGCATCGAAATGTATTTTGCAATAACTAAACATACATCAGAAGCACTAAAATATCTTCTCATTTATCTTCTATAGGAAAACCTCTCTTGATACAAATAGCATCTTTACAAAATTAAGAAATTTCATCAGTTTTGAAAAACTGATCGGAAACTTTACCTCTGTAGAAAAAATAAACTCCTAATCTCATTAAGCAAATATTTATAACATTAATTCTTCCTCTCGTGTTCCAATTCTTTTCTGATACTGTATATCAATCAAAAAATATCACCTAAACCACGCACACGCTAACATATCTTAAAGTCAATATGATGTACTTCTACCTACAATTCACTTTTGTTCAACAATAAATCAATGTCCTAGATCGCCTCGAGATTCAATCCATTGAGCATTTAACCTTGTGCTTTGAGAATCCACATGGAGATTCTTCTTAGGCAGTACAATAATTCCATTGGATTGAAATCAGCTCGGCTGCATTTTTACAAAGGATTGAGAATTAAAAAAGAATTCTTGTCAGCTCCACGCTATCACGCATGTATGAAATGTGGGATATACTGTATACTTAGCAGGATTACTACATAACCATATGTCTCTATTGTGGATGAATATTTTATTGGAAAAACTGCTTATCAAGCGGGTTGCCACAATGTTCAAGCAAATTAGCGTCTTGACTAGGTAAACTTTTGAAATGAATCGGAAAGGTGAACCAGACAAGAAGCCAAAAAAATGTTCTCAAAAGGCAAAATCCAACAATAATTAAAGAGGTAGCTGGATACCAGCCACATTTCATTGGATTTCGATCAAATAGAATAGAACAGAGAAGCTTGAATTAATCAATCATTCTTATATTCCTTTCCCTCGATTCCATCGAAAACTGGCGAAAATAAATGATAAATTAAGGTGAGAAACTCCACATTTTCTACTTTCCCTCCCCCTCGTGACATCTGGATAAAATATCCCCAACCCCTGAATTAGCGCTGGAGTAACAGTACAATTCTTAATTACCATCACCAGTAAGGATTACTTCTTTATTCCTCAAGGTAAACTTCTCACATGGAAAAATAAACGAGTGTAAAAAAAGCGTTCGAAAAAGAATAGGCAAGCGAAGAGAGTTCTTAGTTAGTGCACCAGACACACTGCTTGGATTACCGGTCGTGAAGGGGAGTTCACGGTGGAATCCTCGCGCAAGCCGACGGACGTCTTCCATATTAGCAAAGCTTTCATCTCCTCCTTCGATCTGAGAACGAGGGAAAACGCTGAAAAAATAAATGCCTAATTTGTGCCTTGTATCACTCCGTCGGCACGTCACGTAAAACAGGCTAAGGGGCAGCCGCTACGGGGGGAGGTGGGAGATTAAGGAATGATCTAACATTGGTCCCGGAATGATTATCAATCCATCCATGAGAGTGCACTATGTCTCAGTTTCCTTGCCGAACTTCTCGGAACTCATGGGCTTGAGTTCGAGGGTTGATGGGGGAGATATCGGCGGAGAATGGTTGCTCTTCAGGCCCATCTCCTGGCACAGCTCCTCCATCACCTCTCGGTACACCATCACGTTGAGATTCGAGGATATGAAGCGGAGGAGTAGGAAGTCTCCGACGGATATGCGGTCGATGAGCGCTTTGAGTCCCGGAGGAGCGCCGATGGCACGGGGTGAAGGTGTTAGGGCCGCGTTGCTTCCGGAAGTGCTGCCGCCGCCAAATCCGCCGATGTGGATGTTGACAAACCTTTTGCGGAGAGAGCTGCCGCGGGCCATTGGGGAGATGATGATGACCATGGAGTAGAGGAGAGCAAGGCCGGAGATGACGCACAGGAAGATGAACCAAAACCAGAGGAAGATGTAAATCTTCTCGTTGAGGATGTTGAGGGCTAGGACGCAGAGGGCGTCGTGCCTCTGGATGCTTCCAGAAGGACCATATTTGTGGAATGTACACTTAGTGACGCGAGGGAAGATGGCCACCATGGGGTCCCGGCGATCCTCCTGGTCTAGGCCGGCGAAGTTCACCACCTGGTGAATAAGATTGGAAATTTATTTTAAGCTGATGTCTCTTTGATATCAACACTTAACAGGAAATTACAGATTTTTCATAAACAAATACCGAACTCTCAGGTAACAGAACTGAATAGAAAATACGATATTCATTGGAGAATGATAACAAAAATAACAGGAGTATGCTTTGTAACCCGTTTGCAGGAACTATCACTTGAATTGGTTCATTATAACTGTTGTGAATTTTCGAATTGTTTAGACACACTTATTTGCATTTTAATTATTAATTCTCCAAAAATAGTCCAATTAGAATTTTCATTGATTGAGAATTTCTATGAAAATGTTGAAAAAGATGCATTCAATTAGTAAAAATTAATCTTTGTAACAAATTTATTTAAGATACGTAATGCTTCAAATTTCCTTATTCAGAATGTAATAGTTGGTTAATAATTAGGTAGATAGTTCCCTTTCTAAAAATCCAAGCTCAACAGTTCTTTAAAAGTTACAATAAATTCATTCTGTGAATATTCCGTTATGATATAGACCGTCGTGTGAATAGCAATTTGAATTTTGGATCGCGACCAAGGTCTGTTGGGGTTATTCGACAACGCATAGCATCATTAGTAGGGGTCGAGTGAAGGGCGTTCTCTTTTGAAAAGACTGCCGAAGGAAATAAAGGTAAAAGAAGATAACACTTAGGTTTGCGTGTACATACCTCAGTTCCATAGGTAAGGAATGCTCCACCGAGGAATGTGTCAACAAAGAATAGGTTCCCAATGACGTTGGCAAGGTTGAGCAACTCGCAGAAGAAGTAAGCCGCTGCGTACGCCTGATGTTGGTGCATGGATTCGACGAGGTACTGGACCAGCCTGCTCTGTTTTTCGCGGCGGCTCTTGTTCGAGGACGAGATGACGGAGCCCCTGATGCTCTCTGTCAGCGCCCGCACCTTGCCTTCTTCCCAGGTCTTCCACAGCCAATGCGGGGCATAGAAGAGGATGCCCTGTTGGAAAAAGATATCAAGTTATTAGCTTATAACAAAAAGTTATTGTAACAGGATGAGATCACGAAGATTCCAAGCACCTCCGTTTTAATTATGTCAACTACAAGTGTTGGAGATGATAAACTCTTATTGGATATTTTATTCTGGCGAGACCTTATGGAATAATGGTAGTATTTTTAAAGGCGCTTCTAAAGCTTAAGTTATTTTGCATATATAAAGGGCTTCCACTGGGAATCGAACCCGGATCCGCTTTCGCCGAAGGTGCACGCGATACCCACTTGGCTTTCCGGGAACCCGCGTGATTTATGAGGTGAAAGAAAGTTTATGAAACGCTCCTTACTTCCACGGAAAATATTTAAAGTTTCTTGATTGCTTCTTCTCCTTGATTGATTGCACGAGATGATTAGCGTTAATATCTATTATATAAAAACCTATATAAAACCTATCATGCCATTTGATGTTCTTGTTTTATGTAAACTTTTCATTTTCAAGCATCATTAGAATCGAACCTGAAAAGCAACATTGTTTTCCGAAATTCATATTGAAATTTTCACACATCTGCCAGCCGCATTATCACTGTTACTAACAATTCTGTGAACTTGTGAATTTTAACCTAGAAACTTTCCTTCGAAGTTGTGCCATTTTCTTTATTCAAAAGTTTAATTAGTGTATAACAATAATTAGTGAACAAAAAGTCTTTTACGGTTTCTTAATACTTAAACTCCTAATTCTGACGAATAAGAATATCAAGGAGATCAAGGCGGCCTAATTTGAAGCTGATGAAAAGCCTTGAAAGCTGAGCTAGATTCCTCCCGCTGAATCTGACGTCACTCCTGTTTATGAAGTTGCTAGATATTCAGTAAGCAGCTTTTCTTGCTTGCGCTTATGAAAATGACACTTTTACAATGAAAAGCGCAAGATGTGAAAAATGGTGCTTCGAAAACCTTGGCTCGTTTACTTTCACATTGCATTTCGATACAGCGTACAATTGTTTGGTTACTTAAATTTAATTAGGAAATCCGAGTCTTGTAGTTTATTTTTGGGGTCACCATGCGCTGGCTATTGTTTTATATGGTCGATTCGATTGTTACGCCTGTTGATTTTGTTTTGTTTTCACGAACAGGACTTTCTTTGCTTCATTCTCCGCACGCCTCTTAGGCTCCCTTCATGCGCCCCTCATCCAAATCAGGCGTGGGTGCGTGTTGATTCTCCGTCTGCCCATCCACTTTCCCCCCACAAAAAGGAGGAGTCCCACTCGCTGTCTTAGCTCCTTGTATAATAAGCGGGTCCCTAAGGAAGCCCACATAGTGAGCTTATAATGCATTTCACGCGTGAAATTTTATTATGCTAAGCAAGAGCTTTTTCTCTTCCCGCGTTTCGAAGGAATGTCTCATCAATTGAGAGTTCATAAGTTTCGTTCGCGATAAGCAAAACCTCAGATTTAATGGATCGCCGAGTCTTACATCTTCGTCTGCAACTACCTTTTCTGCATTGAAAAGGAGTTAAACGCAGAATAAAATGGGTAACCGAAGAAGATCGGCAGGATGCCAAGAATTTTTCGCCAGCTGTTTCACGATAGAACTGCATGATCATCGTTTATGATCTCTTCACTATTTTTAACTATTGTAGGAATATTCAGTGTGTCCATGCTCATGGATTTGCATACAGTTCTAACAACTTGAATTCTTTTATAGTCTTGCATTTGTGCCCAGTGGAGATTCTCCACACTCAGATTTTTTTTCGAGTCTAGCCATAATTTTTTTCTCGAAACGGCCTGAACTTGCAAAACTTCATGTTCGCGCCGTTAAACATCTTCCGCGAGCGAAATAAAAATGTGAGGAAGGTCTGTCGCTGACACGGCGTTGTTGCGTAGCGTAATAAAAAATTGAGATCTGGCAACGTCGTGAAGCAACGTATGATACGTCAAAAAACTCGATAAACATCTTGGTCGGACAAAAAGCGGACGCTCCGAAAAAGAGGAAGGCTCGACCCTAAATAATGCTAGTCTATTGCATAGTTGAAAAATGGGAGGTCGAAAGGAATTGCGTGATTTTTTTCCTCGGGCTCCATTTGCGAACCCATGCTTCCTGTACGTCGTCAGGGATACGAAAGTCATGATTCCTCGCTTTGAATAGATTTCACCATCCGTGAAAGACATGTAATGCGGATGTGCTCCATAGAGCTCTCTCTCCTCGGTTCCAATCTGAAAGCCATCGTTGGGACGCTCACGAAACGCGTTCGTCGCATGTTTCATAACTGTACGACGTGCATTTTAGTCATTCGATTGGAGGAAGGAAGCAGCAGGAGAATTTCCCGTGGTGCACTGACCCAGCAAACAATTCCACCGAGCTTTTCTTCGGAAAAAGGCCATAGAATGACGTGTCCGGGAAGGACACCACTGTGGCACGACGGCCACCCTGAGGTTTCAGAAACCATGGGGTAGAAAGGATAATGGCTCTTGCTAGATATTCCTAATTACTGCTGCGGGAGTTCGAATTCCAGATAGGCAACGAGGGAAAACGAGGATCAGGGTTTACTTGGAAATTTACCCTGAAAATGGGTCGGAGTCTAATTGGGGGAAAACTTCGTTTTCAGCGTATTCGGGGATCCATTAGTTTCTTATTCATTGAATTCAACGTAGTGGAGGAAAGGAGAAAATGTAGGTCGAGTTAAAAGTTACAAAACCGGAGCGCGGGCTTGCGGTCCAGCGAAGTCGGCGAAGAGTATTTAGTCTTTATTGACTAGGGATGAGATAGCTGTGATTTTCCTTGTCTAGACGTTACCTCTCCATTAAATAATGTTCAGTTATACATTGTGAAACTCTGAGAGGAATTCATTCTCCGTTGGTTGTTCTGTATCTTTAATACGGAGGAGTTGCACTTCCTTTACAGGTTTTTCGGGGAAAAATGTGACGTAAGCGCGATGAAAATTTGGAATTTCCGAACACCTTTTCCTTATCTTCAGCGAAATGGTACTATGGTTTTCTGGAAAATTTTTGTGCAATCGTTTAAGTGTTTCGTATATTAGTTTTATAAAGTTTCCTTAAAACGTTTGGTTCAAACTAAAATAAAAAGTCTCTCCTCGGAATTAGTCAGGCGACTGAAACGCAGGACTAAAATATATTTGAATGTTTAAGGAAGGAAAAGAAAGAGACTGGAGAAGTTAAATAACTGAACAGGTGGGGGTAAAACGTATGTACGAGCCATGTGATCTGTGAGTATGAATTTTAGAACCTTTACACTCGCTCCTCATCATTGCAAATCCAACGAAGGAAAGTGGCTGCTTACCATAGGAAGTTTTCCGAGAAACGAAAATACTTTCTAAAGCATTTCTTCTGCAAATGGCAAAGGTGTCGAACGGGAAATCTCTCTAACTCCGTTAGCGTTTCCATTAAAACTTGTTCTATCCTCCAGCAACATTCTAACGGTAAGCGGCGTTGCGCAAGTTAAAAAGATCCGCGAGGTTTGGAGATTGCAATGAGGCTGATGCATGACGGGGGATTTGCGTGCAGATTCAGGAGAAGTCAGATCGCACGCACGCATGGGAAAACGAGGAATGTATGCGCCTCCGGTCACTCGCCAAAGATGTGAAAGGAGAACACAGAGAGGTTTATATGTAAATGTCACCATGGTAACAACGCGTATGCAATGTCACTCAGTCCTGGCACGAACGTGTGGAGTAGGCTTAATATTTCCGCCGCGAGCTTTCTTTGCATTTTAAATGATTTCTTTGCATTTTAAATGAAACGAAAATAGAATCCGTCTTTAGTTATCAATGGCTACGTTTGTCGCTCGAGATGAGAGCCTGCAGACCGTTGATTAGTAGACTTAGATTCATATCCCGAAAGCCGCCAGTGGCGGATGGCAGGGTTACCAGTTACCATTACGCGTGCCATTGGTTTGCAATTATTGTTCAAATATGGTAAATTGTTCCAAGACTTAGCCGCCCTTTTTTAGTTTTTTTGGTCACGGATCAAGGAGGAAATAAACAGGAAATTAGTTGAAATTAGATTTGCTGCTTTCCCGGTGAATAATGAAAAGGAAATTAGTTGTTCCAACGTGTTTTGGAAATTTGTTTTAGACCGGATATACACGGAGAAGATCGAAAAGCTATAAGATCTCAAACAGACTGCCTTTCCAAACAGTAGTATTTCTTACTGTTGGTATCACAGAGATTCCAGCGATGGTTCCTTCCTATTTTTTAATATATGCTTCTTGAAAATCGCTATCTATTTGTGTGAAAAAACAACGAAAATCCGTCTAAAAGATTGCGGACTTGCTTAAATTGCACACTTTATTTCAAGCAATTCTAATTTTCGCTGGCGAAGAAAAGGTTTGCTTATTTTATTTATGACTCGGATTAGGACTCATTCGCGTGTTGAAGTCCAGGTGGAAGCGATCGCTTTACGAAGTAATTGCGGTTTACGAATGGGGTCCGCAAAGGTTACGAAGTGGGGTCTGCAAGAAAGGACAAACACTGACACGGATATCGTATGTTGGTGTCGCAACGGCCCGCGAGGCTGTCCACGCCCCTGCTGATCATACCAAAAGCCACGGCTCGCCCACTTTTCTTGGGAGTAATAATGGAAGGGTTTAATTAATTCCGAAAGTCTACTACGCCGCTAAACCCAGTGTTTGTGCGATTGAGTGAAAGACTCAGAAGAAATAGTCGAGGAAAACTTAGCCTTTGAGAGATGTATTGAAGTTTATTCTACTTGCGGATAATAAATATGCGTAATGGTGTATGTAAATGGTCATGATGTTCAAATAATATCATAATGGTAGTATAGAGCAAAAGCAGTATTCTTCTTCATACAAATACATTCCGAATTTTTTTTTGAAAATCATACTCAGAAAATTTGTTTGCTTTTGATTCTAATCTTTGAAGAATACAATTTTATAATGGAATTTATTAGCATTTCTTGTCTTGTCAAACAATCAAGATATTTTTCTCGATATCTCACATTCCATCCAGGAATAAATCGCGAGCAGATATTCGAGACAGGAAAATAGCTAAATATACTAGCAACATTATATGTAAATATATTTAAACAACTCCCCATTTTTGCTTGTGGCAAAGAAAGTCCAGTAGCCAGAAAGACGAAAGCTGATTCCTTTCAATATATAAATCACAGTTAAAAATAAAAACGCTGGTGAGTCGTTGCTGTTTGCGAAATTAGTTTACGACTTTCTTTAATTGAAACCAACAGTGATTCGTTCCAAAGAATGAGTAAAATACCATTCAGTTCATCGTTTGATAGTAACTGAATAATTGTCTTGAGCAACCGTTTCACTGGCTACATAATTTTACTATATCTTCCTGGAATGCATTTTTATCGATTCTAAATTGTCATTTTAATCGCAAAGACGCACGCCAGAGATCTTCGGATTATGTTTACGTCCCCATTAAGCATTCTCTTCACTTTATCAATTAGCTCTACTGTTCTCGACATTTAGAGATAGCAGCCAATACATGCCATCTTTCATATGTGTAATTAGGGCTTCCTTGGCAACCTTGGAAGCTATCAAAAACAACCTTATTTAATACTTTTCATGGTGGTAGTTGAATAAGAAAAGAAAAAATGGGGAATGAGATATTTCGTTCCTTTTCATAAATTGTCTCTGTCTACGATATCGCTACAGTTCTATGGCGAAATAAAAAGCATTTGTCTTTTTGAGTGTAGTTTCAAGTGACCTATTTCGAAGGCCACACACATTAACGAATATAACTGCATTACGCACGAAATTTGCTGTGTACTAATGTGATAATTCGAACTCGAACTCCTATCTCCCGACAAAGATGACCACGACGGCAGCTGCCTCTATGGAAACTCGGTTTCCGATTTGGAAAGGGAAGTCTGCCGTCTTTGCTTGCTCGTCGCATTAGCTAAATTAGCGTTTTCGCTTACTTCCAACTTGCCTTCGAAGGTACGAGAGAAGAGGATGATGGGCAAAGAAAGAATTCGCAACCGTTCCTTTCATTTTCTTACGATTTTCTCGCTAGCAGATCATTGATCGAATTCCCATTTTGTAGTGAGTAAATTCAATATTAGCGACAGATTAAGTTCCTAGTGGAGTTAATGTGGAGTTCTTAGGTTAGTGGGCAAAGAAGGAGGTAAGAAGTAAGCACGTCTGCGCTTTTCGCCGGAATAGCAAACAAGGCTTCGCTTGAACACATACGCCCAAAACGTAAATAAAGCAATTTTTCTATCTTGCTTGTCAGTTGGGTTTTTGTGATCCAAGGAAACTGCTGCGGTAAGAGGCGCTGCTCGAATGCGTATTGGGTCATCATTATACATTAGCTTGGTAGGTCAAATTTAGCAGATGATTTTTTCACCCCTTTCGAAAATACAAAAAATTATAAATGACTCTGAAAGAAAATAAAATTAGGAAATGCTATAACTACTTCAATGCCTAATTTTGAACCAACGAGAGTAAATAGATACAAAACAATTTCATTCGACTTAAAAACTACAGCTTGATTTAATGTGCTTTTTCCCGGGTTCCTCACTTTGGAACCAGAAGAAATAACCAACCAAAAGGAACATATAAAGTGCTTCGTGTGAATGTTTCAGGAAATATTTTAACGCGAAGAAAGGAAAGTGAATACCATTAGGCACTTTTTCCCTTAATGGACTGACGTAAATGTGAGGTAAACATCTTACCTGGAGGAAGAGGACGAAGGGCACCCACTGATAGTAGGAATGATAGTACGTCTCATTCTTATCGGGATCATAAGTTCCAACCCCGGGATGGGCTACGTGAGTCCCGACCGGCTTTCCTTGCTGGTGCGGGAGCGTAAACGTACTAGTGATCCAGCAGTAAGTGTTGAGCACATGTGGAGGAACCGCTCCGTCAGCGATGCAACTGATAGGGTCACCTGAAGGAATGAAATTTGAATTAAAACAATGATTCTAAAATTACGGATTCTTGATTTGAAATTAAGATACTCGCGCGAAAAATTTACTTGCGAAGTTTAATTCCCATTGAAATCGCTCGAAATAATGCGAAAAGTCTTTCCAAATGCTGATCTTTGGGATGAGCCTCATTTTTCGTGGGAAATTTGGATAATAGATTCAGCAAACGGCTTTGCCTCTTTAAGAAGTGTCATTAAGTTGCTCTTCAAGAAGTTAGAGGTTGTAAGAGTAATGTGAAAAGATGAAGATTTATTCAAAGAAGAAGAATACTTAAGACTAAACAAGATTTGTTTGAAGACAATCGTAGCCAATGAATCGGCTCATTCTGAAATATGCTAATGTAAGCGAGAGTAATAATTTCTAAGGAGTTTTCTTTCCTCTCTTTGGTGAAACGCCAGAAAAGGAAAAGTACTAATTGCCGTGCTATTCGTAGTTACAGCGTCATCTTATGCACACATTTTCGCAATCAGAATACTGAGAGTATAAAAACTTCCGGAATAAATTAAACACGATTAGTGTTTCATACTCGATTTGGTGGGGTTGACTCTTCTTGATAGATGCCGTGGTTTTCACAAAATTAAATCATTATTCTTGATAACCATCCAAAATGAAAAAAAGTCTCACATCATTAGTATTTTTATTGTATTCAGAGATGTGGCTTATTCTAATTAAAATAATCGCTTTATTAATCAACTGAATTGAATTTCCTTCGTGCATATTTGCGACGTCAATTTACGCAATTAAAGTTGCGTTTAAAAAGTATTTATCTTAAATGAAAAAAAGCATTTTATCTTTTATCAAAGAACGGTGGTTCTGTACAGCTCCATACGAAACTCATTTTGTTAAGCTGCATGGAACATGGGAAGTCGTGGTAAGGAAAAGGATGAAGTCTTTGCTTACCAATTAGGTTGTTGGCAGTCACTATTATGCAGCATACGAACAGGAAGGCGGAGGTTAGCCTGTAGTGAGCCCGGAACACGCAGTTGTCGATGACAGCTTTGTCCACAAGGTAACGAACTTTCACGAAGCCCGCTACCGCGGACACCATACCGAAGACCGCCATGGTGGCGACGGGTGCGGTGACTCCTCAACGCCCGACACCACCTCTCTCTGGTATTCTACTGGAAGAACGAGAATGATCGAATGTTAGTATATCGTTAAATGAAACTAAAGATTAAGAAGAGCTAAATATTTGGAATTCCATCATGATTGTAAAATAGAACTCAGGAATCAAATTCTCAACTCCGCTGATCTCCGGAATAGGAGCGATACTGAAGGAAAGAGAGCAAAGATGCAAAATTGTGCTACAAATAAGTTGTTACATTCTTTAGATTGCTTTTGTAAAACTTGACTCCTGTTTCTTTGTGTCGCTGTTTTTATTGGACTGAAAGAGAATCTTCAATTCGAAAATTTAGCTAATTAGGCTTTTTGGCTGGCTGACATCAACTTTTTTCCTCCACGCCTCAGTAATTATCAAAGAGCCAACCAGAGTTTTGGATGTTACGTTTCGCAACCCTTTTTAAGATAACGAATTTTCAGCTCCAACCGCTAGAGAACAAATCACCATCTTAAGTAAAACTCGAAGTCGAAACGAAAATTAGGAAAAACCCCAAATCATTGCATTTTCACTAGATGGGAATTATCATAAAAATAGGATAAACAACGTAACGATGACTTCTTGAAACGGAACGAAAACTTTCGGCTAACTAAATTTTTGGAATTAACTCCCAGCACAAAACGTCTGATAACCTTATATTTCCTTTGAATGGAACACAGACACTTTTATTTGATTCCGTTGATTCAAATCCGATATCTCTGTGGCATTAGACCTTTACGAGCAATGGAGATAGTAACAACCTCTTCAGAGTAAAGACCAGAGAAAACTCGAAAATGACATTTCTTCACAACCTTTCGTCACTAACTTCACATCCACGGAAACTTCTCTTTGCACTGTAACCCATCACCAATTCCAAATGACCCAATCCCATATCACGAGGCACCTTCGTCTCAATTCCTGGAGTCCGATTCCAGGCTTACATAATCCGGCGCGGAAGATTGAAGGTAAAAGGTTCAGGGGTCACCCGCGGTGTCGGGAGAGGTTAAATGAACCAATATGGCCGCCAACGCGTCGACGGGGCCAACAACGAGCGTGTAAAAAAGGTCTCACCACTTGTCGGAAGTTGTCCTCGAAGTCCGCGCGACGGTACTCCTTGGAAGTCCTCTTGCAAATAGCGCGTTATTCCCTTAGCGAGAGCTGATAGATCACTGAGACTGAGAGGAAGCGTTGGCAACCTTAAGACGAATCCTCTACATGAGGAAAATGTAGCGCAGTGAAATTCTCCTGAAACGCGTCATCATTAATAGGAAGTTGCGTTTTCTGAAAGTACTGCGGTTAGGGTATCCTCACTTTTAATAAACGGGAGTATTTTTAACGGTTATCCATAGGAAGAAAGAACGTAGCTACCGCAGTGGAACCCAGGATGTTACGAGTAATTTTCTGAATAACTGGAAGTTTCCGCCTGCTTATTTTCTCGTTTAATTTATCATTACAGTGGTTGGATTGAGTAATTTTTGCTCAATTTTTCTTTGATATCATTGCCTGCGGTTACATTCACGTAAATAATCGGCATTCCTTACGACAATCATGAATTCATTATACGAAGCATTTAATTATAACCTCGAAATTAATATTAATCGGTATATCAACCTCTCTCCGCAAAAACTCTTTACAATTTGCCTATTCGCCATTTATTGAGAGGTCTATCTTTTGCGTACAAGCTGCACGATTGTTGAAATCAAAAACCCTAATATTTACCAATCCTAGAGCTCCATCTTCAAATATTTCTCTCCCCTTATTCCTTTCGTTTCCTTCTTGCCTCGATCTTCGCCTCCTCGAGGAATTAAAGAAGTTAACGTGGAGCGAGACTATACCCTCCCCGTTACCCTCCCTCTGGGCTCTTCCCAGCCACCTCCCACTTCCTGCCCCAGGATCCAAGTCATTATTGTCCGCTCTTTCCCTGGCACTGCCATCTCTCGGTCGCAACTAGATCGTGTGTACACGGATCATCTCTTTTAAAATCCAAAACGATTATGTCTCTGATAGACTTTTTTTTTCGTCGCGCTAATGTTGTATCGCTTGCGACCTTTAAGGGGAAAATATAACAATTCGAAACGTAGGAGCATCGTGAAAATAAAATTTTCTCATTTTACCTCCTCAAAATCGGAATGTTAGTCTGCTGATGTCTCGAAAGCAAATTCAAGCGAGCTTTTTTGCATTCCTTGTGTCCCGAGGATTTTAACGCTCAAGGACATAAATGTGAAAAATTAAATGATGAGCTCATGTGCATAAGTTCGATGCCTCGTTTGGATTTTAGAGTCGTGTATTTCGTGCGGAAAATAAGAGGACGATGCAACCAATTTGCATGTTTCTTTTCACGACAATATGCATAAAAGTTATTTTTGATCGAGCAATTTTAAAAGTTTACTTGGGGGATAATTTCAACAATAAATGACAAGATTACGTGAAGAAAATTCTTTTTCGCATCAATGTCTTTCTGGGATGAGATAGAAATATTCAATAACGTATGAATTTTCAAAAGACTTAAAAATGAAAACTGAGTCAATAAATGTCGTCTGCCATTGAAGAATAGGAGCAATTAGCATCAGATGTGACAACAACCGATGCCCCGATGCAATCAACAGTTTGATTGTGACAAATTTGGAGCATCTGAAAAGGAAATCCTCGCTACACACCACCGAAGATCTGGAATGCATTTCAAACTATCATAGTTATTTCGACTGATCGATTGACTGACTGATTCCGTATCATCACGTTCCTGGATCCCCAATATGAGTCAACCCTCGGATCCCCTTGGGTCAAACGCGCATGGCGCATCCACTTTCTCCCCAATCTATCCGCATTTACCTCTTGCGCCCTCTATCCTCCCGCAGACGCGAAGGGTCAACCTATCAAACAACTCCATTCCCGCCCTCGCGCACCTTATTTCCCGTGGGAAAACCATCTCCATTAGAAGAATCTCCTCAGGACTCGACCATCTGCATTGCTGGAGAGAGGCTCTCGGCCGCTCCTCGTTGCGCAATGCTATGCGATGGTTTCGAAACAATCCTTCGTCCGCGAGTCCTTGCTTCGATTAAGAGAGCCGTTCTCCTAAGATCCTCACGATCGACGCCAAGTGCAGTGGGAGCGCCTCTTCGTTACTGCCCATTGGTCATTTCCAAGGACATGGAACTGTAATTCCGACAGAGAAGAGAAAATTCGGCGCAAGAGTAAACAAGGACCGACGTCGGAACACTGTGATAGATGTTTATTGCGGTTAATTATGAACAAGTATGAGCATTCATGCAAGAACCCGTCTGACTTGATTCATTGACGATCCGTCTCTTGGTTGACAACCCCACCAGTATCCTTAGAGAGCCCCTCGAATGCAGACTTCGAGCATTACCCATTGCGAAAAAGTTAACGTTTTGGTCACATCCTTCCTGAGATGGAATTTCCAGCTTTTCTTCTTCGTGGTTATTCGTGAATTCGATAAAATGATCGGAGAATTTCTGCAGAAATTTCGCTGACTGCTAAATTATGTAAAAGGAGGGATAATTATTAATTAAGAAGGAAATAAGGCATGAGGTAGGGGCACATGAACTTATCGTAACGTTACACCTATAAAGCAGCAAACGTGAAGGCCCGGAAGACGAATCTTGAGAAAATATTGAGGAATAAAACGATTTCGGAAGAGTTTAAAATGGTTACAAACAACGGAAGGTGTCCATTGGAAAAGGTAACATGCGTTGTGGTTTTCTGAGGGGCCTCGATGCTACCGGTCGGTGTAATCGCGGAGCCTTCCATTATTCATTCTGACGCTTCCGAAGTTATTCTCGTCGAAACCATTTTCGAAGTAGCATTCTAACTCCCCCAACGCCATCTCCTCATAGGTGCCCATCATCACGACCATGGTTTTCTTCTCTCACGCCTTCTTGACCCGAAAGCACCTGGCATCCGCCACCGATGGGCGCTACAGAATCTTGTAGCAACCCTACCTTTACACGCAACTGCCGTCGAAAACGGAAAAGCTATACAAACGTGTTCGTCGGTCGTGAGAATCTCTTCGCGGACGATTGGAGGCGGCGTGGTAAACCAAACCGATGCACCAGGGTCATAGTCTCCACTGGTGCTTTCTCTGCGTTCTTCCTCTACAACTTCGATGGCGACGTGCGAAAATACCTCCCCAGATTCCCACCCTTTACTTTTGTCCATACCACCTTTCCGACTCTTGATTGCCAAGGCCTTTTCCTTCATCCCAGCGATGTTTCATCAGAGCGACGAAAGCTTTTACAGAGAGGTCGAAAAAACCGCGCGGGATTCCACGGAGGAGGCGTTTTCCTCGTCTTCGGAGAATCACCGATAGCAAAGAAGAAAGAGCAACGGATGCGTGTGTGAATATTTTGACGGGTTCTGGCGATTTCAGCGAGCGCGTGTTTTCCTGTTTGCATTTCTTCTGTGGGCCTTTTGTTGACTTAAGCGGCGTTCAAGGGCTTATTTTCATTTGGTTTCGCTGGAGGAGGAAGCCGTTGATCGCTGTAACCGTTGTAAATCAAGGTTTACGATTTTTCTTCTTTTCAGATTCATCCTTAAACATTTCATTACCTTACTGAATTGTCAAACGGTGATTGTAGAACTAATTTTTACTCGTTTTTGTTAGAATGGAAAGCCTTTGTTGATAGCTCTACGAATCATTCGGATGAAAAGATAAATTCGACCATTTCGTTCTTACTCTTATTTCTGCTTAGCTCATTTAACGATTGATTGATTTAGAGGTACTATTCTTGGGAAAGAGTTATCATCAACGAAGAGAACAAAGACCTTTCGTCTTTGCTGACATACCCGAAGTGAATTTGGAGCCTTTCAGCTTGCACTTTTGCGGTCTTTGAAAGTGTGGTGTCATCACCTGCTGCTTTTTCGAAGTAAGGATAATGGAATTTTAAACAACACCCTTATCTTCACGTGACGCAGTGAGGATTCCTCGTTATCTCCTTTCGTAATTTCCGTTTTACTCCTTCCGTTTCCTTTCTTCCCTGTCACCTTTTGATGCCTCACTCACTCTTCCAAGTATTTCCCGGTTGAAATTACTTGACGAAATAGAAACATAATTCTATAGTTTACGGTTTTGTTTACGATCAAACGTAGTCGCGAGACCTGTAAGAAATGTGGCTTATTAGCCAACATTGTACAAAATTACTTCTCTTGAAGAGAAGGTTGAGAGTTCACTAATAGTTATGTTTACCTACCGAAATTTAAATCGTGATGAAGATCGATTCCTAGAAATGCGTACACATGGCGAACTGAGGTAGAAATCACAAAATTCTGAATTTACCATCCAAAAGAAAGAATGGGATGGAAAATTGTTACGAGAAATTCATTATCATTTTCCCAACAGGTACGAGTGTGGGTGAAGCCGCCAATAGACTGCTTATCTAATATTTTTCCAAACAATAGGAACTCGTTAGTATCAGATAAAGATGAGATAGTCTATATAAACGCAATTCAGCGTTTTACAATGAGGTTCGTAATAAACTCAACCTAGATGACTAATTCCATGACTTTGCTAAATATGTCAAAGTCAATTGAATGATAACGCGGAAAAGCGTTTGTTTACTCATGACCGATTACTGAAAATAACAGGAAATTTTGGTGGACGGCTTTGGTCGAATGTAGTGATAATAATGTTTCTACAACTCCGACTTTGATCGATTTCCATAACAATTGCTACGCAAAAACCCATCCTGATTCTTTAGTATCGGTCTCACATTACATGACGACGAAAAATGTCCACAAAAACCACAGGCCAAAATCGTTTAAATAGAAGTGTCCACAGTAAGTAAAATTATAGATTTCGCTTGAGCCAGGAAAAAGGAATAGGATACTAATCTCGATAATGTTAGAAACATTGGAAGCTTATTTAATTTTTTCGCTTACAAAATCTTTCTATCGAAGTTCATCGCTTACAAGGCATCACCACCGCAACCGATCGACTTTGTTTTGTATCCCCTTCTGAATGTCGTCCCAACTTTCTCCATTTATGAATCTATCCACCCCATTTCAATCTCAATCGCGCCGCCGCCATTTGCAAAATCTCCGCCGAGAGGCAAGGCTTGTACTAAGAAATCAAAGGCACCCGGAGGACGCGGTCGACGTGCTCATTCTGGACGCCCTCCGGAGTTACCCAACACCACCCCACACCTCTCCATCGCACCAATCCATTCCTCGCCTCTTTTGCTTTTCTCATATGCTCCACATGCCTTCTCCTCTTCACCTGTCCCCTTTATATTCGCCCACTCGTTTCCTCACGGATTTACATCTCATTCCCTCCGTCTACCGCACCTTTTGTTCGCGCCTCCACCTCTCTCACAGAAATTTTCTTTCCTATACCTTCTTTCTTCCCCATTAAGGTAGTGCATTAGCCATCCAGATCAAACGCAAATCTACGAATGAGACCGATAGGCAATCCACTCCATCTGCCGTGTTGCCAGACGTCGTTCACGTCGGCCAATGCACCAGATCTCCGTCTCCGCAAATGGCGAGCGCAATGCGGGCGTCTCTCTCGATATGGACCTCTTTTCTCTCTCCTCCCGACGAGGAGATCGGAGGGATTTCTCCTTCGGAGGTGACCCTCCATCGAGGAATACTCTTGGCAACGTGGCGTTGCACTCTCCGTCAGGAGGAAAGTCAGTGGTTGACCTCTCCTATTCCCTCTTAGTCTTTCGAGACGATGTCCCAGGTGCTTCGATGCCGAATACATAGTCATCGCAAAATACGAAGTCATCGTCCCAAGTAAACGGAGATGCTTAATTTTTCGGTTTCCTGCGCTCATAAACATATGTGTCTATATACATAGAGTGACAAATACCCGAATAATGAGAAAAGAATTTTTGTTTGCGCTTATGAGTTTCATTGATGCCCAAATCATCTCATTCTCGATTGGCTAAACAAATTGAATCCGTTTTCATTTTCTTAAAGAACGCTATTGATGTTATTAAAACTATAATTGGCTTATATATGGGTCTTTTACCTATTGCCGGCAGAAATTTCTACCGAAACGTTCTGAAAGCTATCGTTTAATTTAGTGGTAGTAATAGTATTGTTGAAATTGCTGGTCCAGCTGAGGCAATTTCGCATACATTGGCCCCCTCTGGGAATCGAACCCGGGACCGTTTCTCCATAAGCGAACGCGCTACCATTATGGCTATCTGGAAGCCAAATTTACTGTAGTTCTATTCGATTAATTCATTAATATTTCGTTTTTCAGCGCCTTTACTAAAAACCACTAATTATATTTCTTTTATCAGGAGTGTAACCTCAATATGATAGAATTACTCGTACAGTTGTCTTGACCTGGATTCGAACCGGGGGACTCTGTATTCTCATAGTTTTAAAATATCTCCATAAACATGGAAACAATCGGGTTGGACAAGTAAGAGGGTATAATTGAGTATACTTTCCTTGTACATACATTCTCACGTTATCTCTACACCATTACTAGTTCAGCTTAGAAAGATTATTCCCATCCGCGGATGAATAAGCGGAGTTTATCTGCCCGTATAGAACCATACGACTAATCGATAGATGTCGGCGGAGACTTCTTTCAACAGCGCTTTCACGATTTCCCATTCAAGCACGGAGAAGCATTTTTGAAAGCCTCCCTCCGCTTTCACCGAAGGATCTTGTTAGGACAGTAATGTATACAGAATGGGTTGGTTAGAGGATGGCGTGTGTTGGAATGCAAACACAGAAAGGCGGCGAGGGTGAAGATGGTGTGGAGGATCTCATGGAGACAATAACATTGCCTTATTATTACTAGCGTTGAATCGTACCTTATTGGATTTCCCCGCTAAGTCACGTTTTGCATCCTCATATTCTGCTAACGATGATTGGCGTTTTGCAATTGCCAGGGAGGAGGTTGAGTTTCAAGCAGGAGAGGTCATTTTGTTAATCCTTCCGCGATTCCGAGCTCAGCGATTGACGTTACAACGAACATGCTAAAATGCAGATTTACCAAGCGCCTTCATTTCTATCCTTGTGAAAAAGACAAGGAACTACAGCGAAGGCGATAAACTGGGAGTGGTGTTCCCACAGTAATATAAATTTTAAATTTTCTATTCATGATTTACAATAGACTAAACGCAGACTATGAACTCGTTTTCGTAAAATTATGAAACTAACGGAAGAGAGTGGCCTATCGATTATCTGAGCAAGGATTGCTTCATTCCTGAATACGAAGTCCCATAATTGGATCTCATACATGCATGAAAATTATCTTTAGTACGTGTAGGGCATCTCTCGGTATCCGCCCCCACTTTCGCTCGCTTGTCGATCACTCCCCTATGAAACCAAAAGACGAGTATATATGTAACGTGGACATTTACTGGCAGCGTGACACGTAGTGATTCATTCCGAAAAAGCTACAGTTTTTAAAATTCGGATTGTTACATATACCAAGGTTTGTGTTACCGTGGTTGATTGGTTAAGTGATTGTAAATTTTTGGAATTTCCCTGGCTATTGTTATATAAAATCTGAAGATGGATTAAAAAGACATCATTAAACGTTCCTTCGGACATTAGGTTAAAGATAGAGTATATTTTGAATACGAAAGAGGAAACCTCTCCTAACTTTTCAGCGAGAGGTGTAACAACTGAAGTACTAAGAAAAATATTTTTACGCTAATTTATCAGTGGTTACTTCTAAATTGAACTTGAGGATTGCTCATAGTACGGTGTACTCTCTTTGGAGGAAATTTTAAGTGAAGGGCTCTCTGTCTTCGATACGTTACGAATTTTATGATGATTTGGGATGTATAGGCCTTTTACGTCGTTCTCTCCCGATATATAAGCGTTATAAAATTTAATGCGCGTAAAGCAGAATTCATTTTCTCCAAATTGCCGCTACTTATAAGTCCTTCAATGGGGATCCGAGGTAGAGGAAGGTGTTAATTATTTGTGGGTCTACCTTTAGAAATTCCTTGAAATCACAGTCTCGAAGCTCGAATAATTTCCAGGTATGCTAAACCTACTTATTATTCTTCTGAACTACCAAAATCGTCTTGTACGTCACAACTGAGATGCGAGGAAAATAGCGGAATTAATCCAAGGGGAAGAGAGATTTTCGTCCAGGGGCAACGGTCTTTCCACCTTTCCGATGAACCACGGGACGATTACCGAGGAACTGGTCTTTCCGCCCCCTCCCTCCTCATCTCTCCCCTTCCCAATTTCCATCCTACTTCCAAGCCCACCCCATCCACCACCCATTTCCGGCGAGATATTTTCCACACCGCCCTCTCTTCTGCCGATTTATGATAGATCGGATGAATCCAGCTCCTCCTCTCCTGAAACCTGGGGGCGAGAATCTGACGAAAGTAGCGCTACAGATTTATTAGAACGGCCGTGAATGGAGATCGCGCTGAAGAATGAGAACGAATCGTGCGGGGTTGCAAGTAGCTCGGAAGTTTCTACGCGCCTGTCTCTCTCATCTTCGGATAAGGTTTCTTTGGATGCGGAATATATACCAGAGGAAGGCTCAGCATCGGTCTTTTAATGGAGCTAACTCTTACCGATTGTACGACCGAGTAACTTAATCCCATCCTATTCTCTAGTCCTCTCGCAATGGCCTCCTGATCTATCGCACTGAATGTAATTCTTCTCGCGTTCGTCGCATCGCGATGTTTCGTAAACCTAGAAGCTTTCTTCAATCAAGAGCCACATAGTCGTGTGAACGCGCTCTTTCAATTGATAACGACTGTCAGTGACGAAATGGTATAAGGGAAACAAATTCCCGAAATACTTATACGTTTAATATATAATTCTAAGCAACCCTGTAATAGGGGGAGATGAGTCTGATTTCCATATGCCTCTTTCATCAATTCTACTGCATTTTTCGTTGAGATATACGAACAATAATCTTGCAGTGACAAACTTATCTGCTTCTGACTTCTGGTAAGGGGGTACTAACTCTGATTTATTAATTTTTATCCAGGACTTTTAAATATTATTCTCTTTAATACCCGATTGTCGCCGTTTTGAGAGAAATACTTGATTGTAATCTCCTCGTTCGCCAGATTTACGTGCTCCTTCAAGTCTCAAATATTCTACGATTATTTAATGTTCCCATCGTCGTAACCTAAACGAGAATTACAATATACCTACGCTACATAATTTATACAAGCAGCAATCGTTGAAATAGGTGTGGAGATGAAAGTAACCATCAGAACTTGGGGATGATACTCGAAAGCCCCTTTTCTTTCATTCATCATAATGGCACCTGGATAAATGGTTTGGCAGTCAGGAATTAGGGGAAGCGACATCCAGTTAAAGGGGCGCCCTCGTCAGATCGCGTAATACATGGCATCCAGGATGGGCGTTAAGGGGCATTCCACAGTAGCCGCGCGTCAATGCATCCGACGGAAAGAGAGTAATGGGCCTCAGTTCGGGATGCTGCCCCTCTTACGCCTTCCCCTTGACTCAATCGACCACCTTCTCCTCCTCCCCTATCCTTTTTCACCCCAAAGAGATCCTCCGACCTGCCAAGGCGCCCTTATGGCCCTCGGCCCCTCGGAAAGGCGAAGAAAGCTTACTTTCCCATCATTCGGAAGAACGTATTTTTACAACCCCTTTTCAGGACCCTTAATTTCATAGCCGATATGGGTTCTCGGAAAAAAGAATCAACTATCGCGGCCCTTCCCCAAGGAAAGATTTGGCTTTAGGAAAAGATCTTGCCACCTTGGAAGAATATTTTCGGAAAATGTTTACCGATAAAAATTAGAAAGATTGTTTTGGTCTTGAGGCACGGAAGTAAACGGCCTCACTGTTTTTATCGAATGTAGGGAAATGGAGATTTCAACGCTTTTAAGTAATTTCGAGTACAAATATCCGTGGGCTCCTCTCTCTAGTGTTCATATCTTATAGAAAATAAATTGATTTTTGGGTTGAAAACTATGTAAATTTTTGTTTCGATAACTTTTTTAAGGTGAGTCACTAGGAAAGGAGTGAGGAGTTTAGAAATTATTTTTCAACCGAATCGAACACACGATATGAGAATGTATTTAAAAACAACGGAATACATACGACATACACAGTTGAAGTCCCATAACCTTTATGTAGATGAATCCTTCGTGGCTATTCAATGAAATTAAAATTGACGAAATACGGAGCGTTCCATTGCAGGCTATACAGAAATTGCCCAAGGAACATAGGAAAATAAATGATTCCCCAAAAGTGATATTCCTTAGGGGTAGAAGATTGCTTGAATGGCGTAGACGTCACACGCCGGGCAGCAAATTATCGGAAGAAACAGCTAATAACTCCTGGTGGATTGGATCGTTCGAATCGTCGTTTCTAACTCGAGTCAAAAAAAATTTGGATTTCAGCCGTACTAACCGACGTGTTCGATTTTTGTCACGGCCCATGCCTGGAATTCACACGCCTCGCCCTTCACAACGCTTCTCCAATTTAACATACGAAGATGCTTCGAGAGAGGACACTGGAGCCGTCCATTTTCCTTCCGCTCGCATTCCCTCCGCCCCTCCCGCGAAGGGCTATGATGTGCCGGCGGAGGCAGACGTTGGGCGGGGACGAATTACCCCATTCTTTTTTACCTCGGAAGATGTAGAGAGAAGGTGGGGGAGGGAAGCGGTCTCTTGCGTGGAATGAGGGAGGTTTGGCAACCACGCGAGGGTCCTCCGAGGGATGAGTGAGTGGGGAATGGGGGTGGAGAGGTGGGTTGAGGTTGGTGGACCCTTGAGTATTCGGCACCTGACAGCACAGATCATTGGGCGGTTAAGGGTGAGGGTTAGGTGTTGCTGGGGAGTCTTAGGGGATGGAGAGGCCGAGAAGAAAAGAGAGAGATTAATAACGCAAGGAGAGTGGACTCAGGAAGGAGTCAAGAAGTCGGAGGAAAGCTGAAAGAGGGAAGACCAAGCGGAGTTTCTGAGAAATTATTTCATGGAGCGAAGGGAAGCCCATGAAGGGAACAACCGATTTAGGAATAGTTTTCCACTAAGAATTGGAGGGACTTCCAAATATAAAATAAATGCTCGTAATTGACAGAAACGTTTTGCGGAGACACGGCTTAACGAGGGGGTGGAATATTATTGAAGGATATTTTTATTTTTAATGATTTTTCTCAAAAACCTAAGTGTAACATAGGATTATTCCTTTTGTCAGTTATGCTACTGTTGGTTACACACAAGGGTTAAAGATGAAGATTATTGCGAAAAATGTAGCAGAACCACCAGTTACAGGTTGAATATTTTTAGAAAACGAATTGTTCTTTTCGATAGCTGTACTGAACTTGATTCTATCCCCACGCAGAAGGAATAAAAGACAAAATCTTAGCAATGAAAATTAAAATAGATAAATGTTTCAACGCAAGAGATAATCTTCGCTATTCTTAATCTGTATTGTAGAACATATCATTCATCATTCTTGAATTTAGGGATGGAGATCTCCTACGTAGAGAGAACTAACGTGAGTTATCCTCAGCAGTAGTGTGTAGTTAACTTATCCTTTTCAGTGAGCGTCTGTCGACAATGTGACGTGAGATTTTTGTTGATATCCCAGAAAAATCGGAGAAAGATATCAAAGTGGAAGAACGTTGCTACACCACCAGAAAGAAGATATTCTTCCTTTCGGAGGAGGTAGAAACGTGAAGAGCGTGGGACTCCTGGGTGAGAAGAAGCCGTTTTTTAAATGAGACGAGTTAGGGAATAGAGACAGAAGATTGGACGCAGAGATGGCCATGGAAGGCACCCGCTGGAAGGGAACGTCGTTCATTAAGGGTCAAGTGGCTGGTCAACGGGAGGCAGTTCAAGAAGACTCGAGGGATCACAACTTTCCTCCCGAACTGCGCGTAATAGCCGAATGGAATCTCCGAACGCCGATGATGCGAGTCGGAGGTTAGGCGCGAGGAAGGGCGTGTTATCGAGGGACGCGTATATTGGCCCACCCAGGTGGAAGTCTCACGGGGAAGGACGCGGGGGAGGGCTCCGGAAGAGTGGGTGGATCTCCCATCTGAGGATGGCCTCGGGTCGTAAACCAATCCCTTCTCTACGGCCGAAGCGAAGACCAGGAAGAGGGCGAAGCAAGTCCTGATTTACTTGTGATAGGAAGAGCCAAAGAGACTGAAGACGACATGAGAGAGACTCGGAAACCGGAATCGCCACCAACAGAAATGTAGAGGAGCTTTGAGACGTTCGATAATAAAGTTGGAGCACGACTTTCGCGATGCTTAAAAAATAAAGCGAGTACTGTGATAAGTAGTATTCAATAATAGGTACGTTTTCGTGAATACATCATGTGAAACGAAAATGATCTTCACTTCATGAATTAATATATGAGGGTGTGCTGAGACAAGTGCTGAATGTCGAACAACTTCCCGTACTCAAAAGCTAGGAATTTTTTTGAATTCATTGAACGTTTTACATCACATTAAACGTTTGTGAAATTTATCAAGTAAAATTTTGCTCGGTGTGTTATTACCATCAGCGCACCATTTAAAAAAATTAACACGTTTCAATAATCATTATTATCTCTCTAGAGAATGGAATCTTTAATCATCGTAAACATTTATTATCCTAAATGTTACGTGATAAGCCGAAACTGATGTGAAAGAACTCTGTCTACTAAAGAGATCACTCCGTTTATAGAGAAGAAATGTACCCGATCGGCGACTATTTGTATCAGGGGTCCAACTCTGTTTTTTCCGCCATCAGATCAACATCTTGCTGTTTCGTTGTTCTAATTTTCGTTAGGCAACGGTGAAAGGTAGATAATCTGGTTCTGGAATGACTTACGGTCTCCTGAATCCTATTAAGTCACCCTCTAGTAAATAATTCATGTCACGGCCCTTACAGTGGCGCGGAGACTTCAACGGTGGTATGGAACCGTATTTAAAGGAAAATATATGGAAGGGTTTCCACTCGCTTCTTATGGTGTTTCAGATACTTGAGAAAGGGATAGCTTTGAATTAATTAGTCCTTACTTTTCTTATATCTCCTTGTTTAATAATCTATTCGAAACCTCTATCAGTAAGCTTCGGTTTTACATTGCTCGAGTATTCAAAGGAAAAATATAGTCATGGAAAATTATTAAATTTCAAAAGTTAACTACAGAACAAGGATTAAGGAAAGTTAAACTGGTAAGTACGGAGGAGCCGTGCGGCTGAATCCCAAATTACGGAAAAATAATTGCATGAAGCCTTGACGTTTGCAAGGAATGTGCCAGAAAGAAAATATTCAATTTTAGCTTCGTGAGGAAGAGGTAAATAAGATTTTCCGCGTAGGGAGGGTCCTTTCAGGAAGTCTTAATTGCCTATCCATATATTACTTCGATAAAGCAAATCTGAATCCTTTTTCCGGTCCCCCCGTCGGATACGAATCAGACTACGTAACACACCTGTCGGCATCGGAAGCAAGCAGGTGTCCCCGACACGCTCAAAGAGCGTGTGTTCCGTGTGTAAAACGCCCCTCTTCATTTTCACCGGAACCCCTTTCGCCCCTGCCCTGGACCACATTCCAGCAAGTACGTGCGAGTTAAGGGGTGTGGTCTGCCTGTCCCTCCCACCGACGAATAAAGCTCTCTTTTCGGAATGGTGTGCTTTTTAACACCTCTCCCCCAAACGCAACATCTAAACTTGAAACAAAAGGATGAACCCTGCGCCGTATCCTGAGAGAAAGACAACCGTTTTATAGCGCGCCGACAATAATGTTATCTGTTCTCCGTTCCTTTTAAAAGGCATCTGTTGTCGAGGGAATGTATCGCTGAAAGATAGGACTTGAGGAGTTCGAGATGTAATCGACGCTCTTTATGAATTGAATGGACAGACCCAGGGTTTTAAAGAATGAAATGATGGCATCCCGTTTGAATATTTCACCTGGGCCAAATATAAAAATGAAGAAGAAGGTGCTTAGTTGGATTCGCTTTCTTTGCTTTATGATACCATGCTACATAATGCTATTCTGTACTTTTTCAGATGTGTGGTAGAGGAATTTCATACGGTAAGGTTTAAATTTGATAGTATGCTCGAAATTGACATTTGAGCACTGCGTTAGTTGAGTAAATCATTCCCACGTTGGAAATATGGAAAGAAGCATTAGTGTAGCTCGCTCGGCGGAATGTCCGCCTGGCAGGAAAACCAAGGAGGTCTAGAAAATGGCGGCTAGTAGTTTTCCTGGAAAGTAATATATGTGGAATGGAGGAAAGATTGAGGGATGGGATTGGAAGAAGGTAACGGAGGTTGTGCCTGTGTTTGTTGTGGAAACGAGAAAGGATGTTTTTCCGTCTTCCCTGCACGTGACCCATGTAACTCAACAACAGAATCCGTCCGCCCGGGGCGCCACCTAAGGCAGGTCGGCTTCCGAAAAACGCCACACTTTAAAAGAAAGGCGGCGAATCTGCCGTGGGATGGGATCATCGGTGATACCGCGCTCCTCCCTCACTGCACCCGTTTTTGTCCCGCCTGACGCAACCAGCCCCACCTTTCACGTCAACCTCTCTCCACGTGATAAGAGCACCTCCTGCTCATTAACGCTTCTGGGAGACGAGAAGCTGCCCTCTGCAGAGTGGGCAACTCAATTAAATGCCACTCTTCTCTTTTGGACCCATCCCTCCGGGAAGGAAACGGAATTGTTTAAGACGGGGGCAGTCTCAAACGTCTTCTCCCTTAAACAAAAGGGCGGCGGCCCCAGAGTTTATTTTTCCCCGCTAACGAATTTACGATGGAGTTGACTCGAGGAGATCCTCAACGTGATGAGGAGGTAGCCTAGTTTAAGGAGGGAGCGCGGAGAGTCTAGTGTCGATTAATTGGCTCGAATAGGCTAGAGGAGATTTTAGTTTCCTTCTGCGTAACTAATTTATGAAGTACGCGTATCTGCGAGTGTATTTTCCAGAGCGTCGTGACGCACTCGACTCTATTCATAGCCCTAAATAAGGAAGCATTGCGACAATTTCGCGAATGAAACCACCCTCTCTCGTTCGTTTCCTTTTTTGAGGAATTGATTCATGATTCTGCGCACAGAAACTTCTCTCTTCTTCCCAAGATCGTTTACTTGAGAAGCGGAGGACTGGATTCTATTCGTTCACTTATCCCCGTAGCAACAGGCGTGAGTTTTGACTTTCTTTTCTCGGTTCACAGTTTCTTCACGTCACCGAGGTCCCAATCTCTTGCGTCTTATTATCGGTTTCTTATTATTAAGCTCTTTTATTTCCTTTGTTGTTGACGCGTGCTTTATTGATTATATTGCCCTGGATTCAGCCTTATCGTTCTTCGGTTTAAATCGCTCTCAATCTTACAGGAAGACTTGTGATGATCGGACAAATCCCGTTTATATCGCTTCGTTGTTATGGCTATCTTATGTTTCATAACTAAAAGTTACTTACTCCTGCGCAGTCAAGGTTTTAAAATATACTGGTTCTAATTCAATTTAAACCACCAACTAATAATCGTGTTGTGGTCTAGGATTCAAAACAACCCCATTAAAAGTATCTGAGTTTTTATATTTTTTATATTTCCTATTCCAGCGAAGTCCCAACGTTAAAATGGGGAACGACAGAGAATTGTATCCCTTCTATAATCAATACAAAATAACCTTCAAGTTAATCATGAGTATGTTATTAAAAATATTGCACTTGAGTCAATTTATATAAATATGTATTGCATCTTTACTCTTGGATGTTTCAGAAATTCTTCGAATCTTAAATAAGCTTGGATGAAAGATAAAAACAAAGTATGTTAATAGAAGCGTATGCCTATTAAGTTTGAATGGAAAATATTCTTCCAGGCTTTAAGTACAGCCGACATAAAAATTGCGTAATCAAAAATAAAACTCCAGAAGGTAACTAAAAATTAATGAAATTGCGTAAATAAATGTAACAATAAGTAATAAACAGTAACATGTTCTCGCAGACAACTTTTTTTAAATATCTAATACAAAACTTGTAAAAACCTACAAAATGTATAGAAACGTTTACCGGTGTTGGCTTGAATCTACGCCATCATTTGAAAAGGAATTTCCTGTCAGTTCTGATGATGGCGTAAACTCACGCCTCAACCGGTAAAGGTTTTTTAAAGTTTTGTGGATTTGTACAATTTTGTATTAAATATTTTAAAACATTTTAATTATGCCCTTCCACCAAGTATCGCTGGATACCATGAATTTCAACTTTCTTTTGTCGAAAAAACATCAAGGAAAATCAACCTGTGCGAGCGAGCTCTGCGAAAAGAAGCGAAGCCAACCTGTTGAATTTTTAAAGTGGCGCAACGCGAGCGTACTGGAACATGTCAGCAGGAGACCGCTGAATACAAAGTATACTCGTTTAAGTTAGTGTCGTCCAATAGAGTGTATACTCTGTTATCGATGTTCGTTGCATAACCCGATGCATTAAGTCTGTTATCTCGACAACGAGCTCGCAAAAGCACCGAACCGCAGAATGCTACTTTCGCTTCGAAAAGAGGAAGGACATAATCCGCTGTCGTTCGATTAATGCCACGCACTGATTTTTCGAAACGCACGTGCCATAATCCTTTCACTTGGTGACGCACGGCGTTTGCTGCTGCAGAGTAAAGCGGAGAGAGATAGATGGAGATTGCGCGAGGAGAGAGGCTGCGAGAGATGCTGTGGAATGAGGTTAGCTGCAGTGAGGGAGGGATTTGAGGGGGAGGAAGGAAAGGGTTCGACCTCAAGCCACCCGAGAGTGCTGGAGCAATCAACGCCAATTCTCTTCAATTTCACGGGTGGCTAACGACGACGATTCGGAAAAAAGTAGTTCCATAATCTTTGGTTGTAAACGGCGGGGTTATAAAGAGACAGACTGTTTTCGGAATAGATACTACACCTATTTACTATTCTCTAACGGTCCATAGTTTTTTTGTATGCACGTTCTTTATCGCTGCTGCATGGCATGAAAGGGGCAGACTTGGCAGCATAAGAGTGGTTTCGGGGTCGAAATGTGACATTATCCGATTAAGCTTCCGTTAGGAGATACTTATTGGAAGTTTGACAGAGAGATCCCAAATGCGCGTTAAAAGTTTGGAAATTTCGTCGCTTTCTCTACTGCTTTAATGAGCACCTAGTATTTCAATCGGAAATATACATAAGGAACCTGTTTTATGTCGCTTTAGTGTGTAAGGTGGCGAGTGAGTGTTTTACACCGTACGATAACACTTATATACAATTACATATACGTTTAGTCTGCAAAACGCCCGTGGCGTGCGGTTAGGAGTCCGTAAAACCGTTTCTCTTTAACGAAACAAACCTAAAAAACAGGAGGCGAGATTATTTGTTTCTGGTTTCTAAGGCAGGACTGGAAGCGGCTGGAATGCGGCCTCCGCCACGGGTCCACGGAGGCTTCCCAAGACTTGGCAACGCGCCTTGAATTTCAAACGAATGTGAAGGGCCAATTTATAACTTGGGTCAGGAAACCTTGGGAGACCAGAAGAGCGGCCGGAGTTGATCGCGGTGTTATTGTGTCTTGTGTTCGGATTCGAGCGTTTCGGAACGGGAGTTTTTTCGAAGATATTCCAGAATCGTTTTCTGCCTCTTACGAGCAACACGCTCTCGACGGCTGAGAGGTTGCGTAGTGACCCTTCATATCTCTCGATGACGTTACCAGATTTGCTCCCGAAGATATCTAAGATGCAACCGTTTTAAAGTTGTAAACATTATCCCTCACTGATATGAATACGTAATACCTCGTCTGTTATCATCATGGCATTGAAGTGCTATCAAACTATGGGGGATGTTTATATCCATCGTCGGCTATCGAATTCCAAAAATTAATGCATGCTTACTGACCGCGACCTACACACAAGCCTCGACAATCGATTAATTTCGCTCGACCCGTGAAAGAAATAGCTTTGATGGAATATAATTGAGCCCCACGCTTTCGTTCTGCCCGAGTTCGTTCCAGGCTAGACAGCGATGGAAGCCACCTGCCTTCTCCGCCCAGAAATCAAGGGGCCTTCCTTTAATAATGCTCCCCCGACTCTGTTTTTTAAATACTTATACTCACTAGCTTCTGGCACTAGCTGGCGCTAGACAAACCAAACCTGGTCGTTATGTCCGCGCTCGGCTTTTCTAATTTCTTGGTCGCGTCGAAGGGAAATAGCCACGTAAACGGAGATTATTTGGCCGATTCAGCACGCCTCGAGGAATTGGGTCTCACTCCGCCCGTTCCTCGGCGTCTGAATCGGAATTTGGGCCGGAATTCCTTTATTACCCAAACAACGCGCACTGATCGACTCCCACCGCTTAGGACATGGAGACCGTTTGGAAACTCACTTCACGGGAACAACTTTCCGTCTTGAGATCTTCTCTCTTCAACTCCGGGATTCTGTATTTCCCGGGAGCGCCCTCGAGACGGCGGTGCCTCGGAAAAAAACTCGGGTATGCTGTTTTTTCCGTGTCTCTGGGCACTGCCGAGAAGCAAACACTCCACTGAGCACAACAAGATCTCCTTACACTTTGCGATGCACACAATCTTTCGCGTCGTGCGTCCTTCCCCACCTCCACCCCACCACAGACTTATACACTGGTTAGCTCGCTCGTTGACTGCGCCTGAAGGTGCTTTGGTAGGAGCGTTACCCGGAGTTGGGACGTAGGGGAGGCGGCAGAGTGCTCTGGCGGATGACCTGAGAACTAGTTGGAGAGAAATTGGTGTAGAAAGAGGCGGCGATAGTGAGCTAATTTGTTTGCGTTGACGTTTGTGTCTGTCTATTGCGTGGTCGTTGTCGATAAAGAATCGTTTTTGTCATAAGTGCGATAAGTAGGATTTCCCCTCGATAGTAAATTGAGCGATGGCGAAGGAAATACGTTTCAACCGCAACTGCTGTGATCGTGCAATTTGATAAGGCCCAAATCCGTACTTTCCTCTTTTCAAATGCAATAGTATCTAATATAACATCATTATCGTGTACTGGGAAGTAAATTTACCGTGAATATTAGCGGTTAAAATTATCTCTTACGACTGCGGTTTCCGTTTAGTTCGGGCTCATTGGCGGCGTTCTTTTGTTCTGTTCTGATTTTATTTCGATTATTCATTTGGTGATTCATGTTGCGGTTTTCTACTAAAAGGTCTTATTCTTGCTCTGCTAGTTATATTCTAGCAAAATAGGCTACATATTTCATACTTTCCTTTAGAAATAAATTATTTGACCTGTATTTTCTTTTTGATGCGTCGATTTCATATTTTTGTTCATAAATTCATTTGTATTCGTTTCTCCTGTGAATTTATTCTATTAGTTCTCCCTCTTCGAAAATCAGAAAGGATTTATTAAAACTATTTTGTATTTTGTAAGGTTTTGAATTATTTTTAATTTATCGACTACTTTTTTCCTGTAGATAGTTTAACTAAAGGGCACACAAGCATTTCTGTAGTAAAATATTTAATATTTCCTCCGTTTTCTACTACGCTTCCAACCACATTCTCCTCAAAATTTTCCTCTGAAATGTTGTATTTATTTCCATATCAAAAAGCATTGTAACCTTATCATTCTGTGTGGTTTTTCTTTTAGTCGATAATCGTATTTTCCTCTATTATTGCCTAGCATCAAAAATCAATGGAGAAACAATGGAAGAAAACGGCTTTTAATGAGATAAATTTCTGAGGAATTGTCGCAACATTGTGTCATATATTTTGTTTACTTATGGAAAAACGAAGTAATTTTATTTTCCAATTTTTATTCACGCTAAAATTTGAATATATTCTTCGGAACTGGCCTTGAAGAGTTCGCTGAAAAAAGCTTCTTCCGGATGAGTCTGTTCCGTTTATTAGCTCACTTAGAATTCTTAGCCCTCAGTGTGTTTAGCGAAAGCAAAAATGTCGGAGGAGGGTAACATCTGTACTAAATTTTTTCTCGGACGTCGCAGTGACGCGACCGGAACGAAGTATACCGTGTCCCCTTAGAAAATGCTTTCGACCTTGAACTGTCTACCCGATCAAGCTTTTAGTGTATCTTATCGCACGTTTCCCTACTGGTCAACTTCCGGTTACTAAAAGTTTTGTATTCCCCTCATTTTTTGGGACTACTTTAATTTTTGAGACTGAAGAAATCAGCCGAAAGCGTGGCGACTTACGAAGGCTTCTCTGTCCTTTCAAGTGTGTCTGCCATTATTTTGGCCTTTCGATTCTAGAAATTGGCTAAACTACAGGTTCCCATCCACCCCCATTTTCTTATAGAATCAAATCTTAATTTTTAGTAGTGTGTGAAAGACATTTTCGGATGTTAAGATTACGCCAATTAGTGGGAATTTGGAAAAATTATTTTGATTGTCGGTGTGACTCATGCTAGCACGCTCCCGAGTTGGGAGCCAGTGTGGTTTAGCTCCTTCGCCACCATTCTAAAAGATCTTCCTGAAGAATCTGATATTGCGAAGGTTTTCCGGAAAAAGCGTACTTCTCCCCATATCGATATAAGAATTCATCTATGCCATGGTAATCACAAAATTTGCATAACAACTTAAATTTAAGCGTAAACTTCATAGTATCAGGAAAACACGTTCAACTTATACCCTAATGTATATTCAGATGAGGGTTGAAATTATACTTATATATAAGTATTCCCATAGTTCTGACTCCCAATTCCTGGATGAGCACCTGGTCGCAATTATATAAAAACACAAGATTGAGAAAACGACTTTGTCTTAATTCCACAAAATAATATTGGCGCTAACCTTTCGATTTGAAATTGTTCCCTCGATCTTGTTTTAAGATGAAACTCCTTGAAGTCAAGGCCGATGTGATTGATCATGTATATGATTTCTTAAAATCGACCTAAAATACCATTTTGCAAATATTTCCATACTCGATGAAATTAATACGCTGAATATCTCAAATCATTTAGTTTAATACTTAAATCTGCAGTTGTTCTACATTGCGTAAGGATATTCGAATGGTATTTTCGACTTACAGGGACTGCAATTCCTTTCTTTAGATAATTTCATTTAAGTTGTTCGACTAGGCAGAATTTTATTCTGATTTATGACTGTGTGAATAGTGTTTCATTTATTTTCTCATCTACAGCGAATTTTATTCCTGTGTCCTAAGGTTAAATTACTTCTGAACAATCTTTTACCGAAAGACAATCACTGCTTTTTAAAGATGATCGTTTTTGCAATATTAACAGCTTGAATTCATTTTCGCTTGGTTTACTTTACCAATCAAGAGTAATCGTAGAAAATGAGTTTGCATCTCATTTATATGAAGCAAAAATCCATTTCTACGTTTTCAAAAGGCTTAAGTTAAGGAAATGAAATGCTCAAAAATTTGATCATTTGCGATTTCGCCGAAGGAGAAAATATAGTAGCATCACTGTCACAAAATGACTCCTTTATTTGCGTTTCAAAACGTCTGCCTTATTCACGAGCAAACGGAATATTTCTTCAGAATTCCTACGGTCGGTTTGCGAGACCTAGATTTCGCGTACCTGATTCATAGCTACTATCCCCATAAAAGGGAGCGCACAGAGTCACGTACTTGATTGTGAAAATGTCTAGTTACCAGCGAATGCGAAGATTGAATGGAAAAGGGCTGACAATGAATAATTAGATTACGCATTCATCCGCACACTCGGATACTCGAAGCTTAAGAGTAAAGACATGTCTAGCATGAAATGTTTTTGTAGGCTGTTTGTAGCTTCTTTTCATTGCATTTTGGATTCATGTGGATGCTGAGCAGTGAGATATCCGATCGTAAGGAAACGTGGACTCGGAGAAATGGATGCAAGGACAAGTCGTTTTATAAATATCATTCTTTAAAATAAAAGAAAGAGATCAATCTCTCAGTGTTTCACGCCGACAGGCGGCTTGCCGAATCGATAAATTATCTCTCCGAAGTTGATTAATCAATATATACTTGTAGATCTAGATTGGACTTGTCGACAGTTGATAGTAGCCTCCTAATTAAAATTTATAAAACTGTGTCTATTGTTACCAGAGCCGCGACCACCCTAACTGCCGCCAGGGTGCGGACTTAATTTGCCGTTCCTAGGAATTGAATACCAAAATCATGCATTTCCAGATTTGGAGGTAAAAATTGTTTCGTAAGACTTCAAAAAACCAGTTATTATTAACTTCGTTCCCCAACTTCTGCTGAAAATTGTATTGCAACGTAAAGAATCACGTATTAGGGGAATGGAGGCGAATACAGTATAACATTTAACGTAAAAATGTACATTTCGAGATCTCAACTGCGAATTCTTGTACATTATCATCAAAAGCGAGTCCATCACAAATTTCATTCTCTATGCTTAGGAGAGACAAATTGTTTAGCCTTTCTTAGTTCATCGATGGACGCAAACGTTTCTTAAAAACTTTGGATTTCTAGAATGACCGTTCCCCATTAGCAATAGTCACCGGAAGTGTCAATAAAACACGCAAAGCTATTTGCAAATTAGTAAAGACTCTGATCAAATCTCTAGTAAAGATATATTCAAATACAGGAGGATATATATTCCAATTGGAGGATTTATTCGGAGTACAAGAAAATCTTTTATTGATACCAATTCTTTGATTAAATCTTGCACAAATATTCCTTTCTCGTCTTGAGTCAACCGTAATTCTTTCCTCTAAATGTTTGCCAATCTTTCATTTCAATTCATAGTCTCTCCTAGATAAGTCGTGTGTATCACACAGAAGACAACAAAGATTGTTTTTGTAATAATAATAATGGTTGGCAACCCTTCTGTTGCCGCCCTTTAGATGCCGCCGCCCGGGTGCTTTGCATCCCTTGCTCCCAAAGGACGGTGCGGCTCTGATTGTTACTATAACGTGGGTTGCACTAATGTCTGCTGAGGTTAGATACGGCGACAGTGCATCAGTTCTTGGAAGGCTACCTCGTCGATACCAATTCCCGTTAATCAACCCAAAATTCTCCCCACGCCCACAAAATTGGAATTCAGCCACGCGCACGTGTAAATCAATTCGAAAGAGTCATCATCCCCCAAGTTTCAGTCACTCGCACGAATACGACTTTATGTTCCTGGTCTTCTCTCCAAGGAAATATAAAAATGTGGCCCAACCACATGCCTTGGAGGTCCATTTGGTGGCCGCTAATTAGGCACAACTGAAGCGACAAATTTGAGGCAAAAAATCCCTTTTCCACCCAATTTATGTCCTTGTCGTCTCCTCACGATTGAGACGTCTCATCCTGATCGTTCTTTTCTTTCTCTCGCCCCTTTCTTTTCCCTCCCCCACACATTCCTTCCGCTCTCCTGCCTGGCAGAGAAATGAAGATGCCAAATATGGACAAGAAGAGAAAAAAGCTCAACCCCTACGAAGGAGATTTGTGCGAAAAGAAACGTCGTGATCTTGTGAGACTTCCTTTCAGAACCGGGAATTTTTCTTTGGATACAAATGCTTTCCATTCTTTGAGTGATGACTGATAGAGGAAAAAGCAGTTCGCTAAGTGTTTGAAGAGAGCGTTTTTATTCTCCGTCCTCGTGTCGAATAAACGGCTATTCTTCCGTATTTGTTTTTGGTAAACGTGGAGATATCTCGAAAAAAATAGAACTCAATGGACACCTCTTGTTTACTAACGTGATGAATGATATTTTCCTCTAACTCTTTAAGTTAACGACTCATGATTCTGTGACAGTATTTCAAATTATTGAAACTTGTTTGGTTTAAGGTATTTTCTATCTTCACTTAGGAATTATCGATCGTGGTATGTGAGGAATCCTATCTACCTTATCACCGACCTCGTTCGCTACTCTTATCTCCAATAATGTCAAACATTTACTCTAATGTTTTCATGCATTCTCACAGATGGTCTTCTACTGTACTCAGTGCCTGCCCATTCCTGTTCGTATAGATAACCTCGAAATGGAAAGTATGTTGAGCTTCAGAGAAATGTACAGCTGTAAGGAATGTCGTGGCGACCAAGGAATTCTCTCTACGACTGAAATGTCTGAGGAAATTATTCTCACTCCCTGAGGCTATATAACTTTTGGCATTCTGCGTTTCTGTAAATATCTCGCGACTTATGACTCTCTGGTTAATGTTTTCCCCCATGAGTCAACGACAGTCGTGAAAATTTTCCAAACTGAGGGTTTTCGTGGTGGTGACTCCCAGTCAGTCTTCTTATTAACAGTTTAAAAGTTTTCTACTCGAATCTCATCATCATAGATTTGTATTCGGTTGATTTCTCACCAATCAACAACAGATTTCACAGAATTGAACGAATGTATGAGGAATAATTCTCAAATACTGCACTCTCAGAAATTAGGCAGCTCGCCAAGAATTTCCTAGGGGTTCATGGGCTAGGAAGATGTGAGGCAAGGGAATATCTGAGCTACAACTAATGCATTAATTATACTCAAGTCAGTAATTAGTTAATTTATTAAGCACGCCATCAGCGGCTTGCAGGGTTTATCCGCAAACGTATCAAATAAAACATAAGCAAAATGTAAATAAAAAATAAGCAAACGTATGATAAAGCAAAAGTATCAGTTGGATTCGGGTTCAATGAAAGCCCGACATGTTGATCTAAGTCCTAGTTATTACTTAGAATGCAAAGGAGTTGCGTATATTTTTTAAATAACGTTACGCATCATAAAGTAATTACAACTAAAATTGTTATCGCTATGGGAAGTCACTATGGGAGTATTGGATATTCATTTTCCTAAGCTGTTTGTTTCACGAAAGTTGCGCTATTTTTTGCCTTTTTCATGATTTGCTCGCATCATCAATTGAATTACCAGCTGTAATTGTGTTTGTGTTCGCTCTTCTACATTTAGCGCAAAAAGTGGTACATCGGGGACGTGCATTAGCACCCGTTAGCTTTTGCGTTAAGAAACCTTGCTCTGCGCCTTTACTAAGTTCAAAACCACGCCATGAATTCGATTAGCACTTATCGAGAAACATCGCAAGACGCTGTCCCCGAAAACTGTCGGCAGTGTCTACCGAGACGGCTCCTCTCCTTCAGCCCTCTTTTAATTTTACTCATTTTAACCAAATCGGAAATTCCTCCAGTTCTCCAAACTCTCCCACAAAAGAATCTCCCACGCTTTTCCTTCTTTTTGCGCGACCTTGAGAAAATGGCGTTCAGGGAAGCGAATCCATTTTGACGCCCCCCAGATCCATCGCGAGATTAATTTCTGAATTTTTTTCTCGTGACGTGTCTCAGTGTACAGTTGTGCCGCCATTTTTACGCCCCTCTACTTTTAGAGACGTTATGTCTTTCGATTTAACGTCATATCTCCAACCTCGATATCGAAACCGTTACGGTTGACACGAGTTTAGTCTCTGAGTGTCCTGACGTCGTGTGGTTTGTCCCGCTTACGATGACCAGCATCCTTCCCGCCTGCATCCCAACCGCCGTTGTCGCCATGTCACCCCTTCCAAAAACCTTCCTCTTACTCTTTCCTCCCTTGCATCGGAATGGCAGATCCGCAGCTTCGGAGTCTAGAGCTGTGTTAGCGCTACACGTTCGAGACCAGCACGCGGTGGAGCGCCCCATAACCTCCCTCCTGGAATCTCTCCCTCCCTTTTCCGCTCTCCTTGTTCCTTCCCCCGCCTCTCACCTTTCCTCCCCCACCTAGGGATGAGTCGTGACTCCTCCACCTAGGAATGGAACAGGTTTTCACTTCTTAGTCTGATCGCCAGCTGACCTTCAACCGCATCACCTCTCCCTCTTCTCGACTCCCGTGCTTTGGGAGCCATCGAGGAATCGGCCGCAGCGACTTCGCCCCTACCATCGTGGATGCGCTTCCATAGTGAAACGTCGGTCAGGATGCGTGGGATAGCTCCTGTAAATGCTACGAAGAAATAATAGCTAGGACAGATAGGCTAGCTTCTGGTCGGTGTTCTCTCCAAGCTTTGGGAAGATAAACAGAGCGTATCTCTTTGTTAGGTATATCGGTATATCTCCAGACATACCCGCATATAACAGGGTGAAAAGTGTTTTTAATAAATTTACGTTACTAAGTTTTTGTATATAATTAAAGACTGGTATATTTAAAAATGTAAATTTATCTTACTTCCTTACCGATAACTACACCCCTTAACAAATTACCAACCTGTTTGATAGCAGGGTGCGATCCATTCAATAGTTTTTGCTTACATTTACATGTATATAAGTACCCCGTAAGCCGCCGTATTACGTATGGCAGGGGGGATTTATGCTTACTCGACGTTAAGGTAATGTGCTTTCTGAGCTGTGTTTGGGGATAAGGAAGAAGATATGCCAAGAATATTTTGAATTTGGTTAGTCATTGAAAGAAATTGGGATTGCGTAAAATTTTCCACACATCGAAGGAGGATATTTATTCTTCTTTCGAAAGCTTGTCGCTAGATCAGCTTCTTCTTGGTGCATGATCAATATGGAAATGGCAGATTACTGGTTAAAGAGACCGAAATTGAAAAGCTGTTCTTGGAGACGGTTTGCTATCGACGTTAAATTTTGTCTCACAGCTTTAGATTTGTTTTAGACTTTGGTTAATATTCAAAAAGTTGCTGCGTTATTGAAATTGGAAAATAAAATGTAATAAATGGTATCTAATAGTAGCCGGCAGACAATCAGATCAGAGCGATTATCCGCAAAATCTTGTGTGTGGTGCCTTTGCATATCTTACACATACTCCTTATTTTAATGGCCTGAAGAAGAGATTCGATCCGAGGATTTATTTAATTTCTATCGGAATGTATCATCTCCGAATCAAGGCAGGATCGATGGTAGCATATCCTTATTTTCCGCTCTACACCCAATAATCTTCACCTTTTTATCTCCTCTTCCAACTCCTGGAGTACTTTCTTGTTGAATTTTCTATTCTGTACAATGAAAAGGAAAGAGTATTTTCGCTTACCTTCACCGAAGAAGGTATGGTTCGGCGAATGTACGACCGTAAAAAATAGTGAGGTGTGCTGTGAATTGAAACGAGCAAAGTCGAACTTTACCATACGTAGTCGTAACTGAAAAACGAAAAGTGTCCAATCCATTGGAAATCTCCTATGAGTGCTGATTAGCTAAAGCGAACAGCAGGTCTGAAACGGAAATGTTTTTAGCAGAGAAACCTTATCCAGGTTATGTGATATTTATTATGATCATAGATAAGTTAAATTAAGAAACGTGACCTATATAAAATCGTAAGGCATAGATAGATTTCAAGGGATGAATTTTGTATATAAATTTCGTTGGTATTTTCAAACTGATCATTCCTAGTGAAAATTCAGTTATCCTTGATACCTTCTTTGTCCGTTTAATATCCTGCTAGCGCTTAGCATTGAAGCTAAAGTGTTCTGCGTGTTATTTGCGTTGGATAAGTTAATCGCATCAAACTCGAATGCTATGCTTATCGGCGGTATTAGCAAGATGTCGTAAGGCACCGTCACCATTAGAAAATACTCATTAATTTGGAAAATATTTCCTGAATTTGTATAAGTTCCTTATGATACCATCTCCATGAACTTCCTAAATTATATCAACCCTTTCCTTTCCAACGGTTTTGAATATCGCTTAAATTTTATTACCTTTTGTTTTCCCATTTTCTCTCGTCCGCTGTTCGACGACGAAAGAATAGACTAAGGTATTCTATTGTGCAGTCTTTTAACATTTAAACGTCAATATGTCAACGTTATGTCTGTAGAAATAGCATAATTTTTATAAGTTCGAAAATGTTGATGTTCGTAAAAAGAATAGTCATTTCAAGTCGGTAGGCTTTCACAATGTGCTTCGTGACGTAGGAGGGGAATCCTTAGAATAAGGAAGATTTAAAATTTGGTTGAATTTACTCCATAAATTCAAAGATAGCAGGTTCTCGGAACACGTTGCAGAAACCCGAGGCAAGGTAGATATATATGTAAATATATTTGTATGTGTATATGTAATAACCAGAGTATTATGGAAAGGATGCAGTTAGGGTCAACGTTTAATCATTCTTCAGAAGATAGCTGTTGTTATTTGTCCTTTAGCGGGAGGGATTCCATCTCATTGGAATCCGTTCTGAGACAAAGATAATGATAATGTTCCTGTTTTTCCTCTGCAAATGGTTTCCAATTTTTTCAAGCCTGAAGATAGGTTCAATCCTACCTCCCGACGAAGCAGACAAAAACGTCTCCAGCGGTTTGGAGATAAAATCGCGGTTGTTTCTCCCTTAAGAAAATGGCGGAGGAAAGGATTGCGACGGAGAATATGACCGTCTGGTGGCACACCCTCCTTCCCTTTCCTCTGCACCCCCTACGACGTACCCACCAAAGCTTTAATTCCTCCCACGCATTCCTGATCTCCTCACCGGCATTGCCTGCATCCTACGTCTCCTCGGTTTCGTGAACGTTTCTCCAGTGCTGAAGATGATGTGAATGATTGGGAGCCTTTGATGGTGCCGACTCACCTATCATTGGGAAAGTAGGGAAAGTCTTTCACATACTACATCGCGCACTAACTTGCTATTTCAATTCAGAATTTAGGTGCACAACAATTGTTAAATTGAAATGGGAGATTAAGTACATTTTCAACCTTTTCTGTTATGTTAAGAAATACTTGAAGAATTCCATTTTCCAAGATGACTAACCTGCTGGAACCGCAACTCCTACCATAACCACTTCCATATGACCTTCGCAAATATACAGATTTACTCTTCCTGTACATGCGTTGCATTCGTGGTTTAGAAAATAATATCTGCGTTTTGTTATTAGATGCTTCAATGAATTGATATAATTAATGATGATGACATTACCTAGATGTTCCCTGATTTAAAATTGGAATCGGCGTAAAACAAGATTACATTTTATGTTGTAATAGCTCAATACATTCGGAGATAATACGTTCTCGCAAGACGTGTTTCCACACTGTTAAATAGGCCGCTCTGCTGCAAGGAAACAGGAAAAAGAGATTCTAGAACTAGCTTCTCCAACTAATCGTTTTTGTCTGCAGACGATACGCGACAGTAACAAATTAGAGAAATCAACGAGCTGAAAGGCGGCTCGCAGGGTACGAGTAGATACAGGTATTGAAAATTATTCCAGCGTGTTGTTTAGGATTTCTTTCAATTTAAAAGAATCATTTTCTGTAATGAATCCTGTACAAGAAGTACTTTTGAGTTTTCTTAGTCTAGCCTTCCAAAAGTATGACTTTAATCGCTCCATCGTTTTGGAATGCAATTGATGTTTTTCCCAAACCGATAGTCAGAGGAATTGCATATGAAGACGAAGCTCTAACGTAACTGTACAATGCTTCGGAGCCCGACTTCAACGTAAATCAATTATTTCGTTTTCCTCCTATATAATGATGTTTTATGATCATAGAAATGTACTGCAGATTATAGAAATGATTGCAAAATCATTCCTACCTCATGAATAAGTCATTTTGTAGCAAAATCCATTGAACTGGAATTGATTTTAAATTATCTTTCAGGAAATGGATCCCAGTGGGAAACATCCTGCAGCGGAAATAAGAATGGAATTTTCGATTTACCGTGTTTTCCCATGTATAAGACACGCCGTGATTTTTGGACCTGAAATAAGTTGGGGAAAAATAATTTAAATAGATAATTTACGTTCGGAAGCACGATTTACATTCACTTTTAATAACTAGATCTCTTTTAATTTGATTTCAGCACCGAATGAAAATCTTTTCTGTGCCATTTAAGGTTAAAACGTGAGCTAGAGTAACAAATATAAACAATAAGCGAGAAAAAGCGGGAAATGCTAATAAAAAACTCTGTTGGCCTTGTACAAGACGCACGCTGTTTTTAGACCCCACATTTTTCGTAACGGAGTGCGTCTAATACTTGAGGAAATACGGTAATTCCGATTTTGCGTGTTTCCTCTTTCCAGTTGGTCCTTTGTTTCGAGTTTTAAAGGTCAACTCTTTAATTAAATGTTATATTTTGTTATGGTTTGCGATGAATGAAATATTTATCATTTGTCTTTTGGTACGGGATAAAGAAAAATGTATCTTTTACATACTTTTGTCTCAGTTTTGTTCATGGCGTGGATGATACTGAGGTATGAGTCATGCTGAATAATAATTAATTAAGGATTCTCCTTGTGCAATGTTACGAAAAGTGTTACTTGTAGAGTCACTGTGCTTCACTAAGGTGGGCTTGTTTTGCTTGTAGCGTTCTGGCTCAGTGAGTAAAGCAAGGGAAAATTACCTCACTCCTCATCTTGCCTAGTAAGCCCCTTTCCCTCTCCTAGCTAATCGTAGCTGATGGTAGAGGGGATGAGGTCCCAACCGGCCTTCAGGTGAATACTTTACAGACATACTTTGCGAAAAAAAAGCGATTCTAAAGAAAAACACTATTATTATGTGACATCAAGCATTTGAAGTTAAAACTACGCCTCATGTAAACGAAAGTAGTTCTTATCACATGTTTTAGTTAGGCTCTTTACAATTTCCGTTATATCCGCTCTGTTTGTAGTGAATACGCTTGTCAGAAGCTATAGGAGACAGAGATGAACTGAAAGTTTAGTAATTGAAACGCGAGAGCTTTTTATTCGTAACTGAAATTACAATATGCGTCATTATGCAACATAAGGCTAAATAGTCACACGGATGCCCTTTTTATTTGACCTCCTCGACAGACGATGTTGTTGAACATCTGTTTACTCATTCTCCATTGTGCTTTGAATTTCCTTTTAAATATCTGAGAGCCTCTCTTATCAGCCTCGTGCAGCCGTTCCTCCGTATCTCTGGTGCGCCTCGTCTGCGCCCACTCCTTTATCTACTCCTTATCTCCCTTTGTTAATCATAATTCACCTGTTATGAAAACAAGACGATCTTATCGCCCCCTTTTATTGTCAGAGATGTCTTTAAGAATGTCTGCGCGCGTGCGTTTGTAAGTAATATTTTCAACTTTGAAAACTTCAGGATTACGACGTCAATTTATCAGTTCACAAGGAAATTTTTTATGTTCGCAGCCTTGCTTTCTATTGAGAAATCCTTGTTTTACGGCAGTAGATCAGTTATTTTACTGAACAATGATTTTAGCTTTTTAATGTCAGAAAAGCGATTCGTTGAAACACTTGGTGATAATGAACCTTATGCGTTAATTGCAACAATAAAATACATTATCGGCCACGAATTTCGTTTAGTTTAGAGACGCACATATTATAAAGAATTTTTGTGGCTATTTTTACAGTCGTTATGCATAGAGACTTTTCGTTCCGTTGAACGAACGAACGAAAGCAGGATCAAATGTTTTGATTGTTTCAGATGATCTTCATACGCCGAGATCGTGTTCTTTATGTCCGAGCTCTTATTTTCCCTGTTTTTGTATGGAAGATGATTGAACAGAGTAAGAAAATAAAAGTGAATAAAAAAGTTCAGGAACGTTAAAATAGTACCGGCAAGACTTGTATAAATTTCAGGGACTTCGGCTAGACAATTCCAATTGCCTTTCTACTTCTGGATGTTACTCGTTTAAAATATCCGTAACCTCAGTTATTGTGACACAAGGAAGTATACAGTATATTGTAAAGTAATATCTGATGAATTTTCACGTAATTGACGGTTGCAAACGTGGACTAATTAACGTCTAACGTTTGAGATACCTTCCACTGCCGCGTAAGAGATCTTTTAGATCTTAATGTGAATAAATGCTCTGTAGTAAACTTATTCGAAAGAAAACAATTGCGTCAGAACTACCCGTACAAATTAGTGGAATGAATATAAATGTAGTCGACTTAGTTGAATATCTCAGAATCACCCTTACAAATCACTTAAGCTGGAGCACATATATTCGAAAAATATGCGGCAAAGCAACCAAAAATATCGGTTTTATGAAGCGCATTGCAGGTAGATGCGATGGAAAGGTTAGAGAGCGATGTTACTTCACTTTAGTCAGTCCCCATCTGGAATCTGCGGCGAGGATATGAGACCCAACGGAAGAAACGAATGCTCGCGAAGTCGAGAAAGTGCTGCGCAAGGCAACAAGGCGAGGATTTGTTAAAAAGTGCTACGATAGAAACGCAAGCGTTACGCAAGTGCTCTCAGACGCAAGTTGGAAATCTTTTAAAGAATGGAGGTTAGAAGCTACGCTGCGATTGTTTGATAAATTCAGAGTAAATACATTTTCGGACGACGCAAATGGTATTATGCGACTCCCTTGCTACTTCGACCGATCCAACAATGAGCGTAAAATAAGAGAAATAGATGCGAGGACAAGTTGTTTTAGGGACTCATTCTTTTCGCCGACGATACGCGATAAGAATGAGCTAAAAGGGTTACTCAAACCCCCTGCCACTCGTCTAAAGGCGGCTTGCCGGGTATTTATATAGATTTAGATGTAAGAGACGATTGATCATTTATTTCGAGGGTCCCTCAAGGAAGTGTCTAAGGGTCTATTTCAGATAAACTCTAGGTGTTCTGTCCTAAAATTATGGAACGCCATCTAAAACAAATCAGAAGCGTACTTGGTTTTTTCCACAAAATGGATTAAACACGACCGGTTAGGACCATGACGGTCATACTCAGGTACACTGTATACGGAAATAAGAGAATCAGGGGTGTGTGTATGGCTTCTCGTTTCCCCACCGTTTATTTTTTATCTATTTCATGTTCTTCATTCAAGCGAATAGTACCGTTTTCAGACGAGAATAAAGAGACAGAGAGAACAACTAAAAAGTTTTTGTGGATTCCAAGAGAGAAGTTCAGACTCCGCGAAGTCGATTGATGAGCGAATGTGCGAATAATAAAAACTAATTGAGAAAAAACTTTGTTGACAATACGATTTCGATTGTGTGATGGAAGAGCATCTGCGGCAATAAAGTAGCAATCTCATATATAAAGTAGAATTTTTGTATGTGTGTGTGTGTGTATGTTCATCTAAAACTCGAGAACCTTTCAAACTTTGAAAATGGTTAAATGTCTTCCCCGGTCAGATAATAGGCTACTTTTTATTCACCTAACTGCACCCAGTTCGAGTCCATACGTTTAAATCTGTTTCCATGAGAAAGGCACGTAAAGCTCACTTATATCGCTTGTAGGGTTCATTTCTTTTGCAAAATCAAATTAGGAAGAATATTAGTACGAAATCGGGAAAAGCGCCAAAAGAAGGGAAATTGAATGAAATTTCTTATTTTGGCCGTGGAACATTGCTTTCGATTCGAAATTCCGAGAATTTCGATAAAATACGCGATCGTTTTGTGATATTTTGTGGTTGTAAACAACTGGTCTACCTGACGACTTATTCCATTGTTGAATCCTAGCTCGTTTTATTTCACTTTTATCGCTTGCAGGGTTTGTTTCTTTTGCAAAATTAAATAAGAAAGAATAGTCAAATGAAATTGCCAAGAGGGATCCCGATATCGAAGTGGGCAACGCGTTCACTTCAGTGAAAACGGTCCTGGGTTCGATTCCCGGTGGGGGCCTGCGTGCGAAATGACCCAAGCTGTCGAAGTACTTTTAACAATACTACTATTAATACGAAAGTGCCAAGAGAAGAGAGATTGAATGAAGATTCATATTTTTGTCGTCAAATATTGTTTTCTGTTTAAAAATTGCGAGAATTACGATCACATAAACGAAACTGTTCTAAAATGTTGAGGTTGTAAACAAGTAGTCCCCATGATGACTAATTCCATTGTTGAATCCGAGACAATGCATTCTCACATTTTCCCCGTTGAGAATCAACGGGGAACGACTTGCTTTAGCATCTATTTTTCTGTTTTATCTCTCAGAATCAGAACGGCCTTTGTAACAGCTCTTTTTATATTTTTCATAATATTTTTTGTTCTGAGTTTTTGTTCTCGATTGACTCCCTGTGTTATCCTCTGCTCTGCGTTTTACTTGTATCGCTTTCACGTCATGCTGAGGGCTTCTGCTTTGACTTCCTTAAACTATTACCATCTGTGGGTTGGCGCAGTTTTTCAACGCCCCACAGTGGGCTATAATCGAAAAAAGCTGGCCAAGACTTGTATTGTAATTGTAAATGGTTTTTTGAGTGAGGACTTTGAATCATCTCATGGCTACTCTTGAATAAATTCTGCGTACAACTATGCAAGTTATTTACGTCAACTCCTACGCATCACAATGAAGCAGGGGGTCAAACGTGACAAAGTTTTGCGAAAACTGCCGGTCTTCGATTTTTCGCGAAATTCTTCAACTTCAAGCCGATGCTGAACCCAAATGAGGAAAATCATCGGGCTATCATCATAATTTCATGCTATAAACTTGTCCTAATTAATGTAAAAAAATGGCGGACTCTTGTTTTAGAGCCAATTTTTACCTAAAGCGAGGGATATAGTAGAAATAGACATCGATAGACACGGGCTAACTTATACCATGGTATTCTTTGAAGCTTTCTAAAGAGGAATCTGGAATAAATTCTTGCGACTGGCGATGCCGATAATCAAACGGACTTTTCGACATCGCTGCAAGGGACAAATCCGCGCGGCGTAGTGTTTATTACAAGCCCTGTGAGGTTTCAAAGTCCTTGCTCAAAAACCATTTTTGTATTTTTGGCCTGCTTTTTTCCATTCTAGCCCACTGTGTTCCCTCTTCCTTGCGGGTGTCTTTATGTTTTGTCTATTTTCTTTAAGCTTAACTTAATTTTCGTATGCTCACAAACTTCTCTTCTAGTTTTCTCCAACCCCTTATCTTTTTAGATTAGGCTTTCATTATTATTTCGGGATTAATTAATGTTGACGATGAGTTAGCTGAAGGGCTTCCTAGTTTTAATCTCGCTCTAATAAATTCGATATTCTTTTATCCTCTTAACTTATGTAGTTATTTATAATCACAATCTGTGCTTGAGAATCGATTAGCCTTCAAATATTTTCCATCCACCAGAAGCCCTGCGACTTAGTTTACCAAAAGTCACGATCGCTAGAACTTAACCAAGAAGGACGACTCATGCGGAGCGGTGAATGACTCTTTAGCTCAAACAAGGAAAAACGAGAGTACGTGCTCAGGCGATGCTTTCAGTTGTACTACTTATGAGTTACACAACTAATGATCATACCCCATTTCCTGCGGTAAACTGCTTGTGATAATGAATCATACGCTACCCGCTATCAATTTATGACATCGAGAAAGACAAACTTATCTCGCGTTGCCTGCTTGCAAAGAACTGCCACACCTGTAATTGTTCTGGAAAATTGCGCTGTCTTGTCATGTTGATAATTTGACCAGTTGGCCGAGTTACATTCGGCAGATTTGATAAATCGAGAATAGTTTCTAAAATGGAACTCTAAGCAGTTTCATTGATAGGCATCTAGGAAAAATTTTCCACCAATGCTTGACAATAAATAAGAGATATATTTTTTCAATATCTTTCTTTCGATTCTTAGTAAGTTGGTAGCAGTTGCTTAACTAGTGTAATATGTATCTTATTTCTAGTGTAAAGACTGACAACTAACTTAAATAGATAAGGGATTGTTGTTATTATTCGAAACTGCGAGAATTTCTTACTAGGTCTGAAGGATATCAAAACGAAACTATAAATAGTTTATATTTGTTCGTGCACGTGACTAGTCGCTGCGATATTACGGTATAGAATATTTTCCCATGACGTTAATTCTTATGTTTTATATGTTTTTTTATAACACTTTGGTTATAGGCTATATGTTTTTTATAATACTTAGGTTTTTTTAACCCACGTAATGTTTCGTTTCTTTTATTGATTTTTCTTTTTTTATCTCCTAAAAGCTATCTCTTTCTTTTAAATATTCATTTACAAAAGGTTAGATGTAAGAAGGGACTTGGAAGTCTCAATCTCGCCCTTCAATTAAGTAAAAATTTTGTACAATGGAAAATATTTCCGGTGCCATGTACATGAAGATGAGAGTCGAAACCGGTCGAAATAAAAATTCCTTGTGGAATCTACGAAGTACGTTCATATTTATTTCTTCGATAAAGACGTTGATAATTATTAATACCTATTGGCTCGTTTCTGACGAACTCATTTGTGCTCATGAAGGATGAAAAGTAAATTTGATGAAAAATCCAAAGAGAGTGGGCCATATCTTCGATTGATCCTTTTTCGCTTGTTTACATCAAAACAAAGTTTATACAGTTTACCAACTTCTCCATCAACCTTTATTGCTCTATCTTTAAAGCAAACATTGGTTTGTAGACTTGACTCACAGCTCTGTTGGGAATTTCTTAGATTTCGAAATTCTATAATACAGTACATTCAACTTCTTAGCCTAATTTCCGGAAAACTTTAAATACTGTGTACTCTTTTTCTAATGCTTGGGTGTTTCACAACACAACGGATTTGAATTCACAGAATTCAGTGGATTTTAATTAACGTATACATCCATCTTTGTTATAAAGTATGTCGCAATCAAATATTTTGGCCTTCTCATTCTCCTGATTCACCCACGTTGAGTTGTTCTCTGAATCATCGAACCACCGTGTCTCACGAGCTCTTTCATCGTTTGAACAACGTCTAACTTATGTTTAGTCCAATTCGTGAGCTTTCATGCACAGTCAAAATCATAAAATGAAAGGACGCAGTTCTGTGATATCCTTGACAAAGGACTCAGAATTTTTTTCCGTTATCGAAATTTTTTAAACCATGATGAGGTCCTTCGCCAAGATGAATACGCATTTATTTCGTACAAATGGAGAGGAGATGCGTTACTTTTAATGCGTGCTGTAGAAATTACCATTACTGGTAGCTGACAGCGTATAAATAAAAATGTTCATTAAAGTTGATAAAACTAGAGATTTTTAAAGAAGCCGTTTTTAATCAATATAATACATTATGCATTCAACACTTTCTCGACATTTAGACAGGGAGAATATTTAAGAAAGATTCGTGAACATGAAAAATTTTTCCATTCTTAATTTCAATTTCGTTTCATTGAGTGAAGACTGGAGTCTATGTTTGAGAATACCCTCTACGAAATTATTCCATTGGGCTCCCGGATAACCAAGGGGGTAACGCGTTCAAATTCGATCGCGGGTTCGATTCCCGGTGGGGGTCTACGAGCGAAACAACCTCAGCTGTCGATATACTTTCAACAATACTACTACTGATTTCGGCCGAAACATATTTAATCTATCGCATATAGAAATTCTTCGAGTTTATTCATTTAGGAATTCCAAAAATTCACGGTTAATCTCATCATAATGCTATGATCAGACTATTTAAGCTATACGTTTGTTTAACATAAAAAGAGAAGAGAATGAAAGATTGTCAAAATAAAATTTAAGTTATGCATAATTATCTAGTCGGATTGACCAAAATGTGTATAAAATATCTTGTTTGCTTGATAAAAATTTTTATCTCGGAGAATTACTTTTATTTTTATAAAAAAAAGAATCGTCACCAAAAAAATTCCTTTATGTTCGCCGTAAATGTTTTGAACAAATACAAACACGCAGCACCTGCTAGACACATCGAAAATAAATTACTGACCTCCATCACTCCAGTAATATGGCCTCTCAGTCACAAGACGAAAAGAGGTTACGGTTCTTACTGAGAATTTCGTAAGAATTTTCTAATTTTAACGAATTGCGTGTCGTCTGTCATTACTTGTGGAATTTCCGGCCGTTATATATATAGAAGGTCTAATTTAACGAGAAACAACGTTTGGGGACGTGTCATTTATGTAGATATATTCCACATTTTAGGGCCAATAGTAAAGCCTATAAGCACCCTTCTACGAGTTACTGATGAGTATTGTCAAGTATTAAGATTTCGAGGAATTTATCACCTGAATCGCATAGTTGTCAGTAAAATATAGTATCTTGAAGTTTTATTTTTAATGCGTCAGGAACTCGACTGCGGCAATTAAGAAGCGTAATTTTTAAGCCTGAGCTAATTACATCATTTTGAAGTTTCGAAACGGAAAATTTCTGTCACTATTTCCGAATTCTTGCATTCCTTCCTGCTGGAGTCGTTGATTAAAAATATTTCCCAAATAACTTTATGACACGCGAAAAATTTCGCAGCAACTAAAACGATTTATTGCGTAAACAAATTTTTTTTTCATTTGTCTTTCAAAATGTCTTTCATTAGAAACGATTAATGGTTTATACTTTACTCTTACCTATTAGGAATCCAAGGAGCGTTTTAAGAATCTCTAATAACGGTATGAAACGGAAAAGCAGAGCAGTTTATATCAACATAAACGAATACAAGTCGAGAAGAGAGCTTTCTTTAAGATAGAAGAAAACTGGATGAAGCGTTAATGTAGGATTCTAACCGACGAGAAATTCCCAAGTTTGCGGCAGCGATCGTCGTTGCAATCGATCACTTCCTCTGGTTGCGGTCTTTTCAGTATTCCAAAGTTGTTTCACATAACAGTTGAATTCTCGTGGGACATCCTGCGTTGCATACGTATGCTAGGAATCTTGAACTCCTGGTTCGAAGAGCTCGGGGTGAATGTCTTCCTCTAGCCTAACCAATACAATTAGTAATATATTTCTTTAGCCTAAATTTTCCGAAAATATGTTACAGAAGAGGTTTTGATAGCAAATATAGTAGGAGAAACTCGCATCTTTTGACTTATTCAGAATATCATCGATAACATCTAATACGTTTGTATGAGAGTTTAGTCAAAAATTACATGAGACATCAAAAACTTCATCCCTTTTAAAAAACTTGGTCACGATTGTTTGTGTTTATCATCGCCGTGAAGGGACAGATTTTGAAATTTACCGTTTCGATCTTCAGTTTTTACAGAATACAAAACTATTTATGCATAAAAGATCAAAATTCACATTCATTCTTTCTTCATTTTTCAAATTACCGACTTTTGAATTGTGGAAAGCGTCTGATGAAACCACTTTTGAATACAACATCGTTCATTAAATGTTTAGGCTGGAACTATTTGCTTCATTCTGATGTGTATTGCTTGAAATAGAACTAACTGACCAACTTAAAATATTAATATTTATGGCGAGAATTATAACTTTATTCCTTTTTGCAATTTGCTGCTCAACGAAAACGTACTTTTAGAAAGAATGCTATGATACTTATGCTGTTTACTCTAGAGAATCACAGTAATTTTTTAATTCTGCATTATGACATTAATTTTATGTATTGACCGTATGCTATATTTTTATGCGTAATGTGTGTTACCATCCTAAAAAGCAAATATCCCGTCAAATCGGACTTTATATGTTTCCCCCTTAAATTGCAGTTGGCAAAATTTCTCCTGGCGGCTAACTTAACAGCATGTGTCGAATGAGGAGTTCGTAGTCACTTCAACTGTTTGGATTCCTAATTCACTCAAATGTTCTATCGATCAATATTTTTGTTTCATAACTTGTTCTTATAAAGATTTGTGCTTGACTTAGATTAATTAGAGGCTTTACTGAGTGATACGTAACAGCTTTTTATCATCTGTTTCATCTGGCTCATAAAATGTCTTTGCGTAACTGATTCAGATATTAAAATTTCAATTATGTAAGAACGTAAAGATAATTTTTATATCAAAAGCTAGCGAAGTCCTTTTTTTCGAAACGATTCCGAATATTTCTAACTTGTCCAAATTTCCTCTTCGTTTTCCTCTCTAAGTATTGAAGGCGACATCGTTTCATGTTATTATCATAACATGTTTTCAAAACATATCCTTATGTTAAGGATATGTTTTGAAAATATTGCTAAATTGTACAGTTTGAATATTTTACTATGTAATATAACTTTATCATGTTGTCACTATGTAATAGCTGCTACTTTTCTTTTCCTAATACTAGATGGATGCTCGAAATAAAAGCTTCTACTCTAAAAACGCATGGCTTCTTTTTCAATTGACTCCAATGAAATTGCTTAAGAATAGACAGGTAGCTTATGGATATGATATAAAATATGTCCTTCGAACAATTAAAGGTTTAGTTAATCCTCTCCTCCTTTATAATATTGTTTTCGTAAATATATCTTCCATTACAATCTGCACCCGGTAAGCAGCCTTTCGTCATTTAGCAGTGGATTTCTATTAAAATAGTTGGTGTTAGCTATTGATTTTATTGGCTGAGTTCTCTTTGTGAAAGTTTAATGGAAAATTGAATGTTTTAAGCTATTCTTCCTTATTTTATCATACTTATTTTAAGTTCACTATGGGATCAATTAAAGTCTCATAGTGTCACTTACGTGTTCCGTGAGCGCTCTTTCTCGAAATGTATTTAACAATTTCATCTCAGCGTCTGCTCATCTTCATTCTGAGGTTTCTCAACCGGTGTAAGAAAACATTGTAGTAACGCTTGATCTTTTATTGTAGCAAGGACTAAATGTAGGAAGTTTCTCTTTGGTTATTTATATAGAGAGATCGACGTCCATCAACATATATCCTGATGACCAGCATTGCTCATTTTGATGGAACTCGGCTCGTACCGCGATATACTGCGTGGTTCTTTTGAAATTTTATAATGGAATACCTCCAACTATTGCCCCGGATGATTCTTTTTAATGAACAATTTTCAAGATCCTTTTACTTCCCGCTGTTAACCGCCTACTGGAAATTGCTGCAACTATAAGGTCTTCTGAAAACGGAAATAGTTGTCGATTTGATGGGTAGTGACCCTCGCTTGTAATTTTTCTCTTACAACACTTCCTTGCGACATCTTCGGCTATCATAAGTCGAACTGTAGCAATAAAAATGCTCGATTGTAAAGGACAATGAAAGCTCGCCAATTTCGCCGATTACTACGCTGATGGTCTGCTTCAGCTCCTCCGCATCCTTATGGCCCGACCCGTCTTCTTACTCTCGCCGAAGCCCATCCTCGTTGTAAATTGCGTGTCAATCAGGAGGACAACGCGGGTAATTGGAAGTTGTAGATACGAAGTGGACTCGCCCTCTCCGTGGTTCGAGAGCGAATCAACGGCCGTCAAACGCAAAGGAAAAGTTCCACAGGTTAATTTGACGCTTCGTCCCATTTTATAGGTTCGTAAAAAATGTCACTGTCTCGCAAAGGACTCCTGCACTTAGTTTCCGCCCTTTTCTGTTTTCGTCATAAGCTCGTCCGGAAGAGGTCAGAGAGCGATTTAGAAGGGTCAGGGATGGATAAATTGTTTAACTCGAAGGAAGAAAGAGATGACTACGTAATGCTCTCCTGAATGAGATTCTTGACCTCGTGCCTTTCCAGCTGAAAGAATTCGCTGCCATATTTTTCGTGAGATGATCTAGAGATGGTCCGAAGCCACGTTTTAGTAACGAAAGGAGTTATAATAAATGCTCAATTATCTGAATGCATTGCATATTACTACTTTTTACTATGTACGACATCTCTTCTTCTGTCGATGGAATTTTTAAAAATAGTTTTTTAGCGTCTCGTGAATAGTTCTTTAGCGTGTTGTTTTTCGTGCGGCCTTAAGTTTTATTCGTTTGACCGAATAAAGCTATTTTTAATGCATTAAGTTTACAGGATAAGAAATAATTTCACTAAAACCACGTCAAAAGTCGTCGGAAGGTTTTAAAAATTTAAATTTTAAAACTTTTCTGATGTTGCAAGCCGAATATCGGCTGGAATACAGCTACTTCGAGGAAGGTGTAACATTGATAATGTTTTGTATTTTGATTTGGAAGCTGTTCCTACTCGCTGTATTATTTACAACGCTTTCGATGATTTCGGTTCACTTCTAAAAATCTTCGTGTAATGTTATTCTTCAATGAAAGGACGCCTGTTGAAACAATTTTGTTATAACTTCTCGTTTCCAAGTCATATTTAAATATTTCTGTTCTTGGGTTTCACTATTGTAATCCGTAAAACATTTTCTTCAAATTCTTTCTTCTGAGGCGTAAGGTAACCATTAACCCATAACTTTCCGTGTCTTCTTTACGAGTAGAAGCTATGGGCTAATTCTCATAATCGTTGACTCACAATTAGTAATATTTCGTCAGTGTGAGGTTAGATGCACTTTTATGGCTTAATTCCTTTCCAATTCTTCGTGTAATTTTGTAAATGCGGATTGCTATGATAAATTTTTCTACCGCCAGGGGTTTTCCCTGTTAATACGAATAATAGAACAAAGATGATAGTATAAAATTCTAAAAATGTTTTCAAAATGATATTACGTGCTTAAAGGGTACTCATATATACATATTAGACTTAAAATTAGGTCTCAGCTGATTTTATGTTTACGTTCTCAAAGATATCCCCATGCTCTATGTTGATACAAGAAAATTCTAGAGTAATAAAAAATCTCCTTGACGACTGAAGTGCTTCACATTTTCTTGATTACCGATGTGACACTTCCTGAAAGGCTGCTCGAGAAGCACCTTCTTAAACGCTTTATCGTTAAATCTCCGTAATCGTGTTTGAGTTGTTGCTCAACTATTTGACTCATAAGAGGTGAGCAAACCGCTTAGAAGGGGAAGGTTGTCAGATTAGAGGACATCAAAACAAAGTAGGCATACTTCCTGAGCGACAGGTTATCCATATTCGAATGTTTGTAGACATAACACCGTCGATCAGTCAACGAGTTGTACTCCTCGGTAGCAATTGCTACAGAACAACAAGATACAAAGATAAAACACTTCAGGAATACACTCGGGAATATTTTAGCAAAACCATGATCTGAGTAGTGTCACAGAAGTCATGTGCACGATGTAAAATTCAATTGACAACCATTAACACAGAGAATAATTTTCAACACTTTACAAAGGAGTAATTATAAACCACATATGCCTTTCGACGATTCTCAACATGATCATTTTCACGTCACTTTCGACTGTTTTGATATTCGCTGTAGCAGGACAGCAATCCTTTCTCTTCCTCTACTATGTTGAATATTTTGGAAAAGAAAGGTTCAACATTTCGTAGAAGTAGCGGAGCAATGATTCAAGGATATTCACTACATTTAATCATTCCTACTTTAGGGTCATTTTTTTCGAAGAACTTGAAGTACCAATAAGGAATTAAAATTCCAAGAAAGTCGGCATTTTGGAAAGAGGACAATTATTACGATCTTGTTATCAAAGGGAGATTGTGCATACCTAGAGATGGGTACTGTTTAAGCGTTGAGTCCTTAACTTCGTACTTACCTCCCTACCTATGTATGCATTTACCTATGTTTCTGCTCGCTATGATATGCATCCCTTTGAAACGTCAGTTTAATTGTAAGTGAAGAATCGGACTATGAATGCTGCTTGTAAATACGCCATCAAATTTTACACTGTACTCGCATGCTGGATTTTTTTACCCGAAGTAGAGCTTAACTATAACCCAGCAACCGCAATTTAGCCGCAAAGAATGAGCTAGTCGAATTAAGGATGAGGTGTTTGTTGAACACTAATTTAGCAGTAACCGGAAAGTGGCGAGAGATTTTTTATTGGCGATCATGAATTAACTTTTTTAATCAGCTAAATTTTCCATTCTCTCTTCAAATGATGATCGATTCTCGCGGGAATGGGTTAAGAAACGTAAATATCGTGTGAGGTAGAGCGACATTCGAAAGCTGTATCGAGGAAAAAGAGTAAAGCTGGATTTTCAACTCTTAGCAATTGCCTTATTTTCGGATCCTTTAAAGTTAAACTCCTGCGAAGATGTTTAATGGGAAAGGAATACAAATATGTGCTTGTAAATTCAATTTGAGACCCGAGTGTGTAACAATAATTAGATTTATTGATACTCGCATAATTGAGAAACGTCCACGGCTTCCTTTCCCAATTACTGCTGAGTGTCTAACTTATTTGCGGACGTTAGCCAGAAGATATGCCGTCTCTGGCTTCAGGGGATACTCCCCAGATTCACCGTGCTGTGACGTCAATGGAAGGGCTTCCGTCCAGTGGAACTCTTAGGTCAATGGCCGCTACGGTTTACTTACAGTGCAGTTGTCCCCCTCTGGAAGTATCCCTCCGTATTCCTAATATTAGCTGTCATATCACGTCCACACCTTGCTCGAAACTTCAGCATGTTGTCATGTATGCATTGTGATTGAAATGTACTCGAGGAAGGCGAAAGTAGCTGGAAACCCCAAAGGAGTTCATCCGAGGGAATCGAAGAATTCGAAATAGTTGTCAACATGGGGTTGCTGAAATAAATCTCTATTTGAGATAACTAAACTAAAGCTATTTTCGAAGTCCGAGGCAGAAACTAACTGCATATGCTATAAAAATTACCAATTTTCATGGTAAATGCTGCCAGGACTCGAAGAATTTCGATCTAACGAATACGATTTGTTAAAAGCTTCGCGGAAGTAAAATTTATGAGTATTTCTTGTTGTTTTTTCCTTGCTCTCATATTTCTTGCATGAAAAAGAGCCGTCATTACATGAAATCGGCTTATATTTTGAAATATATGCTTATTTGCTAGCTGATCGAACTAGCCTCGATAAATCCATCTTTATAGCTTGACTTAACGCGAGTGGAATTCTGAAGATAACGACATAAATTATCATTTTAATCTTACATCTAAAAATGCCTTATTTTTTCAAGAATCCCTTAATATTAAGGCCGTTTTCCTAAATTTAAATATCGAAACTGATTGTAATTTTCATTCTTTTTATGTTGTAAACCATTTCATAGACAATAAAAGATATGACATGAAATTTTAAGTGCGTTGTCAAATTATGCCATTGAATTCCATAAAGTAGCTATATAAATTAATATTGTATACAAGGAAAGAGTATAAAATATGAAGCCTAAGTATCTGTTGTAATAATGCCAACACCCAGTCTTCGATGTATATCCTCCTTATAATATTACGAGGGTAGTCTCAGAAGCACCCTACCTGACGTAGGAATGGAGGTTTTTGCTTGAAAAAAGTTACTATGGTGGAAAGTATCAACCTTAAGAAGCTTAAGTTTGAAGTTTTAAGACGCTACGTTGTTTGGTATTTGTTTGACAGCCATCAGTAGTGAACCCTCTCAGTGAATTTGTAAACAGAAAAAATTGGCAATCGTTATGTGATACAATACGTTCAAATGAAAGGTCTCAGTCCAGCCAATATCAAAGACGATCTAGATTCTACTCTGAGGGAGTCTGCCCCTTGGTTTGCAACAATAAAATATTGGGTGGCAGAGTTTAAACGAGGCCATACTAGCTGCCAAGGCGAACATGGCTGTGGTCGACCTAATGAGGTTACCAAGCAAGAAAATTCACAAAAGGGCGTTGGATGACCGTTGACTCTACTAAAAAGTAAGTGCGCGAGCTAGCAGACAAGGTAGACATTTCAAAAAGTGTTGTACGGACATCGCATATTGACTGAAAATTTGGAAATAAGTAAGCTGTGAGCGAGATGGTTGCAGCGTTTGCTTTTAATGGGACAAAAACAGCGTTGTAAGGATGTTTCAGTCCTTGGCGATGTTTCACAGCAATGAAGCCGAGTTTTTGCGTCGATTCATAACCATGGATGACACATGAGTCCATCAATTCACACCTGAGATGAAGGGACAGTCAAAACCATAAAGTGAAAGAAAAGAAAGTTGTTACAGTCCAGAAAGTTGGAGCAGCCAAAACAATAGACTGAAAGAAGTAGAAGTAGACGGACCACTGATTGTAACGTCAACGTTCAATAAAAGAAGTACTCCAGTACCATCAAAAAACAAGTTGCTTTGAACAAACTAAATTTTTTTTGATGGTACCGGAGTACTCCTTTTATTGAACGTTAAAAATAGACTGAAAGCAAAATAACAGACTGAACAAGGGGAGAATCGGCTCCAAAGAAGGCTAAGACAGTTGCATCTGCTGGCAAGGTTATGGCGTCAGTTTTTATTTATGCGCGTGGGATAATTTTCATGGATTATCATCAGAAAGGAAAATCAATCAATGTCGAGTATTGTACAAACATATTACAGCGTTTGAGTGATAAAATTAAGAAAAAACGGCCGAAATTGGTGAAAAAGTAGTGTTGTTTCATCAAGAAAATGCACCAGTTCACACATCCGTTATCGCGATGGCCAAATTTGATGAGTTGAAGTTCGAAATGCTACCTCACGCACCTTATTCACCAGATTTAGCCCCCTCGGATTATTTTCTCTTTCCAAACTTGAAAAAATGGTTCTGTGGTAAAATATTTGCCAACAATGAAGAGGTGGAGTCTGCAGTTAATGTCTATTTGAGGAGTTCGACGGTTCTCACTATAAACAGGGTATCGAAGCTATTGAACATCGCTGGAAAAAGTGTATTGAGCTAAAAGGAGACTATGTTGAGGAATAAAAATATTTTTTCCCAATTTTTTATTTTGGTATATATATATTTGTTTTGCGATTATTGGAAAACTGCAAGTGAATTTTAAAATCTTATTGCTCATCTAGTCCAATTTAAATTTTATGTTCACTCGGTTCTTTCTTTTATTTCTCAGGAAACTCGGCTTGGACCTAGTCCCCCGTATTGGTGCTCAGATGGTGAATCCAGATCAGATGAGCATCGTAGAATTGTATCATCTTGTAAGTTTAAGTTTATCAATTTCCTCGGCGTATTCGAAAATTTGTTTTTATGTAACTCAAATATCTAATTTTCTATCAATTTCCGTTTTCAGCATGTTCAAGGAACCGAAAATTCACAGGGTGCTTCAGTAAGTATTCCGATGAGACTTAACGAGAATAGAATGATTTATTTTGTTGGTTTATTGTAATATGTTTGTCTTCGTTATTTTAGTCTAGGGGAACAGTAAAGCGAAAGGAAAATTCTCGGAAAGTCCTCACGCACCACCTTTATTTTTGTATGCGTGATTTTGGCCACAGAGTTGGAGAAGAAACTGAGATTTATTTTTCGTTGTATGACCCAAAGAGGGCGAAGTTCATAAGGTAATGTTTGGTGATTATTTTTTGCCTCATTTATTGCTGTATGTAGCGTAATCTAAATTCAATTTTAATTTCCAGCGAACGATTCCTTGTCCGAATATCAAAGGAGGGATCCACTAATACTCTGGATAAATTGCATAGCAACTGTACCGTTTTCTCCGTAAGTATTTGTACTCATTTCCGTATTTTGAGCTTTCATTTCATAACAAAATTGATTATTGCTTGATTTTATGCATGGGTATTTAAGAAGCAATTTGATGGTTTAAGATTTCATTTTGTTGGACAATAAACCGTACTACTACTAGTAGTACTTGTATCACACTCGTTAAAAGGAGAAAAGAATTTCTGTGTTTATCGATTTCGACTGACATGACTTATTCTTTGAAAGTAATGTGTTCGTAATGGGGTACCTACCTATCTTCTTAGGAAGGCCTCATTTACCATCCGGTCGCATAAGATAGACATATACGACATGTGAAACCATGAGGTCGCTATCGCGTAGCGTGTTTCCTGCATTAAAATAGTTTCACGTCGAAATTATAAAGAGGGTATTTTGCTTTTCCCTTGGTGAAATTGGCAAGACTAAGAAAAAAAATATTTAAATGCGGGCATTCGTGCCAGGAAGTGACTAAAAGGCAGCAATTAACGACCAAAAAGGCTACATTTGGCCCGAAGGTCGCAGGTACCCCACCAGTTCAGGAGAGCGCTATCTCTTGAAAAAATGGAATAACTAATGAACATAAATCTTCTTCAAACCGTTTTCATATCAGCTCATATACGTTATTTGAGCTTCAAGAATTCCCCTTAAATCTATAATTACGTTCCCGCTTTTGTAACTGAATGAAACCTAAAATTTTATGATTTTTCTTTTCTTAGTTAACGTTCCAATTCTGTATCTTTAATTTGATAACAGAAGTTGCGATTTCTTAATAAATAATAAATGAGCTGTAGTGATTGAATTATCGTTCATATTTTTCAGCCAATTTGGAATCGTTGAAGGAAATGAGGAAATTATGCAATCGTAAGAGACATAGAGTATGAAATAAACAGGCTATTGTTATGGAAAGTATTTGCAGAAATTTTATTTCTACTAAATCCAAAGGTTTCTTTAAAGGGAAATTGATATTTTTTGAACTAAGTTATTTTCACATGCATTTATATGGCATGAGAAACATCCCAGTAAAAACAAAACAAAATAAGAAAGCATACATTTGATTATATACCATGTATCTGTAAGCTTTTATGAACTTATTTCTGTAGTATATCTAAGTTTATGAAGCTCATATTTGCCACACACTGCAGATTCTTTTGTTAACAACTGCTGCTGTACATAACTTCATCATTATTTCCATATACATAGAATTAATTTTTATATTTTCTTAATTGCTAAACTAAATTTTATAAATGTAACTGTTCTTTGCCTGTATTATGCAATAATCATGGATTGTAATAATTAAGGAGTCAAGGAGTTTTTCATCTCCATGCTGTTATGTTAACTTAATTTTCACCACTAATCCTGTATTGAATCCTTTCCATTTATTTAAGAATGAAAAATGATTGAAAGACAAGGAAAAACTAACGGTCCAGTGATTATTACTTTCTTGTCCTTTCCAGGACCTTGGAAATGCTGATTTAGGTAGAGGCGAGCTGTACATAGTGGCCCATGTTTTGAGGCTAGGGAGAATGCTCTACTCAGAGTCCTCTTCGAAGAAGTATTCCTCCTCCAACTCCTCCTCTACCTCATTCTCTTCTACCTCCAACACAAACACCCTTCCAGGGGCAAACGTCTTTAAAAGACCCCTTGGATGTGCTGTGCTCAACATTGGGGAAATGCTTGCCACTCATGCACCCTCTTCACTCAATAATGGTGGCTCCCTGAGTTCTTCATGGCTTTCTTCCACCTCCTCTCTCTCCTCTTCTTCTTCTTGGTCATCTGAGGAGAGAGAATTCACTTTCCGAGTCCACACATGCGAAGAAAAGGACTTCCATCAGTTGCATGATTTGTTAATCCGAAAACAGGGAGGCAAATACAATCCATTGTCAGGACAGCCTAATTATGGTAAACATTGTTTAAATCATTTTTATTGCATGTATTTCAGATGATTTGTAATCAATGGCTTCCATTCAGTGGTACAAAAATTATAATCATTTAATGTTTACTTTTGAACACCATTGCTAACGGGAAATCACCTGGTTGATAATATATAATAGTAGGTGGTTCCTGCACAAAATCTCTGGTTTATTTTCAAATTACAATTTAACACATTATAAATTAACCTCCTAAGTGATTTTTACTTATATTTAATGGTGAAAATGTCTGTAAAAGATAATTCAACCATAAATCCTTGGTGTTATGCTGCCAGTATTTTTCATCAATTACTTCTATTTGATTGTATGTACATACTTTACTTAGCTAACACCCACACTTTTATTCTGTTACATTACTAGCTCTATTCATGAAGAAAAACTTACATAAATACTAGTACTACTAAGTACTATTAAGTGGAAAACATGTAACTAATACTAGACCTATTAATTGGATTAAATGGGTAATATGCAACTGGTCAGTATATTATGTTTAATTTATTATATTATTGACTTATGTAACTTAATTGTAATATGTACTGTTCATCGTTAATTTATTGAGTTATTGAATTTTAATTAGTGTGATAGTTAGATTTTGCTTTATGAATAAAAAATATCAATAAAAAATAAATGCTTATGTATATATATTTCATGAATGGTAAAAGTTTTGAAAAATCAAGAAATAATGTACATTTATTCCCTTAAACCATTGAAATTTTATAAGGTTTACCAATGTTTTGCAGGCATAGTAGTGTCTCTTCGAATGCTACATGGGGAGTTAGCTCAAGTGCGAGAAGAGAATCCTCTTCTTTTCAAGAATGTCTCCCTGACAAGAAAGTTGGGCTTCTCTGATGTTATCATGCCTGGAGATGTTAGGTGAGGTTTTTTGTCAAGAACTTGTTAATTCTAACATTATAGGTGGATGTTATTACAATGTATCTCATCTTTGTGCAGAAATGATCTCTATCTGACGTTGGAGAGGGGTGAGTTTGAGAGAGGTGGAAAGTCAACTGGCAAGAATATAGAAGTCACAGTGGTGGTTTTGGATTCAAGCGGAAAACCTTTGGAGGTGAGATAAATTTTGTGTATATCTCATTAGCTGCTAATGCCAAACTGTAAAGTTATATTTATTTTTCCTTAGCTGTTTTTGATTTGCTCTGCATTAAAACAGTATAATCAATGGATTGTTAATTTAATTTTGTACCACTGTCTTGTGATGAAAGAAGGGTAAAACTTGGTTAAAGATATTATCTTAATTAGCAGGTATTATCTACTAAAAATAATCTTCATGGAAGGAAAAATGTTGAGAGTTATCATCGATAGAGTTGTAAAAATGTTTTAATTTTTTAATTCTAAAAATGTTAAAAGATTTTCTGTATGAGTTCCTTGTAAACTTTTCACATCTATAAATACATGAAGATGAAATAATTTTAATTTATTTCTGTCATTCCTGTGTTTGGTTTCTACTTTGAATACTCAACCTTTCTCATTTACATCAAGATGTCTTAAAATGTTATCATTTCCAATAACCATAGCCATTTTTATATTTAGAGCTGTCTTTGGGGAGCTTCTGGGATGGAAGGATCATCAGAGTATCAGTCAATGATTATTTACCACCACAATTCTCCTTGGTGGTCAGAAACCATTAGATTGGCTATACCAATTGATAAGTTCTATGGCTCCCATGCTCGATTTGAATATCGTCATTGTTCTAGTGAGTATTCCATAGAGTTATACCTTTACTACTAACTAATTAGTTCATAATGTGTATTTAAATTCAATTTTTTAAATGCTGTTGTTGGACTTGAACCTATTCAAGTCTAAAAATATTTAACAAATACCCTTATTGCTTCTTATTCAATGTTTACTAATTACTGAACTGCTAGGATTTACCTTGGATATAGCTTAAAAATTTCCATTTTCAGCCCGTGATAAAACAGAGAAGAAGCTGTTTGGCTTTTCATTCACAAGACTAATGGAAGCTGGAGGAGCCACCATTGGTGATGGTTCTCATGAGCTTTATGTCTACAAGTGTACAGATGACCGTCTTTTGCAACAGCCAACCTCCTACTTGCACCTACCCTCTGGTCCAGGAGACAAGCCTCTTTTGACCCAGCCAGGGCAACAGTCATCATCATCCAGTCCAACACCTTCCCAACAGTTAGGAAGCAGCGGAACAGGGAATTCCACACAGAATGGAGACTGTTCTCCTTATACAATATCAGCAGTCTTTCAAAAGAGTTCTAAAGAGGCAGTACATATACATACCCTTCTCTGCTCAACAAAGTTAACTCAAAATGGTGAGCTTTCTTTCCATAGCATCCCTTCTTCCTGATGACTAACTCTCAGATATTGCAATTTTAAATAATATGCATTTTACAATATGAAAGGATATGAAACAAAATAATTTTGGCAATTAATTAATTCATTGTATCAGTTTTACTTCAGGATGACTGTTTTCATTGAAATCTTATTTCCATTATTTGAAAATCTTAAATGTCATACTCCTTGTGATGGCGGTTTATTTATGGTCTTCTATTTAAAGATTATGGTGTAAAAATGTATCTATACATTCCAAAGGTTATTGACCATAAAACATTCTTGAATAAATCAATGAGGCAAATTCACAAATATTGCAGTTTGATTTTCAAATAATAATACCACAGAATGTTTTTTGTCTACTTTAATTATGTGAAATTGGCAGGTTAACTCATTTTCTTTTCAACACGTTGAAAAAATTTGATAGTAAGGAAACATGAACATACGATCTTAAAAAGACTGTCCTATTCCTATTCAAGTTAAAAGATCAACTCTTTTTTTCAATAATTTCTGTAGAATGTTAGTTTATGAATGTCAAGAATTTTAATAATTTCAGAAATTATCAATAAACTTAAAAATTATCATTTATGTTCATAGTATGTTAGAATCATACTCTTATGTATTTTTATTTTTTAAAGAGTAGCTTAGGTATTCTCATGTTATTACAAAAGCTATTTTATTGTTTCAGTGGACTTGTTGTCCTTGCTTCAGTGGCGAGCCAATCCTGAAGGTATAGAAGAGGCACTTGGAAGAGTGCTGAGACTTGGTGGAGAGGAAGTAGTCAAATTTCTTCAAGATGTTCTCGATGCTCTTTTCTCTATGTTCTCCACAGAAGATGGAAACTCAACTGCTCATTCTGGCCTTGTCTTTCATGTCCTGGTATGATTCCATTTCTTTTCCAAAATAAAAATATCATATTTTAGCTTGAGTAGTTCATATGATTTTGGACACACAATCTTTGTCTGAGAATTTCTGAGAGTTAATACTCCAAAGTACTTGATTTATTTCATGACGATGGATAAAAATCCCAATACACATTTCTGCTAACATTAAATTGCTGTATGCATTCCCTTTAACTGCTGTGCAAGTCTTTAGATACAATGATATTTTTGTTTCCCTGCTGCTATGTATTCTTTTTGCATGAGCAATCGCTTAAAAAATAAAATTATCAAGTGTAAAATTTGAAAAGCAATTTGTTTAGGAAGAAACAAAGGAAAATTATATAGTAGAGGGGTATAATATGAAAAATAGGTATGAAATAAATTGTGTGGAAAACTGCAAAGTATTTATCTTTCATACTATGGCTTACCTCCTAGTCTCACCTCATATTGATTTCATAGGAGAGGTATATTTGTACATTATCAGTCAGTGTGGAGAGAAATTGAAATTTAGAAAGAAAGTAGGAGAAAAAGAGTTATTTCTTGTAAATTGAACCTTAATACACATGCAATGAACTTAAATCACTTGCAATATAAATTCCAGCTTTAAATTTTGTGCACACACTAGACCAGAGCCCTTCTAGCTAGATAAACTTCCTATACTCCTAGGGCAGTGGTTTGCAAACATTTTACTTAGCAGGCTGAATAGCGCATTACTTGGAGGTCAGCAGGCTTTTGTTATGTGTGTACATTTCAAGAAAATAATATTCTCCTGGAATTTGTTGCATTTCTTGAATTCATTATGCTCAATTTATCTATTAATCATTACCTTGTTTTAAATTTAGAGAAGGATGTGAAAGTATCATGGACTACAATGTAATTCACAAAACTCCTAATCATTTAAAAATGACTGATATATCATGCCACTATCATCCTTGTGGGCCAGATGAAAGTAGGTGGCTGGCCACATCTGGCCAGTGGGTCATAGTTTGCCCATCACTGTCCTAGGGATTATATAGCTAATTGGCCTAGTAATGAAAACTGTTCATATTTTTTATTCTTTAAGGTAAACATGTAGTACCCCTCAAGGGTTTATTTACTCTTATGTTAGTATTTGCTGCATTTATTGCATAGTTAGAGTGAGATTACACATCCTCTGGAAAATCAGAGAAACATAATCTCAGATTTAGTCATTAAAATAACACCATTTTGTAAATTCTGTACCTTAAATTCTATTTGGTCCATTTTGTATTTGATTTCTTAGTTCCAATGTTGTATTACAGGTCAGCATATTCAGTCTGATGGAGGACAGCAAGTTTGAGCACTTCAAGCCTGTGATGGATGCTTATATCAAAGGTCATTTTGCAGCTGCTTTAGTATATAAGTAAGTATATCTAATAAAAAATATACTTTTCTGACAGTTTCAATTCTTCCAGGAGCATTTGAAAACCATTTTCCTTGTTATATTGCAAAGCATTTGTTAAACAATATAACAAACTGTGATAGTTGTCACATTCTTTAGAGATTTTGAAGTCNGTTAAACAATATAACAAACTGTGATAGTTGTCACATCCTTTAGAGATTTTGAAAAAAGTTGATGAGTATCAGTTTAAGTACTGTATCAAAAGCCTTCTTTCATTGATTTCAGCAACCGCGAAAAATATCTCTTCTGATTTAATTATAAGTAAATTTTCAGTGAATGAACAGATGATAAATTTTTAATTATCCAAAGAGGATTAGTTCAAAATATGAAGCAGATTTGCTATGTTCATTCTTGATACCAAGTTTGTCCCAGGATGCAATTCATGGAAAAGTAGATGATGAAGAATTTCCTTTAATTGCCTAGGTTGGGTTTGCTTTTGATTTCTTTGTTCTAGTTAAGTGATCAAATAAATAATAAATTGTAATTTGACCATATATATGTTGGGAATAATAGGTGTTATCTGTTTTATTAACAGGGGTCTTCTGAGTAGTGTGCAACACTGTGCTGAATGGGCTTTAACAACGGAAAAGCAAGAATCAATTGGAAAATGTTTTCGTTCCTTGGAGTACATATTCAAATTTGTGGTTCAGTCAAGGTTACTGTTTGCAAGAGCAACTGGGGGACAGTTTGAAGATTCATTTAGAAGAGATTTACTTGCTGTAGCTGCATCATTAGATAGATTGTTATCTCTACAGAATCTTCCAATCCTTATTCCAACTCAGGTATGCTTGTTTCAATAACCAGATTGTCTCCTAAGAAATAATCTTACTCTCAACAGCCTTAAAAATATTGTTGTTCAGTTTTATTCCAGAGTTATTGTTCTTTGGCTGTATTCAAAATGTCTGCTTTTTTTCTTATCATCTCTGATCTTGTTTCCATGTAAATATTCTCCATCCTTTTTTTATTGCCTAGGTTGCACTTCTGCACAGTGTGATTGCAGTGTATGAATGTCTTCTTGGTGTTTTGGCACCACTAGAGGTTGCTCGTCTTGCTATAGGAACTCTGGAAAGCCTTCAACCCCATCGAGATCTGCCACCACAACTCATTCAAGCCAAACTAACAGCAATTAAGGCAATTGTTACTAGTCATCTTTTTGATGATGATGGTATGTATGTTGTGTATCTTCTGAATTTTTTCTTGAATTAGTTGGATGAATATTTAATCTCACAGTTGGAGAACATATTTTTCTTTACCAATCATATGGAGTGGAGAAAGTTTTGACAATTTTTCCAAAACTATGGATTTAGATTATTATTACAAGTTTTTTTCTGAATGAATTGAAAATTCATAAATTCAATTATTTTCTTTAAACATTAATTTTAGAATCCACTATCTCTACAATCATTATTTTCTTATTTCAAATGTCCATACTACATTCTAATCTTTGAACCATTTCTATTTTGGATTCTTAGAGTCACGCAGCCTGCTTCTTGCCACAATCTGCAAACATCTTCGCTTGCATTTGGCTCATAGGAGTGAACTTAGGCTTTGCACTGATATTCTTGGTGAGATATTGATTTTCTTGCACAAACAGCGCCAAGATCAGGAGAAGGGACAAGGAAAGGTAAATATATAGTTTAAAAAATGCTGGTTATTTATTGTCTTTCATTAACTGCAAATGTGAATAAAAAACAAATTAATATCCCTCTAATAAAAGCCCATTATTTTCTTTATAGGTGACGAACTGTCTTCACCATGATGTGGAAATAGTCAGCCTATCAACATTGGACATGCTGATTCAGACCGTCCTAATCATAATTGATCGCTCTGCAGCTGTGGTGGTTAGTTGAATTTTTAACTCCAGTTGATAAAGTGATAAATTTCAACTTTTAGAGATGGTTAATTTTATCTCATCCCTCCAAATATCCTCTATTCATTTCTATTAAATTATCAAAGAGTTATTTAACATGAGAAAGAATAGTTAAAATAAAGTAAAATATCTAGGCGTCTAAGAATAATTTCTTAAAGAATAAAGATAATGTTTGATAAAACTCCTCTTTCATTGTCAAAGTTTGCATTTGGAATGGATATAAAAATTGCTTAATTTAAAATTTAAGTAATGTTACCTTATAAAAATTTGCTCCTCTCAAGTTTGACTGATGTATTTTTTATATCTCAGAGTTCTCTAGTGGCATGCTTGGTTGGACTTCTCCAGCTTCTGGATGAATTCCACTACAGACGCTTATGGGAAGAGCTGGGAGGAATTACTCAAGTATCAGGAATGGTTTCCTCCTCAGCATTTGGAGGTATTAATAGTGCAGGAGGAACAAAACCTCTCAAGGATTTTCTCTTGCGAGTGTTTCTTGTATTTAGAGATTTAGTACGCCAGGAGGTTTTTCAGCCTGATTGGCTTGTGATGAGAATGGCCTCAAACAGGGTGTTGCTTGCTGCTCTTCAAGAATTTGCTCAGCCACTTGTCTTTCGTTTCCTAGAACGCATACATTTTGATCACCAGGTGAGTGTTTCTTTAAGTAGTTGATACTATATACTGATTCATGTCTTGATTAGTGAATAGCCATAAATAATTTTAAAAATTTGTTTCCACAGTTTTTAAATTGAAATTATAGAAACTTCGTAATGATATAACTGAAATTTTTTTGTGTTCCTCATTCAAAGCTTAATGATTTAATTAAAAATAAAACTCATGGAACTATCCTTTAATTTTTTTTTATTTGCAAATTTCTCCTCAGCTATGGAGCAATTACTTCAATTTAGCAGTTTCCTACCTGACTCAACCTGCATTGCAGCTCGAAAAATTTAGTGAGGCTAGAAGAGAGAAGATAATAGAAAAATATGGAGATATGAGGGTTTTAATGGGATTTCAGATATTGACAATGTGGTCTAACCTAGGTAAGTTATTTGCTTCAGGTATTTCCCCATATTCTCTGTACAATTCTTTTTCACAAAGTGCTCAAATTGAGTTTGACTATCATAAAGCTATATCTGTTTCTAAAAAATTCATTGTTCTCAGGTGAACACAAGATTCATTTCATTCCATCAATGGTTGGACCATTTCTAGAAGTAACTCTTGTTCCTGAAGCTGAACTACGAAAGGCCACGTTGCATATATTCTTTGATATGATGGAATGTGAGCAGAAAGCAAGGGGAAATTTCAAGCAGGCAAGTATAGCAATTATAGCAAGTGTAACAATCATTTTTGTTTTCTTTTTGTTATGCAAGTTTTGTTTATGCCAGAACTTAGACTAAATGGAAACACTTTTTCAGGTTGAATCAGAGCTTATTGACAAATTGGACATTCTCATAAGTGAAAATAAAGGAGATGATGAATACAGAAAGCTTTTCAATACAATGTAAGTGTTTCTTAATGTTTCAATTTAAAATTTGCGGAATATTCTAATCCTATAGAAGAGATATTTTTACATGCACAATATCCTTAATTTAGAGTAGATGTTCATTTATAATTTTCCTCTTGAGTGATTACGTCACCACATTTCTTAAATGTTCCATCTCAGTTACATAGCACTTCTTGTTTCACAAAACCTCATATTTTCCTCTTATGTTAATTAGTTAGTCATTGTTATAATTCTGCATCTTCAGCTTTAAATTCTGCACATAATATAGTCTTCTCTTCTTAACATTTGAGGAAATTTAAAAATTGGAAAAAATTATATTTCACTCTAAAACAATGATTTCCTTCTTATAATATTTTTGGACATCATAAGGGTATTCAAAATCACGTTTTGCTAATCAAATTGTTTCATATTTCATCTTGAAATTGATAAGCATTCTTCATAATGAAAGCTATATTTCTTTTGCTTGCCAAATCTTGCAGGGAGCATCTTAGTTCAGTGTGAGTACACTTCATTTGACCTATGTGTGGAAAGAGTTGTTTGTTATTTAATGTTCCAATCATAGATTGCTCCTTATCAAAAGTTATGGAGGATTTATAGATATAATTTTTAAGTCACAATATCAGGTTTTATATGCAAACCTAACTCATTCCATTTCAGTTTACTTGACCGTGTTCAGTCTGAAAATGATCCTGCATGGAAAGGCAGTGGAGCAGCTTTTATAAGTTCTGTGACACGCCTTCTAGAGAGGCTTTTGGATTATCGCAGTGTGATACAAGGAGATGAAAACAGAGACAAAAGAATGTCCTGCACAGTTAATTTGCTGGTAATTTCAACTGGCAATAATTTTAAAATCATAGCTTTTCTTGTATACATAATTAATCTAAATGCATACATTCTTGCATGTATTTTAGTTTCAATATTTTAAAAGAAGGCAATTTCTTAACCTCCTTCATTTTTCAGAACTTCTACAAAAATGAAATAAATCGAAAAGAGATGTATGTTAGATACATCCACAAGCTCCATGACCTTCATTTAGCAGCTGAGAACTTTGCAGAAGCTGGATTTACTCTGCAGTTATATGCTGACCAATTAGACTGGTCAGGAGTAAGCTTAAGTTCCAGCATGGATACTGGGATGAATGTCCTGCCACCTGATGCCAGGTATCCAGGACAGCCTCAGTGGCAAAGAAAAGAGCAGTTGTATCATCAAATCATTCATTACTTTGACCGAGGAAAGGTAGGCTTCAGCTGAATTTTATTGAGTGGTATGTCGTCCAAAGGTTTTTTATAATGCTTTTAAAATCCAACTTATTCTTTCAAATTTAATTTTTAGTGCTGGGAGAAAGGAATTCCTCTGTGCAAGGAACTAGCAGCATTATACGAGCAGAAATTGTTTGATTATGCCAAGCTAAGCATGGTTTTAAGGACAGAAGCTCACTTTTTTGACAATATTTTATCACAGCTAAGACCAGAACCAGAGTATTTTCGTGTGGGATTCTATGGATTAGGCTTTCCACTTTTTGTTAGGGTAAGAATTTTCACAGAATAATTTAATGCAGATTTAGGAAGCGTATTTCATATATACCTCCTATTTTTATAATTATGGATGAGTTTTTTAATTCTTGAATTCATGCATTGCTTTCATATTGAATGTTAGGTGTGGGTAGTTTTAGAATTATACTTCTTTGTAATTTAACACAATTTTTTTGTTAAAACTAAGAATACAATCTATAATGGTTTTATTTTATTTCAGAACAAAGAATTTGTCTACCGTGGATTAGAATATGAAAGAATAGGAGCCTTCACTCAGCGACTTCAGACTGAATTTCCATCTGCTAATATACTCACGAAGAACACCCCTCCAGATGACTCTATAACTAACTCAGATGGACAATGTATCCTTTTTCTTCAATTTTAGAATTATTTAAACCAGAAACATAATTTAAATGCATGCTTTTATGTAATAATAGTCATTATCTTCATTCAAATCTATTTGCTTTGTAAATTCCTTGACCAAATCCTGTTAATTAACAATAGATATCCAAATATGCAATGTGAAGCCAATACCTGAAGGTTCAGGCTTTTGGAGTAGTAGTGGAATTGATTCAGGACATGAAGACACAATACCACCTTGGTTACCTGACAAAGTTGCTAGTTATTATCGTGTCAATGATGTAAGAAGATTTCAGTTTGATCGCCCAGTCCATAAAGAGCCTGTAGATAAAGAAAATGAATTTAAGGTATGTTAACGAGGATGGATGTGACAGTATACAGAAATTGATAAATAAATTGAATAATAATGAATAGATAAAATTTTCAATATAACCATTGAGATAATTCTGTATAGATGAATTATTTGTTAGCTGGAAAGAAGTGATTCATCCTTAATTTTAAGCAAAATTGATGCTTTTTATTCTCATTTAAAAAGAAGCACTTTTAATAATCTTTTTCTGTTATTTTTAATATGGTCAAAAGAAAACTTCCATAGTATTTTCTGTAGCAATTACATATTTAAGGTGACTAATATGTCAACTAGTCAACATTATCCAGCAAAAACTTGTGATGAAATTAGCAAATAAAATACTGTGGAAAATACCTAAAGGTTATTCTCCAATTAATGTTTTCTCTTTTCCACTTCAGTTATCTAGCTTTATGATAGCAATTTATATGAAACTTGCAGGAATTAACTATTGTCCCATGTTATATACAGGCCACAGGTTGGACATCCCTGTATTAGATGCTGATTGTGTTATATAATTTTATTGGTGCTGATCTTGATTGTTTATTTAATTTGTTAAAGGTTAATGCTATTTTATATAATTGAAACTTTTTTTATATATTTCTATAATAGTTTTGTATTTCATCAACAAGAATTTTTCTTCAATAAATGAGGCTTGTTGATAATGTTTCAAGTTAGAAAACTAATTTTTTTACTTGTTAAAACATATCTTCTAATTAGCCCTTTTTGTCATTCAACAAAATATTTTGTATTGAAAAAATAATAGTCTGATTCATTACTAAGAAATTGACCAGAATACCTAGAAACTCATAAGTTACCTAACTATGTTTTACTTGAATTAGTGTGATCTACAAGTTAGAGTAAGATTACTAACCAAGGTCGTACATTTTACAGAGTCTTTGGATTGAGCGCACTACACTGTTGCTGAGTAATAGGCTGCCTGGAATTTTGAAGTGGTTTGAAGTGATTGAAAGAAAGGTGGAAGAAGTTCCACCTGTTGCTTTTGCTTGTGAAACAGTGGAGGGAGCTTCCCGTGAGCTTAGGCAACTTATAGCTACATTTTCAACTGATCCTAGAAGAAATATAAATCCACTTAGTATGAGATTGCAGGCAAGTGATTCTTCTCTTGATTTACAGTAACACATCTGCTAAATTATAAGAAAGTAATTTATTAAAAAGATAAAGTAATCCTTAATGCATTATAAGTAGAATTTATTTATAATTATATTTGAGTCTGTATTGGAATTTGATTTAAAGCTAACTGTGCCCAAGAAGCAGCAGGTTGTAAGATATAGTATGCTTTTGAAAGGTATGGCTCAGAGAGACATGTGCAAGCTTTAATTGCTAATCTTGGGTAGCATTCCTTGAAATAAAAAAAATTCTAAATTGTATTCTTCCCTATAAAGTAATTCAAGGTAAAGAAATGTTGAATTTTAAATTGGATGTATATTAATTTTCAGGGAATTATTGATGCCAATGTCATGGGAGGAATTTCCAAATACCAAGAGGCCTTCTTCTCACCAGATTTCACCAGAATTCATCCTGAATTTTCTGATCATATCATCCGCCTTAAGTCATTAATTTTAGATCAGGTAATTTTCCCACATAATTTTCACAAATAAAACAGAGTAAAAGGTAAAAACAAATAATTTTATCATGTGAGACTGCCAATTCCATCTCATTAATGTGATAAATATAAAGGAAATAAGCTAGTTTGTAGTAGCTACAAAACATTAAGAGCTCTAGGTAAGCATTCAAATTAAACATTTCATTAACAAGGACGTGATCCACTACATTGTTGCACAAGATATCGACTTACATAATTTTTAGACTGCTGCAGATCTCATAGTTAGATAAATAGATAGAACTGATAAAAATAAATTGAAATATGTCAATTGATAACATGGTGATTATCCCTGCAGGTCATGATCTTTCATTGACAAACTTGAAAGTTTCTCGACTCAACTCAAATCTGTTTATTGCATATCATTTACCAACTTTGAAAGAAAGTGAAAATGTATAGATTAATATTTAGGAATTGCTATATGAAATGACTTACAAATTTTNGAAGAAAGGGTGCAAAACATCTTGCACAAATAATTGGGGATGCGAAAGCTCTGCACAAGCGAAATCTCATGGCTATGTGTGTGAAATCTGATCAGATTCTAAACACTAAAACAACTTGATCATTTCAGGGATCTTTCCTACCTAAATTCCCACTCCTTGGTAGAATAATCAGCTTAAATATTGCATATAAAATGAACACCAGATAAGCCTGGTGGGAGAAGCAAGTTTCATGGAAGGCTCCCTCTCTCTAAGAACTATCTCTGTAGCTTTTTCATCTTTATCAAAGAAAAACTCACAGGAATCATATTTTTTAGTTATCTACTATAATAGAGAAAGATTAAGGCAATGCACATATATTTTTTCAAATTGTGTAAATTGTTATAAATTCTGTCAAATTTGTTTTATCAGGGAAAGGTCTATTGCATGGTCATCTACACATGCTTGTGCACACACACAATTATTATTAGTATTCGGATTATAAAAATACCAAAGTTTGTATGTCGAAATTAAGTTCATATCTTAAGGTTATAATGAAGTATGAAAAATATTCATATGTTGAGCAGTTTGTAAGTCAAGGTACTGCTGTATATATATAAAAGGGTGCTAGTGGCCCTCAGCTGTGTACCCTCAGGTTGTTGTTGTTGTACCCTCAGGCTGTATATAAGACACATTACTCTCTATCAATGTATATACAGAAAAGTGATCAGCAAATTTTTATTAGGTTGCTTTAATGAACAATCTTGTATTTACTGAAGATGCTTCGGTAATTTTATGACTTAAATATTGAGACATATATTTCCCTGCTTACTATGAGGTTATGGTTTTCATTTTTGATTATTTTCTGTATTTTAATAGCTCTTTGCGAAGATTCATGGCTTGCTCAATCATAACTTTGGAAATAAAATACTCATTATATAGTATAGTATTATTAATATGCTCTTTGAGAGGATGTAATAATCTACCTTCCAAAAATTTTGTCTTTTATCTAAATCTGATTCTAAAGGCCATGAATTAATTAATTAATAATTAATGACCATGAATTTTTCCATAGATTAAGTTGATCATACTTTTCTGATTCTAATGCTTTAACTGTTTTATAGATACATATTCTTGATGCTGGATTGGTAGTACATGGCCAGTTAGCCCCATCTGGGGTGCAACCCTTACATAGGCGTCTCTTGGAAAGATTTGTTCAACTTCGTCAGGGTTTAGTGAAAGAGATAGGAGGAGGATCACCAGGTAGTGCAGTCCAAGTCCGAAGTGGAAGATTTAACCAAATAGGAAATACATCCATTAGTCGAGGAATTACTGAAGGCAAACCAAATATCCTTAAGTGAGTTTCCTCGCATTCTAATTTTAAATTACTGCTGTACTATGATTAAAATGTATTATTTTCTCCTTCTTGTTATTTGGTTTACTGGGAAATTCTTTTCTAGAATTTTTCCACACATTCTTTTTCAAGGCATAAAAAATAAGTAATTCATCATTCAAGTAAAAAATAAGTATTTTTATTCGTGTTACACCAAAATGCTACACTATAGTCATATAAAATCAGTTTTCTTAACAAATAACAAAACAAATTCCTAGATAATCATCATCCTACAAGTAATTAAGTATATTAGCTTCGATTTGTGGCTCTCATTCATGTTTGTGATGCTTTTGCATCGTGAGTTGAATTTTTGGTTTGGCTCTACAATTTTTAGACATCATTGTAAAGACACAGGGGAGGCTGATCCAACGCAATCTTAAAATTCTAATGGAAAGGAATGGAAGTCAATGACCATGTATCCTCCCCTGAAGTTAGGCAGTTTCCCTACAGTGTTTGCCTCATGAATTTAATTTTTATTTCAAGCTTATATTTAAATTCAGTTCTTGATAAATTAATGAGAGGACTTTTGCTGCCTCCTTGATGTTCTTCATCAACATAACTGCTGTATTTTTTCATTTAAAAATATGATGGTTTTAATGCCCTTTCCACACTATTCTAAACTTGTTTGTCTTTCCTTCTCAACAATTTATTTTAACTGTGATTCTCAAATTTTCATTTCTGTCTTTTTCTTATCTCATTTGGGTCATCAAAGTTACTATAATTTATGATATATTATTTAAATATTATTTTCACTTTTGATTATTTATGCAAATTGAGAATCTTGCCATTCTTTGCAAGTAAGTTATTGCTTACTTTAAAAAGAATTTGATGGGTCTCTCCCCCTAGTACACCATTACCTCCTCTGCCAATTGAAAAGAAGGGCCCCAGCAGTGGTGATCCAAGCCTCCTTCCAGGAAGTAATCGTTCATCTGCTTCTGGGAGTAGCATGTATGGGCAACTAGTGGTTGGTGAAGATGATGGAGAAGGTGGAGTTATTGCTTTTGGTGTCCACACTGATGATGAGGACATTTACAGTAAACCCATGGCAAGTTTTATTGATAAATATTGTTATAAATATCAATATTCCATTGGTGTACAAGCTTTTACCTGCAGAGAGCCATACGAGGGTAAGGTGAAAATTTCTCAGCCTGGCACAGATATGGCGTTCCAATCAGCGAAAACTTATGATCCCTGTCTGGGCGCAAGTGTCATTAGTTCGTAAGACAAGTTTCAACTTGTTCTCTCAAGTAGTTTGTTTACACGTATTGTTGCAGTAAACGTCTTTCGTGTTTTTCGTTAAAATGGATAAACTTGAATATCGTGCGGTCATAAAATTCTTCGTTTTGGATGGATTAACCCCTAAGGAAATTCATCTGAAGTTGATAAAGGCATACAGAGACTCTGCTCCTTCAATGTCAACCGTTAAAAAGTGAGCTGAATTTAAACGTGGTCGCACATCCCTCGAAGATGACCCACGTGAAGAATGGCCACAAACTGCAACCACACTGGAAACCATCGAAAAGGTACACAATATCGTGTTGGATGATAGGTGAGTGAGATAACTGAGGCTGTGGGGATATCGGAAGAAAGGGTGCAAAACATCTTGCACAAATAATTGGGGATGCGAAAGCTCTGCACAAGCGAAATCTCATGGCTATGTGTGTGAAATCTGATCAGATTCTAAACACTAAAACAACTTGATCATTTCAGGGATCTTTCCTACCTAAATTCCCACTCCTTGGTAGAATAATCAGCTTAAATATTGCATATAAAATGAACACCAGATAAGCCTGGTGGGAGAAGCAAGTTTCATGGAAGGCTCCCTCTCTCTAAGAACTATCTCTGTAGCTTTTTCATCTTTATCAAAGAAAAACTCACAGGAATCATATTTTTTAGTTATCTACTATAATAGAGAAAGATTAAGGCAATGCACATATATTTTTTCAAATTGTGTAAATTGTTATAAATTCTGTCAAATTTGTTTTATCAGGGAAAGGTCTATTGCATGGTCATCTACACATGCTTGTGCACACACACAATTATTATTAGTATTCGGATTATAAAAATACCAAAGTTTGTATGTCGAAATTAAGTTCATATCTTAAGGTTATAATGAAGTATGAAAAATATTCATATGTTGAGCAGTTTGTAAGTCAAGGTACTGCTGTATATATATAAAAGGGTGCTAGTGGCCCTCAGCTGTGTACCCTCAGGTTGTTGTTGTTGTACCCTCAGGCTGTATATAAGACACATTACTCTCTATCAATGTATATACAGAAAAGTGATCAGCAAATTTTTATTAGGTTGCTTTAATGAACAATCTTGTATTTACTGAAGATGCTTCGGTAATTTTATGACTTAAATATTGAGACATATATTTCCCTGCTTACTATGAGGTTATGGTTTTCATTTTTGATTATTTTCTGTATTTTAATAGCTCTTTGCATTTCTGTATTTTAATAGCTCTTTGCGTGATTTTAATCTTAATGTATAATTTCATGAAAATAGAAACTTATGAGCCTCTTTGAGATTATTGAGAATCATATTGTAAACCCTAAAGTCTAAAAAATATTTTACACTGATTTTAATTGAAACATTCAAAATCCACAACATAGGTATTTTTTTATAAAAATGCATTTATAATGGAATTATATTTACTCTATCAAAGACCCATTTGACAGATAAGAATCTTTATCTAAGAAGATTCACTGTGATAGAAAAATTGTCTTTCATCTATTAAACCACTATTATCTTAATTCTCTAGGATTTCAATCATTTCAGTATTATTTTCATCCTTGAATTATCCTTGAAAAGCATCTTAAATATTTTATGGCATACGATACTGAAGAATTTGAAGAAAATTATGTAAAGTTGTGACACAATAATGATTATTCATTCTTTGCAGAACATCAATAAAATTTTGTCATGAACATAGAAGGCAGCAAAAGAAATAGAAAAAATATTGTATAATTTCAAGACAAAACTAAGCTAAATATCACTGCGTAAATGAAGAAGTTTCATAATCATGATTATATAACAGTAATTGTGAGAATAGGTTACTACTTTTCAACTGATTAGTTCACAAGTTTAATCCAAACATTTATGTCTCTCAATTGCAGTATATCCCACAGCTCAATTCTAATATGTGTCTTTTTGTCTTTTTGAGGGTCTTCTTGGTGATTTTATTTGATAGAGAAGAGTGAAGAAACTATTGAGGATGATACAAAAATTGATACTTAGCAAAATTCTCATATGTTAATAATGATGCTCTGCAAAGTGAAAAGTGTTGAGATTAATTTCAGTTAATCAAGAATCCTTAAGTTATTTATTTTGTTAAACCACATTCAGGTTAAACTCAGGTTACAGTTAAACTATCAGTGTATTATGAATAACTAAGAATATTTATCTTAATCCCATTTTATAGGAGGTTGTTAATGGTAGAAGTACTCCAGGAACTCCCTCTGCAAGGTCTTCCTTGAGCATGTCTGTACCACATCCTCTCCAAGACAGCTCCACCCCTCCCCCAATCCCATCCAGGGATTCAAGGCCTAAATCAGCTGGTTTTGGCTCCCTAGCTTCATGCAGTTGTGGAAATAAGATGGGAATGTCTAGTAACCATGGCAGTGGCTGTTCTTTGATTCATGGTGCTGAATCTGGAAGTCCAACTCCATCTTTCAGGGGTAGCAGTGATTATTGCTCTCTGCCTCCTCTACGGGGCAGGTAAGGAATATGCAGTTAGCTCAACATTCTGTTATTATGATCTGACATGGACTGTCATTTTTCTGTCATCGATATTTTTGCTTTTGTTTAATAATCATATGCACTTCATTCTCTTGAAATAATTATCATCTATGACTTTTATTGCACTTATTACAATTTTTTTAAACTGGAGCAGAACTATTAGTATTATTTTATTCTTGCAAGGAATTTAGTAACTATGTAATGTGTCATATCAGTAAAAGTTTAAGTAAAATTTTGGAGATCTCATAATATATTCTTTTGTATAATTGGAACAATCTTAATTTTCATCTATTTCAGTATTACCTGCAGTAGTAATATTTTATTATTCAAAACAATGCTGCAAATGTGCTTAAATTAATGTCTAGTCAAAGATTGAGATTCTATTTTGGGAGGATTAGCTTGATTCATGAATTTTATGATGGCTTCAAGAACATGTATCTACTCCAGATAAGCTGGAATGTATGTCATTTATTAGCCAATGTACCAATTTTCTGTTCTTAAATTTAAAGAAACTAAGCTCTTTACCATTTTTCTAACTTTTATTCAAGTTACATTTTAAAATACAAATTCACATTAATTTTGTTTGGCAAAAGTGATACTGGTGGTTACAATTTTAAGATGTACAGCATGAAGTGCATGAGTATTTGTGATTACATAGGTATGGAGTCACTCAATCGAAGCTTCAAACTAATCACTTAGCTTCCATTAAAAATCCACTAGAATGTGTATATCCATTAGAAATGTATAGATGGAAATCTCAAAACATGATAATCTCTATAATGTTAATTATATATGGGACTTACCTTTGGAGTTTTGCTAATATTTTGTGACAGCATTGCTTATAAGAAGGGAATTAGGATTTTTCTCTTTTGTTAACCCTAGTAATTTGTTATGCATTTATTTTCAGATTACAGAGCATGTAAATATCAGTGATATAACCTAGTAATGGGGAATTAATCAACAAAATTGCTTTTGTAAACTATCAATATTTATATAGAAAATGGAATATTTTCTTAAACAATAAATTGTAATTTGCAAAAACATCTATAGGGAAGACTCTTTATTTCAACTAATTTTATGTAACATTAGCTTAATTTTTTTTCAACCAGATGATTAAAATTAATGTTATAAGGAAATTTCCAATTTCTTTTCTAAATTTCATCTGCGTGTATTGTNTAAGACTAAATTTAGCACAAAATTTAATCCACAGGGTGGACTGGGACTCCATCAATGCAGCAGCAATGGATTTGAGCAAAGGAGTTGCTGTGCATGGTACACCAAATGGAGATAATGCAAAACCTTCAAGTCCAAAGTTACCATTAAGAAATTCTCTTCCTCCAACAACTACATCTATACCTACTCCTTCTGGTCCAAATGGTGAGAATTTGAGGAACTCATGGTCAGAGACCTCTGTGGATGAAGAAGAAGAAGCTCCCCCTCTTCCTCCTCGAGGCCAAAGTAAGTGTCATTCTTAGAGAAAATTTATAAAGATAAAAAAGATTCTCCTGTAAATGGAGTGATCCTCTATGCCTAAATTTTATAACATAGAATTTTCTTTGTCTTTTTTAACAAAAAGAGTCTTGTATTTAAAAGCTTCCTTTCACAATTGCCGTATTCATTTTCATGTAACATACAGCACTGAAATATGTGTGTTAGAATGAGCAATGATTAACTGAAGGTATTATCTTCAAAGAATTTGAATGATAATTTACGTATAGAACCATCAAACATATATTGATAAGTTATCAATTTAAAACCCTTAATACTGTCCATCAACATGTAAATATACTCACATTTTTTGAGATTTGAGGTTCTTGAAATTAGATCCCTCGTATATGACTGCCAAACCTCTCAAACATTTGCGTCAGCTCATGCATTTTTGCATAGACTCAGTAATGTAAGACTTAAAACATTCCTTTATCATTCGGTCAAAAATTACCATGTACCACGTGCGAACACTGACCCTGATTGGTTAACAGAGAATTTCATGTATTGCTCAAATATTTGAGGAATAGATTTTTTTAATTCACATTATATGCTGAATTTGAATGTGCTCATTACTTAAGTTTTAAATATTAATGAAAAATTAATTCAGAAACTTGCACATTTAGAGATGTCACATTTATTGTTATTCTGAGTGGCCTTTAAGCTATTGTAAATTATTAACTAAATTATGCTTAACTATGTTGAATCCAAAATTACTGAGCATAAGAGATAGGAGAGGAGGGAAAGGACAAAAAAAGCATACTAGAGAATAGTACACAAAGTTGAATAACCTTAGTATATGATTTTTTAGGAATGTTGTCCTAATAACTACTCATATAACTTTGAAAGCATTAAAATAAAAGTGAAATTGTGTTGGTTTTACAAAAATTCTCTCAAAAACATGATATCCAATATGATAGAGGAAGAAAGAATAAAAACTATTTAGAAGAAATAAAATTTACTCATGGATGGATTTTCCACTATGATTGCTGTAGTCAAAAATCCTTCTGTTAAATTAAAAGTGTTATTTTTTGTTAACTATATAAAGTTAACTTTAACTGATCAAAAAATTAATTTTTGTAAGTAGTAAAAAATTAATCTTAGATGCATTCATAAACAAAGCCCAACTCCATTCACACTTTGCCAACCATATCATTCAAAATAACCATAATGCTGATTTTTCACCATATTCCAGTCATGCCTCAAAGGACCAAAAATTGACACACACTAGAAAAATTTCAAATCCTACATCATCTGCTTCATTCCCACAGCCTCAGCAATGAAAATCTGTTATACAAGAATCCCTCAATCCTCCTCACATACATATTTTCTTCCTTACCCCTGCCCTCACCTTTCATATGACTTAATCGTCCATTTGGGCCTCTGGTACTCAACGTTCCTTGCCCTTACCTGCATCCTAGAAGCCTTCCTCCCCTTCGCCCTTTCACATCCTCTCCTCCCCTTTCTTTTGTGTTTATGCTACTGTTTTAGTTTTAGTTTCTGAGCCAACTGATGATGAATGTCGAAACCCCGTTGTGCTTTAATAAAACATTTGTGGAATAGTACAAATCACAGTATTGTATGTTATTTTAACTGAACATTTATACTCATTAAAATATTTCAGAATCATTTTTCTTTATTCCCACAATCATGAACTAAGAAAAAGAACTTCAAGTCCAGCAACTAAGTTCTTATTCTAGTGAAAATGTATCAAATCATATCCCATATTTTGTTAAATTTTACACCTGTAGACCTAAATTCTATCATGGAAGGCCGTACTTCATGGAAGGACATTCTAAAGATTATGAAAAATAAAAACTTCGTAAATAGTGTGGAAGTTTACGAAGTTTTTATTTTTCATAATTTTTACCTGTAGACCTTTTCTAAAGGTTGAAAAAATACTCTTCTTTGGGTGATTTATTTAGGCTGTAAGGATTAGTTACCAGAAACTTATGCTCAAAAGAAAAAACTTTAGCTAGTTATCTTTCACAGAAAGGAATGGTTCAAAATTCTTGGAAAAGATTGTATTGAAACAATAATGATCCAAATTTTGAAGTATCAAAGTGTTAAGTAACCACCTCAACGGTAAAGTAGAGTTCCCATAACCAAAACTATCAATCTTATCTGACCAGAAAAATGATTATGTTAGTTTAATAATAATGCCTCTCTAATTGTATGCATTTATTATGCACTAGGGAAAGAGTACATGCCAGTGTATTTCATTTCTTTGGGATCAAAAGTTATATTTGTGTGCACAGTGTTAGTATCATAAAATTACGCAGCTTCTGGCAAGAGATTTACTATTTATTTATTAGAGAGGGGGTCTATGAGGAGAAGTTTGTTTGAGTAAATGTTTACCGATGCAAAGTAAAAGGAGTCTCATCAAGGAGAGTGAAAGAATGTTGTCATCAGATGTATGATCATCATCAATATAGTCTTTATCAAATTGTGATTTTAATGTTTAATGCTTATTCCCCTACATTTTGTAATTTTTGCCTTTATCTTTCTTTGTTAAATGCAAATCTAGCTCTGGAAAAAAGAAGTAGCAACTTGTCTGGGGATTCTATTATCTCTCAAACACCACCTGCACCACCAAAAAGACTTCTTAAGAAGGTACTGTCCATAGTTTTTATTACTGAAATGTCTTTTGTAGCTTTGCAGTGCAGTATGATATTGAAATTTTTTATATGTGAAATTAAATTCCATTATTTTCTAAAGAGACATTTTTTATGCTACATGCTCATTTTAAAGAGAAAATGTTGCTCTGAATATGTCTTTAGGAAGCATGTAAGCATTTTTTTAACATTGTCTATTAATTTAAGATTAATATTTTAATTTATCCTGAGTTGGACATGGGCACTTATCTCTATCAGCTTCAAAATGAGGCTTCCAGGTTTAACAGTCATTTAGAGATTATTCCTCCACTTGGGAGGAGCATTTTTCTTCCACTTTCATTTGGTAGTTTGGCCATCCATTTTATGTTAGATTATAAAATTATTATCTAAAGAAGTATGTCTTGAAATTAAAACTTTCCTTTTGAAGGAATGCCTCCTGAATGAATCTGTAAGCATTGCAATAAATCCTAATAGGGTTTCATATTTTCTCTTCTTCATAAACCTTAACTAAAATTTTGCAGCAGAAATGGCTAATCTGTGTTTTATTAAGTTTCTTAATGTAAAGTTAAGTATGTACTATTTTATTTTGTTATTACTTTACATATAAATGGTGTGCTAGTCCAGCTGAGTATAGAAAATAATCTCTAAATATTCATGTTTTACATTATGAATTTTACTCAATGCTAATGGATACTGTTTAAATTTCCTGAATTTGTGTACGAGTATCTTCTATTGTTTACTATGTTCAACTGAAATCAAATTTCACGATGTATTCTTCAATAATGATCTATACCTTTGTCTCTCAACCTGTTAAACTGCAGAAAAAAAGAGTACTGAAAGAAATTATTTACATTACCCAGAGTACTTAGCAATATTTTCTTTTCAAGTACTTGTTGAGAAGAAGCAAAATATACACTAAACAGTGTTGCTGTTTTCTCAACTCTATGATCGAAATCTGTATTTCTAATTGATAAGAAATTTTCTATCATAATTCTGTTAATTGTCTTATCAATTATTGATAAGAAATTTTCTATCATAATTCTGTTAATTGTCTTATCAATTATTGATAAGAAATTTTCTATCATAATTCTGTTAATTGAACTGTTCAAATTTATGTTTTAAAGTTCTGTAGAGCACTCAAATTTTATTTCCAAAGTATTCTTTTGGAATCATAGTTACCTAGCTATAGGTTTAATTTTTTGGGGTAACCCATTATTGTCTCATACCTATGATGAACTCCTAGGATCATCTCTAAAGATGACTAATTTTTAGCACTCTCATTCTGCCCCCTATGCATTCCAAATATCATTCAGATTTATCAGGTGTTCATGTACAAAATAATTTATTTTTCCAATTTTCTGTGATTGATCTCGTTTTACTCTTTATTCTTTGCAGACATCCTCAGTCTCTCTGACTGGAGATATTGTAACTGTCACAACAGAAGGCTGCAAGTTGGATAATAGCATGTCAGAGAATCAAGGAAAGAATGGGCAAGAATGGAGTGGCAGCTCACCTCCTCCAATACCTTCTCCTAGGTCACAGGCTCCTCTGGCACCTCCCCCCATTCCTCCAAAAGCCACTACAACTCCTCTTCCTTCTCCAGGTGTGCCAATACATGGTGCATCGCCATCCTTATCCCTTCCCCCCTCATCCTCCCTTGCATCCTCCACCTGCTCTGTCTTGTCAAATTCTTCTTCTGGTTCCTCCTCATCTACTTGCTCAGCTCCATTAACAATGGCCTCTAACAATTCCCTTCCACGCTCCATCTCTCCTCCCCCTTGTGAAATACAAGTGATTCATAGAGATGCAAGTAGTGAACTGTGTTCAATCACTCCTCAACTGCAGGCATCTCCAACTTGAGAGAGTGATGTGCAAAAATATGGTACGGACCAGTGAATGATGGAGACTTCTGATGTTGGCCAGCAATCCTTTTTGAAAGCTTTTCATAGGCCACTGAATTGCAGAAACTGAGCTCCGTTTTTACAAAGTGAGATTAGTTTGTACAAAAGGTGAGAAAGTGGAGCATGGCTAGTTCAATTGACTCTAATAGAGCAGTTAACCAACAATTTCAGCAGAAATAACTCTAGAGGAAGAATGCAGGAGTCCTTCAATTTAAATACCCATAATCTATATCAATGAGATGCTCTTGGAACAAAGTTAATGTGTAATTTTGATTATGCTTTCAAAACACTACTCAAGGATGACAGATGGATATAATTAAAGGAAATGGAATAGTTGCCTTCCTTCCAAAAGTGAATTCAGTTTACATTCCAGAAATTTTTAACATACCTCTTCAAATTTTCATTTTTAAGTTACCCTCAATAATTTAACACTTAATAGTATTTGTTCACAATTTCTAGCCAGTTTGTTTGCTCATTTACTTGCTTTTTGAGTCATTTTGTTGAAAATTTTTCAATATATTGTGATTATGATTTATTGATGGAATCCTCTCCTAAAAGTCAGGCAAAATGTATAATATATATACATGTATGTATATTCTGTCACTCTGATTCAGATTTAAGCCATTATTTGTTGATGCTGCAACAAAAGACTGTCTCACTTTCTCCATACCTAGTATCAAGAAAATTACAAATAATGCTAAAAATTGAATGAAAAAGTAATGAATGAGGATTCAATCCAATCCATAATAACATTTAAATGTTTTCTTTGTGATATCTGATTATGACATCTGTGATTGTATAACCATGTGGGGAATGAATCTGACAAGAATTTTAAGGGTGCTCTAAAATGACAAATGGAAAAGATTTAATTAAATCTGTAAATTGGATGTAATTTCAAAAATATTTTTACTGCTAATTCATAATCATATTTTGATGAAAATTGAAAATTGTTGAGTCAGAAATAGTTTCATATGGTCCTTATCTTTTCGAGATACCTTCTTTTTAACTTATCAAATTGGTTAGCAGAATTGATTTTTAATTAAGGTGGAAATTTGTGGTCACACTTTTCAATGTGGTTAAAATTTGTAATAACACCTAATTCTGTTAGTGTCCAGTGATATAAATTTATTGAATTTTGTCTAAAGGAAAAACATTTTATTGATTTACAGAGAAAATTGTTTGGATTCTAATTTAAATTTTTTTCTAAGATTCTAGTTGCTCAGACTTGATAAGAATTTCCATCTTTAGGTTGATAACTATTCTGTTTTTAGCAATATTTTCTAGGATTTTTTTCTCCATTACGGGTTTTTGCCATGAAATTCCTATTATTTTCACCTATCATTTTGAACAAAATATCATCTTGTATGATCATTCCAGATGCATGTCTTTTATTTGTGCTATGTATGGAGAAAGCTTTGTGCTGGCTATATTAATGATGAATTATTGTCTTTTAAAGCAGTTTGATACCCATGATAGTATGTCTTAGAAAGTATATTGGGGAGAAACTGAATTACTTGAGGTCATCTGCAGACATTCTTTTCACATGAATATAAACTGCCATAATTATTATTATTGCTCAAATTTTACACTGAAGTTGCTTCACAAAATGGTTTAGACCAATATTACACTCTAAGGTTTAGACCAAATGAAACAAGCTTACAATCAAATTGGCCTTAAATTGTATTTATTTAAAATCAATCTTGTAAATAATATCTGGAAACCCATAAAATGTAAAATAGTGAGATTAGTATGCTATTAACTGATGTAACATTCTTACCTGTCTATTGAAAGAGATTCCGATGGATCTTGTGTCCTACTTTTGTAATTATAAAGTATTGTAACAAAAATGTTTTAATGTAAATAGTGAAACTCATAAATATAATTATCATCTTATTATATCAAAAAATACTTTTTTATGAATTTATTGTTAGGTTTGCTTGAGTATTCTCTCTTTCAGGTACACATGAAGATCCCATTGCAGTCTTCTCTTAAGGTTTGATTTCTTAAAGGGTATGATTCAATATTTTTATAAAATCACTTCCAGAATTTACTGAAAACCTGAAAAGTAGCAAGTAGAGAAGGAAGCAGAAAATTAATTTGCTGTAGATATCCATTCAGATGAGTGGATTAAAATGAAAATTATTCCTCAAATAATTGTAATCATTTGTTTCAAATATTATCTCTTTTTCATAGTAAATGTGTCTTTCTACCCCAGTTCTCCTCATAATACAGTACAGTTTGTCTAAGCAGAATCTATGTAAGGCAGAAACCGGAAGCATTTTCAATATTATTGCGCATATTAAGGTTTTTTCACAAGACAATCTCTCCTTAAGTTGGAACCTGCACAATATGTGGGGAAAGCAATATTACTTCAAGAATAAAGAAGAAAATTTCTTGCTTAAAAGAAGACAATCATTGGCAAGTTGGTTTACCATCTCATAGGATGGACAAACATTTAACCATAAAAGATACTCAAGAAAATTGAGGCTGCCTCCCATAAGTATCATATCCTGGGCAGGGCATCAAACCAAAATCAAAAATTTTTTCCACGGTGGAAACAAATGTTATATTTTCCATTCCAATTACCTGTTTGTATTCTCATCAAGAGTAACAGTATTTATATTTATTAAACATTTGAAAGTGACTTGCAACCCCCTTCTTAACAATTAAATTTAAATAATTATATTACTATAATAAATTTTTGATTTTCTCAAGATTTCATTTCTTGTACTCCTTTTATATTATGCAATTCGTAATTTTATTTGATCACCTTTTCCATTTTAATCTATTCCACCAGCAAGCCACCTGTTAATGGGAATTTAATTGAACTCTCACAAATATTCCACATCATTATCTTTATATTCATTTGTGTTTTCCACATCTTGAAACAATTTTTTACTGGTAAATGTCACTCATGTATGGCTGCCTACTTCCAGCATAAAATCAAAATTTAACCATTGAATACTGAAAATAAACACATAGCACACATTTAAGTGAGCACACTCAAATAGACATCGTTACAAAATATACCTACCATTTTACTGTGAGGTTAACTTACATATGGTTAATCTACCTAAGCCAGAATACCTGCTTAAGCTGGAAAAGTACTCCTGTTTCTACCTTATACAGATTTTACTGTATAGTGTGCACTTTAAACACTAAAGGAAAGCATGTAATTAAAGGTCATGTGCATTGCCAAATCTCATAGTCAAAATAGTTCTGAGATTCTGATATTCATTGATGTCAAGAGATTGAAATATAACTTGTAAATTGCAGGAGACTCTGTGGGTTATAATAAGTAAGTATTTGTAACCACTGAGAGAATGTTTGAAGTAATGTAACAAAAACAGTATTAATAGTATTTTTAAAAGTGATTCAACAGCTAAAGTCATAAGCTATCCAGGAGCTCATCGCAAAAACAGTTCTATGACTTCTTTCAACCAACATTCAATTATTATCTTTCTGCATAATGTTTTTTTTTTAATTCTGAGCGTTTTTGACTCCTCGATTCCATCTATTTGCTCATGATTGATTGCTCAAAGAATTTTAACTTGAAGAAGCCTTCTGGAAAATAAGCAAAACATTATCGTAACAACGATTGAGATGGAAAACCTGGAAAGACCATATAGAGATTAACTGTTCAACACCACAGAAATCTTCCAACCAAACCTTTCAGATTCTTAATGTGATTACTTGCCACAATATAAGGCTATCTCAGGCCTTTGACACTAGACATTCATCGTATGTATAAATATTATTTTTAATATTTACAGTCCAATTCTATATGCCTCTATAACAAAGAAGAGAGAGTAAAGAGGATTCTTGGAAAGAACTTACAAGGAGTTTTGGAGGTATTTCAAAATGAAACCTGAAGATTCTAAGGGGAAAACTTTGTGTTAACGAAAATTAGTGAAATTTGTCTCTTGTGGCACTTCTCATAAATTTTATAACAGTTGCTCGCTTCTCCCACTGGGAAAATGGAGAAAGACTTCATATTTTCCGCCTTGCTGAGCACTAAATCGCGAACCTCACTTTTGTGCTATGAAATATCGATGTTGTCAGGTGTTGGCGTAAACATGCGCTTCCTGTACTTCACAAGGCGAAGAGGGTTTATTTATTGAAATATTGCAGTAAGTTTATTTATGTTCTTGAAAGTATTTGTTTGTAAATATTGAATTAAATATTGTGAATTCGTCTTAAACGCACTAGCGCTTGCGACGCATTCAAATGTCGATAGTCCATCATCATTTGGTCCATAGTAAGAAAACTGAAAAATTCTATATTCTCTACAAAATAATTATAGTGGATTCTATAAGGAGAGTCGATTCTATGTTTTCCTTGCTATTTATGGTGGTCACCTGGCGCAGAGCTCTGACTCGAAGATTTTGGACCAAAACCCGGAAATTAAAAAAAAGAGCACTGAGATTTTAAGTCCAAAACTACGAGATTTTAAATTGAATTAAGATGGTGAACAACTTAAAATACATACATAGCCTTTCCATGCCTTTGATTATCGTATTACTCATCAATTTTCGCTTTCACCTCTCCAACACGCTTGCTTTCTTGATATAAGCTGTAACTTAGGACTCTATTCAATGGTTTCACAAATTTTACGGAGGGAGTTAAAACTTATTTCCATCGCAAAGCAATTTTCTCACATCGAATATTTGAATAACTTCCAATTACATGATTAAACCGGGTGATTAATATCAGAACCAGGGCCGGCTAACAGGGAGGAGTATGCGAGTCATAGGGCCCCCCAAAGAAAGGGGCCTCGGACAGGGCATGTCGCATCACCTCTTATATTTGGCAACTGAGATTTAATAACCTATTACAGGTTTGCAATTCAGAAAAGTGAACAACGTTTAGAAAACGGTTCTAACAAGTATTCGTATATACTTCTCCCATTAGTGTGAAAGTGGCTTTAGACGCCTCAGGTCCCTTTCACACGGAAAGCGCGACCAACCGTTTTTATGACTGGTTCGTTGGTCGCGAGAGCTTAATTCTCACGCCACTAAAGGCACCAACAAACCTGCCACCAGCCCAGTCCATTCTTCTCAAAATGGACGTGAAAAACGTCTTTTTCCAGGGTTCTGAATGCCTTCCGTCGAAGGCGTTCCTTTCAGAGACAGCCTGTGGAATATCGCCAAGATGTAATGCTGCCCATTTATCCGTACAAATGCAGGCTTCTTCTTTCGCGGTTTTCATGCTACCCTTTTTCGCGGCTAAAGATCACGATATGCCTTTTGCTACTTTTGTTGATTACACTGAGAAAGAGTGATTATGTTACATTACGGTACATTACATTACATTATCCAGAATGTTTGCTGGGGGACTGAACGTAAGGATCGTAACTACTAAGATCTTGAACTCCTTCCGATTTACGATGTCATGTGAAATAATTGATTCTCATAGTAAGAAAGTGTTATCTTTAAAGATAGATTTTAAACGTTCCATATTTGTTGATTAGACCCTTGGGAGTTTAGTCCCGATTGAAACATTTTTAGAAACTTTGTATTCTATCTATACATGTAGAAGCCCGTCAGCCACCCCCAGGGTGCGCGCCTGCGTTGTATTAAATTCGTATTTGTTGTTACACTCAATCTCAATGAAAGAGGTATGAACCTAAAATAAATATATGAAAAATTTGGAACATGCAATTGGAATTGATCTTGACAAGAAACAGCCGAAGAGCTTTCTCAAAGATTGCTGAACGACTTAAACTACATAGATATTTCTGCGGACCATTTTTGAAAATTCATATTTAATTCTCATTCGATCCAATATTATTTTGTACGTTTTAAAATTGATGCATTAACAACAAAATTGGTGTTTGAGATATGATTCTGTTCTACTCGCAAACTAGTTCGGAGATATCTTTAAAAACAATTAAATTCTGAGGTAAATTGTATAAAGTATATTTCAACCTTGGAAGACTTGCTGAAAACTGTATTTTAATATCATCTTCAGAACCGCCTCCACCTCAATTACAACAACCGTTGAAACGTTTTCGGAGACGAAATGGTATCAGAAATTTGGCATTATGGTAGCAAAAAAAATTGGATAAACACGTAATGACATTATTTTATACCTCGAATGAACTAAATTTATATTGCAATTGTTATTTGACATATGGAACAGCATTCAGGAAATTAATTGTATTGTGGTGGGGCTATTTTTATCCCTTTATTAGCTGACGACAATGTGTATTTTAAACCTTCGACTCCCTTCTGTGTTCGGACTTGACTCGGATGAATCGGAAAATTAATAAAAATCAAAGACAGACAATTCATTAAAATGAATAACATTAAAATGTAAGATATTAAATGAACATGAAAATTTGGCCATTTCAAAGATGGATGCTAAATATCAATTACGATACTGTAAACAGTATTTAGAAATTAATCAACAGTAGATTTTTATTAATTCAATATATTTTCTCTTAAACATTTATACTGGATATTGAATTTAATAAATCTCGCAATATTTTATAATTATTTAAAAATCATAGTAATCCCAGTAGTACTTGCCAACCCTCCCCTCCCTTTATTGCCCCTACTACGCCATCTCTATCCGTTGTCTGAGCATAAAAAGGTTTGCAAGCTGCAATTTCGTCCTCTCTTCTATTGACTGCCGAAGGTTACGGTTCAACCCTGCTTGAAGACAACTCGCTGCTGTACGAAGGACGGTGCATGGCGTTGAAGACCTTATCGCAGATGTTTGGTCGCCTGTTTTCGTGAGTCTCATGAAAGATACTAGTTTTAAATGTTCCTCGTTAATTTATTTCCTTCTGTGCTCTGATTTATTTTTACGGTGGTTCATCAGCCACCAATATCTTCGAGAGAATTTGTTAATGTGAAGTGTCAACCGAGTGGTGTTTTCGTCAATGAAACTTTCGCTGGGGCGTTAAACCTCACCGCAGGGATTTTTATTTAAGCCATACCATCGCGAGTTTGTTACTTGCAATTTTATCTTGGAGATATATTAAGATGGCAATTAGAGACATTAAATTGTTTAATCTTAATTGTGACGTTAGATTTTCAATTCAACATTAGATTTGATGGATTTGTCATGCATTCGAGAATGACCTATTGTTTAATGGGACATACCTACATTCGACCAGCTGATCCTTAGAGGGATAGAAAATTTTCGATTTCACGTATTGTCCTAAATCGGAGACTTACTACGTTCGGATTCCAGTTCTAAATTCTAGTTTACGTATAATTCTATCTATGCGTCGACGTTTGATTCTAACAAACGGGTCTGATCTCGTAATCAGCGGTACATTCAGCCTATATTATCTACCTTATTGTTGATTAATTTAAATTCAATTAAGAATTAAATGTATAGTAAGCATTGGGCTTTCGGGATAGATAACCATTTGACTCAACCTACATTGAAATAGTTCTTTTACTTGGTACTAAATTCTTTCCGGTTCAGTGTTGTACATTAACCATGTTGGCCCGTAAGCATACCCTGAAAGTAACTCCATAAACCAACAGTATTTGTAGCGGAAAGCAACTTTGGGCATTAACTCGGGTTCGCGAATAGTGACCACGTGAGTCAAATGCATATGAATTAATGAATTTGATTTCCTTGAGTTCTTCCCTTTTTCAGTTTATTTTGTGATGTTGGTTAATCAATTAGTGCAGGGTTATTGTGAACGCATTAACTTCGCACCGTTGCAATAGAAACGTGGGAGGTTATTCCGTAATGAGAGCTTACGTGATTATTGTTGCATTTCTGTTCGATCAGGCTGTCAGGCGATGACTGATACGTAACCTCAAGATTCAGTAACTTATTTTTTGGTAATTGATTCTTTGCAGTTAAGTTAAATCGATGTTCCACTCGGAAAATTAATTGTAAAATCGATTTTAGAAAAAAATTCTTTACCTGTGAATTTTTCAAAGTTTAACGTTAAATGGGGTCGTAATTAGAAATTCGAAGGCCGAAGCCTAAGTTGTATGTTGCGCCGTGCAGCGATTCCCTAGCATGCGTTGACTGAAACCAGTTCTGGTGACTGTAGTCAGTTTATCCAGAGAGAAAAATACCTTCGTAGAGACAGTTATTAACAAAGTGGTGATGCATTTGTGCTATTAGGCCTCATTCAAATTTTGTCATTCGGGTTAATTTAATCTTTGATGTCGATTTATTTTCTGTATTACGTATTATCATTTTGTTTTGGATGAAATTAAGTATTTATTCTTAACCAATCTGTTGGAATATTCAGCCATTTCAGAAAATTTTCATTCAAAGCATATATGCTATTGTTATTGGCGAAAAGTTGTAGTTATTTCCAGATTCTTTCAAATTTATTTTCTGCTATTTAAACTAACAGCAATTACATTTTTCAAAATTTTCAAGAAAAATTTCTGTTGATGCTATTACATAGATTTTTGATTAAACTTTAATCTTACCTTGCTGTTGTTGTAGAGTTCAGTAAGACTTGTTGGCATCCATTTTCAGATAAAAATGTTCCAATTCAAAGTGAAAAATGTAATTTCCATTTCAGTCTATTTTTTTGGTCAAATATCATCCTGTTATCTCAAACGTGTGATTTTTAATGACTAAAACCTCTTCTGCAGGTTTAATTGTCATTTGTACTGTGCTACACATGGAGGAATTGCAGCAAAGAAGACACATGAAGGTGAATTATAATGTGCTTTATTGAAAATATTTTGAAGTGTACATTTTATTACAGAGATCAATAAAGAAATGTCAGAAATGACCTTTTCAAGTTTCATTGTGAACATGTCCAACTCCTCACCCGCCAAAATTTTTGGTACAGTAGGGGACGTCAAACCTGGGCCTATCTCGGAGCTCAAAAGAGCAATTGTTTTTCCTGTAGCTGTGGCAGCTGCCATCTTTGTTTTCTGCACTTGTATTCTCAGTGATCTGGGTCTTTTCAATGGCTATGTCCAGAATAATTCTAAGTGAGAATTATTCTGAACATAGCCATNACTTAAAAAAATACAACTAGAATAATTTTTTGAGCTGAACTGGCAACAAAGGGTTAAAGCAGAATTTCTGGAAATTCTAGAACGTTCTGGAAACTCCACAATTTCTTCTAGTAAATTAAGAATTCAAACTTAAAAAAATACAACTAGAATAATTTTTTGAGCTGAACTGGCAACAAAGGGTTAAAGCAGAATTTCTGGAAATTCTAGAATGTTCTGGAAACTCTACAATTTCTTCCAGTAAATTTTCTGGAAATTCTAGAACATTCTGGAAACTCCACAATTTCTTCCAGTATATTAAGAATTCAAACTTATAAAAATATAACTGGAAATCATAAAAAATATCAAATGAACTTTGAAAATTAGAATTCAAGAATAATTATATGAAACAATTGAAAAAAATATGAGAACAACTAAATTACCAAGCAAAAGTGAATAATTGCAATAAATTTTAAGGAATACCACAATCAATGAAATCAAACTTCATCAAAATTCAACAAAATCATGAGAAACCAGTAAAATTAACCAATGATTAGACTTAGAAAATTAGAAATCAAGAATAATTACACGAATTGATTGAAAATGGTAAGAACAAGGATGGAACTACCAAGTATTAGACAAATTGCACTTAACTTAAAAGAATCTCATGAGCAATGGATGATGTGAACAAGGAAAAACTGCTATCACAACTAGTTAGTTTGCCACTGGGTGGTATACTTGAAAAATAGCACAAGCAAGAAAAAATTCAAGAAACACACGAGAATATATAGTAAAGCATTATGTAAATCAAACCAAACAAATATCACCAAGCTCACAGAAAACAAAAAATGTCAGGGATAAGTTATCACTCAAATGTTAAATAGAGATATCAAGGAAAAAATGCACTGCACTTCAATATTACAAAGAATACTTGTTTTGGTTAAAAGGTGGAACATTTATTGAACTAAGAAACATAAAAATTTTAAAATTCTGGCCTATGGTAACATAAAGGTCCAAAGAATTATGCAGTAAAACCTCAAACAGAATAGAAGGGAGTTACTACATTAAAGAACGTGCTAAATAAATGCCTGCTGAAAAGTTAACTCCACTAGTACCCTTAAAATTTAGTCTTCACCCTACAGTTTACTTTTCACAAGGTTTGAAAAATTTAGTACAGGATTTGAAAAAAATTAACATTAGAAGAAAAGTTGTCCCATGAATTTGTTCAACCAAAAAGCAAGAAAAATTTATGAACTCTGAGTTAAATATCTAAGGAAAAACAAACCCTGCATAAAAATCCAGCCTTCCTAATGCTTCTACTTATTACTTATTAGTCCTAATTTACATTAAAACTGCTTTTGGATCAGAGTTTTAATAAACAACCTTTCATATATTCACAGAGTTAGCCTTTATGTAATTAGTGATGGATTGAAATCAATTCTATTTTATATTCTTATCCCCCGATTAAAAAATTTGCACGAATGCATTAGTGCACATAGGTGCAAATTATTTCAGCTCTCCTCCATTGCAGCAAGGGAGGAACCAAGTAATGGCAAATGAATTGTCTGAATCAGTATTATGAGAATGTTTTAATTTTGAAGGAGTTGACAAAACTAAGATTTCACTACATATATTAAACATTATCTAAGAAAAACATAAAAATTGGGAAGAAGTTCCTTCTATCTAATAAAAATACAGAAAGTATTGTACTCCATGGCACATTTCACAACAAAACAAGATTTTCTAAAGCCATAAAACAGATCACACACAAACATCCATCTCTAAATCAAAATGGTTCATGATACTTGATAAATACTGATTGCAGTTAACAATATGAAACATCAATTTTTTTATCTCTTTTAAGAATCTTTTAATCCCTACTGTGATGGAATCTAATTTACTGCTACAAAAACATACTGAAACATCTTGTCTTTGCCTTAAAAACTGACTCCAATCTTTATTTTAAAATTCATAAATAACCATTTCAATGAGAAAAATTACAAAGGTTTCCTTGTTATTAATTTTTCTAAATAAAAAAACCTCGAATTTCTATAGGAATATCTCAATAGAAGTTGTAACTTTTTGCAAAAAGAAAGTTGCAGTATACTATAGTATCGTTAGAAGTGTTTCAATAGCAAAGGTCTTCTCAAACATGAGCTCCCACTCGGAATTGAACCTGGGACCACTTACACCAAAGTCAAACCCGGTGCCCACATGGCTGGGAGCCCAGGAAAGTGGCATCTGGAGAAAATTTTTAAATGTACAAAGGTATCCGAATAATGATTCAGAATACATACCAATGCATGTTTCTTTTAAAATATCTGGAGGAAAGATAATAATAAAGGAAAATCTAAAGAAAGAGCACTGATTCAAAGCTATTAATCAGATAATCATTGTAACGAAGATAATCTTACTTCGGCATAAAATTTTTTATGGCTTAGAAAAAAGTGCATTGTCATCAAAAACAGTGCCCAAAAAAATTATCAAACATAGAAAACAACAATTAATATTAAGCAAAAGTTAGAACAATCATAGGACAACAAGGAAGAACCTATTTCTTTNAGTTCACTGTGATAAAAAAGTCCCAAAAAATGCAGAAAAATTAGTGGAAAAACAAAAATAATCTTAATAATTTCAAACCCTGAAAAATTTTCAAACGTAGAAAACAACAATTACTATTGAGCTAAAGTTGTAACAGAATCATAGGACAACAATGAAGAACCTATTTCTTTCTGAAAATTAGGGATATGCTTCAGATTATACGATCCATGCTTTTAAATTTTTAAATGTTATTTTATTTGACTAATTTATGATCACTATTTAGAATTATTTTATAGAAATTAAAATATACTTGAAGGCAATATTCAAAGAAGAAGGAATAGTATAATACAATAGTAAAAATTCGATTCATCTGATAAAACTAAGGGTTATATTCCAATAATGTCATATTTTAGTTTTATCAATTCTGTTATCCCATCACCAACTAATAATTAATGTACTTTAATTAAGCTCCTTTTAGAATTTTCATATAAATATTGAAATTATAATCCAAATGTTGCCGTGTTCATGCAATATAATTTACCGCACAATGCTACTCTCAGCATATACTGAATGACTATGATATGGCTGATGATGAAATGGTCAACAGAGAACACCTAACTTATTCCATGCTAGTCTACCAGTTCCTCAAAGAAAAATTCAAATTTAGATAATAGCAGAGGAAATCATTCACAAGTGGATCGTTAGCTAAAAACATTGGGAATGGTGACTAGGTGTTGTCACCAACCTTGATTTATAGTTAAACTAAAAATGTTAATAGGATAAGCACAAATTTATAATATGCTTATTCTTGCAATTTTGAGTTGGTGCTCTAATCAGGATCAAATATAATGGTTTTCCAAATCCCTCAAGACCTGTTGCTACTAATCAATACTTAAGCACAAAAATACAACGAGAGTAATATGACAATTCACTTTTTATGTCATTTTTATTTATGCTTACTAATATCATTTATGCCCCAGAGTGGTTGGAAGGGCTTTTATTTTGATAGACCACATATAAAATGAATAAACAAAGGAATTATGAATAAAATCCAGTCACAAGTCCTCGATAGAAATTCAAAAATAATAGCCATGCTTATAACGTGACAGCATCAACTCATAACATCACACATAGCTATTTAGTTCATAACAGATTATTTATTCTATAGATCAGAATAAGGATAAAATCAAAATGTGATGTCACCATTCAGACTAGCATTGTATTCTCCATATATTTCTAACCATTATTGAAGGTCACTTTGAATGATTCCCACTGCAGTTAACAACTATTTGTTAAAACTATTCAAACAAATGGATTTTCTTATTTCGAAATGCAATAATGAGAGAAAATTTGAAATCAACTTGATAAGGGAAAACAATAAGAAATAGACATGCTAACTCACAAAAGTAAGGGCTTTCTCCTGAAGACTGTTTCCCTTCTCTGGAGGTGCTGTCAGGGCGGAGACCAAAATCCATTGCAACAATTTCCCTTTCTTCTTTTCAGCACAGCCATGATAGCACAGATGAGATACTAAACAACATCCACTATGTTTCACCAAACCCCACAATTTAAACAAGGTTCACTGAATAACTGTTAGAGCAAATCATTTTTTAAACATGGGAACTTTAACTCTGCAGCAAATAAATCCATCTTCAAAACTTATTGCTCTTCATAACTTGGTTCTTCAAAAACTACTCTATGGCAGCCTCAAGAAGTACTTTTTCAGTTGCAATATGGGGATTACTGTAAGAAAAATGTTCAATACCTTAATGACATACTACCCATGGTGGATTACTCACATTTCATATTTGCTTAAAAATGAGCTATTCATCCAAATTAAATAATATTTCATTCTATGCTAAATTATCTCAACCGTACATTGATAGTCTTTATATAGGTATAATTCTGTACTAATGACTTAGAATAGAAAAACAATACATTGAGAAACATGACTTAAGTACAAGTTCTCAAAGAATATTAATGCATAAAATTCCAGTTGTCTAATTTTTAAAGCTGTCCTAAGGAATGCAATAATGATGAGTTGCATGAAATATCCAGTCATTAATTATACACTTCAAAGAACCTACAAGTACATAAATTATGAAGATTGATATGTGAAAAGACGGATATAGTAATAATATAATTAAGCAAGATAAACTTTATGATTGGTGCAATATTCTAAATAATGGAATTAAATGTAGTATTACGAGCAAATATGCCTTTAACAATATGAAATGCAACAAATGATAGAATTCTCTTTCACTAAGCAACGAAGAATCACAGTACGTATGTACATGCATGAAGCAATAGTCTTCTCCTCAACAATTGAGTAACACAAGATTGAAGTAGAAAAGCATTATTAAGTTACTGCATTTGTAGATTCCTTAATGCAGCACCAATTTAGATGTCGTGTGGAAAGCAGCATTTCAGACTTAACAAATGCATCATAATGGGTATTGAAATTAAGATACCAAAACAATTTCAAGCAGCTGCAGTACGATAAAGAACGATTAGGATAACGAGCATGATAGAGAACGATTTACCGTCTATTTGCAGCTGAATTTCAGAATAAACTCATTTCTCTAACATATAAGTAAAAAAAATCGACCTTCTTTAAAAGTTAATATAAAATCTGCTCGTATTAATAAGTGGTATTAGGCTATACGAAAAAAATATTTTCAAATGATCAAGGACTGACGACCCCAGATGGGAATGAATTCAAAATTGCACATAAGTAAACACTAAATATATGTAAATTGGCTACACGAAATACAAAATCCTTAGTTTATCTTACCAAGTAATCTAATGGCCAATCTGTCACGTGGTTAAACGGGAACCTTGCCATGTCGCCATTGCTCTCAGATCGAAACGTTCGAAAAAAACACGTTCTTGGGGATGATTCGACTTTTTGTGAATTAAGTCATAATACCATAATACAAAGACAGCTGTCTTCAACTGCAATGTGATTTTCGGGGATATGATAATTTTTCCTAACTTCGATTTAAACGATTTCGTCCCGAGTTAATTGTACAGCTAATTTTATTTATTACTTATGTTATCTTTCACTTTATTTCATATAATGAAAAATACTTGTGAAGAAAAGACGAAGTAAAATTTATTTACATATTTAAAGGCGCTGAAACGCATTTATCGTGATAAATATTACTCTTACCTCCAAATGCAGGTATACGCTCCCAAATTCTTAACACTATTTGATATACCTACTCAAGTATGTGGACAATCAGCAATATGGATAAGAAAAGGGTTCAGTGTTTACATGCCCCCTGCTGGAAATTAATATAAATGCAATGGTTTATAATTATAGTTTAAGATTTTACTTCCATAAAAATATATTTCTCAAAAATCTTATTTCCTACAAGTCGCCAGAGTAGACAATGGTCTCTTGCCCTAAAACCCTACAAGAGCAAATATTTAACTTTAATTACATGCTTTGCCCAAATGAAGATTCCTTAGTTTTTAGATATGAATGAAGATTCACCAATATACATTCACCTATATATAATAAACCAAATGAAGATTCATTGTTATACTTATTTTAGGGTTCTACACATTGAGGCAGTCTTTTTATGTGCCTACATAAAATTCAACGATCAATGATTTTTCCTTTAAAGTTCCAAAGAAAGAACTAAGAGGTAGTTAACCTTTCCCATATATATGTCTCTACTGAGTGGTTGAGAAGTTAAGCGTGATGAAAGAATATACATCAATATTTGCCTTTCCATGCCATTTTTTATTGTAGAAATACATCTTCCGGAAAATATTTGGTTTTTCATTTTACAGTGAGAAACTTGCAGAAACCTCTCTTCTTACAACCAGGGCTACTTTTAAATGGTACAAATTCTTGGGAATTTCAGTTAAATATTGACCAATGACTTTTTAAGGTCAAAGAAATGTGAAAAAAGTTTGATTTGTTAATTAAAATTGAAACTTACATAATTTTCACATTTTATTCACTAATAAAAATGTACAAATATACTTTTATGTATAAATTTCAACCCAAAACATGGGCCATAGAAAGAATTTATAGGAAAAAATATATTCAAATTGCAATTAAACATTAAGAGATCACCTAGGCCAAAAGGCCGAGTATCACACACATTTTCTAGCATTTAAGTATTAAATATTATTACAATACAACTTTGAATAGAAAACAATTCAAAAGATAGAATCTACAAGGTACAAAATTTACACAGAACAACACTCACATTAATCACTGTTCATAGGTCCCTTTGTTAAGAGGTAGCACAAGTTTGAATAAAGTATTGATTTAATTGATAGCTCAAAAGAACTCTCTTACCCCTGTAGTACAATTGACCAAATCTTAAACAACTGACAACCCTCTAGAAGATTTTAGAAATTCCATATTCAGTATTTTACTCAGAGGTAGTCCTTGGTTCTTTCATTTTCAAGAAAATCCTTCAATCAAAAATTATCAACATCTTCCTAATTTATCAATTCGGCAATATTGGTCCTGCACTAGGTATTTTTTATCAGAAAATTGGCCTGAAATGTGGATGTAGCTGGTTATCCTCCTCCAATCATAGGAAATAAATCTTGAACCATCAGTTTCAGGCAAGGTAATAGATGACAATATCAAACTGGGTCATATTTACCCAAGAAGTTGGGTCAATTATAAAATCAGTTTTACTTCAAGAGATGCTTCAAAAGAGGCTTACAGATCTAGAAAGATTGCAAAAAGTATGAAAGAGATGGTGCCTCAGCAACAAGTATGGAATAAATAAAATTTTTCCCAATATTCAACTTTCAAATACATCAGAATAAACATTCATCCTTTTGTTCTACTCCAAAATGAGGGAACATGATTAACAGTGATGTGAGAGACTCAGAAGCACATTTAAGACAGAAGATGAGCAAACAGTTGCTTGCAAGAACTTTTCACATTAAACAACAAATTATTGCTATTTAAAATCTTGAACAATGAGAGATTCAGACAAAACAAGAAAAATCTTAAACTAAAGAACATCCTCTAATTTTTTTCAGTTTAAAAATGTCTCAGCAATCATACAATTATAGTTTCAACAAGAATTGAGATGAGTGATTTGAGAGATTACCTGGAAAGTCTGAGGATATTTTATATTGCAAGACTTTAAAAAGAACTCTGGAACATGAGAATGTATTGGAATGGTAGCTGAAACATGGCACATTTAACTCAAGTGCAGATCTCAGTAACTGCTGAGAAAATTTTCCCAAATCCCTTTCAGATACAAACCATCAAACTTGTTAACAGTATTAACTAAGCACACTGATTTTTAAAAGGTTTTTCAGTAACGAGCAGAAACATGATTGAGAACTAAAAGAGAACACTTGTCGTAACCAAAACCTGTAAAAGAAAGATTCTTATTTTAACAAATTAGCTCAAAATCATATCAGACAATTGTACTGTAGAAATATTTATAGTAAAGAAACCTCACTAGATAATAAAAGTTAACAAGGATTCCCAGATCAAATTTCCAGTAATTTACAAAACCCTTTCCTTATTTTAAGTAGAATGCAAAAGGAAGTTTCCTCTGAAGTTATGATAAAATGTTTCTCAAAATTTTAATACTGAAAGCAAACATGGAGAAAGGAGACATTTAAAAACACATAATAACATACTGCTTAAGGAGACAGTATGGAAAATTTCTATCTAGAAAAAATCAATGATTATCTATTTTAAAATGAAGCAGAATGTTTAGATATGCTATGGGGGAACATCCAACCAAACTACTAGATACATAACACATACTTTGAGTGGCAGCTAATCACAATCCATTTATAATTCACTCATATTTAGAATTTAAGTTAATGATACTTGGGACATCATTTCTACTGTTACAGAAAAACATTATGTTAGCAAGTACATTCTTAACTATATTAAGTTCTTTTCATGATTTTAAGAAACAAGTAGACATCAGAAATATCAAATCCCACATAGGTCCCTAATTATTGAATTCTGATACACATGGCTCCCTTATTATTTATAGAACACAAAAATATAATACTTCCAGTTTTTGAAGACAATGAGTATGAGTACTGTATTCGTATTGCCTCTCTAACGTTACAAACATTCCAAGTACTTCAATATAAGAAATTGGCCGAAATAACAGCTGTTGTAGAATCTTATCAAAGCGTAATGGACAATATATTTAGAAATCCTTGGTATAAGTGTTTGCTGTAAGTAAAATTTAACTTGGGCATTAAAATATCAAGTGCATAGAAAATGACTGATAGCAAATCCCCCACTTGTAAAATCTACACAAATATTATTTAAACACCAACACACACACATCCATTTACACATAAACATCTATAATTGGTAAAACATTCAACAGCCTTAGCTCTGAATTTGATCCCCCTTTACTAACAAGCAAAGACATATTCAAAATAATTAATTCTCTTCCTCTTGCTCATCTTCTACAAAATCTCCCTCCCTGATAAATTTTTCTGCTGCCTTTGTGAAGATGTAACTGACTTTCCCACAGTTGGAACTCGTCGTCTCCTCCAGGTATTTTTTCATAACTAACAGGAGATTCATATATGGATCTGTTCCGAGCTGATACTATAATGGACAAAACATTTTTATTTCAGAAAGGACTCATGTATTAATAGCACATGGAAATATTTTGAAAAGCTACTTAAGCGAACCTCTTCCATAGCTCGATAGACTGCCCGAAAAGCCATATGTTTCTCGGAATGGAAGCTTCCTCTATTTCCATGGAGAACAGCAACGCCCTCTTCTTCAGCACTAGTACAGACACTCATGTACATACAGTGGTCAGGACGGAAGTTATACCGGCAAGGATAGATGTATAATTTATCTGAAATATGACAAAAGTAAATAAATTCTACCACAGTCAGAGGAAGTCATGGCTTTGTAAGTAAAAGAACTGATCCCAATATATTTCAAATAAAAAACCTAAGTTATGCTGAATATAGATGGAAAATTAGAACATGAATTAACATTATCTTCATTATGACAAGATTGAGACTTGAGATGTCTCCTTTTCCCATAAGACCCCACTTGACAAAAGTCAAAGACAAAGACAAAGCTGTGTTTCCAAGTTGAGAGTTAAGATTCTCTCTAAGCAGTACATGAAGTTTACTGCATTGACAAACTCTTCTATGTAGTCTTTCACTCACAAAGAACTAATGAATAAATATGCCTTTGGGAAGTAAAGTTTCTCTGAATCCATTCTCACACTTATAAAAGTTAAAAATAATACATATGACCATTACTTTTACCTGGATGAAAGTGAAATATTATATTTATTATATCTTGATCTCCCCAAGTAATTTTCAGCTTATACTCTTTGTAAATAGGGACAACATATTCATTCCAACTGAATTGCCTCATCCTTGTAAGATTCATCAGCATGACTCCAGAATTTACTCCTGTGCAAGATAATTGGAAAGAATGTTAATTTCTAATGTAGGTAAAGATTCAGATTAATTTCAGATATAGTACAGATATGTGAGAGCAATAAAAAACAATAGAACTTAAAAAAGGTAATAATATCAAAATTATTCTAGGCAAATTTTAAAAAGATAACCCCCACACAATTTATCAACATGATTATGTGAATTAAAAATAAAAAGCAAAATTCTTTCTAGATTAGAGAAAAATTTATTTTGTGCTTACTCTATGCATAAAACACTATGCAAAAGGTTTGTAGAAAGATTTAACTCTTTTTCAGCAAATAATGTGTATAAAATTCTTGTGTTGTCAGCCAGTTATGATCTCAGGAAACAGACATTTTAGCTACTGACACAATTCTTTTTTATCACATTGTAAACAATTCATCTCTTAAAAAAGGAATGGCTGACTAACTTTATAAAATAATAATTATAATAACATAATCGAATAAGATTACTGTAGTATCTCTGTCTAGAAGACTGAAAATTAAATTCTCTCATTTGAATTAATAGCAGAACATTAGATTCCAATGATATAGAGTTACAATTGGAACCAAAATAACAACAGACAGAAACCGCAATTTAAATCTTAAAGCATTCAGAGTGAGACATACCTAATGGACCATAGTACGGATGGCGTGCAAACCGATTATACCACCCAGTGGCATGGTCCTCATGCTCTGGAGTCAAAGCTGCCATTTGGCTGGAGTTCATCTTGCCAAAATGCTCCCAAATTTCTTCTAGAGGTGCCAAGAAAAGTGTGTCTGTGTCGACGTACAGCAAAGCATCCACTGAGCCAAGGACAGTCTTAATTTAAAGAAATCAAACATTTTGATACTTGCAATACTGTTTTCATGGATGTATTTTTCTTTAACAAATGATAAATACAAAACAATTCTAAAATGCCAAGCATAATTAGTAAAATAACCTCTAAAAAGTGGTCTATCTGATAAATATTTCATTTAATTCATTTCTGATGGTGGAACCCTTGAAAGAAACTTTGTTTCTGAAATGCACATAGGGTGATTCCCCAAAATCGGTAACCTGGAATTTCCCATTTGCCTAGAAGACGAAGTTCTGTGTGCTCACCTGTAGCTTACAGTGTTCTTTAAACCTTTAATTATATAAAGCTAAGTAGGAATAGTATTTAAATCATACAGCATTTCATGCCAAAATTTCCAGCAATTACTTCTTAAATCTTGGATCTATCTATCTACATCTTGGGTAAGATCGGAGGGGTTCCATGGATGTTAATCATCCAGGCACCCAATAAAAAAATGTTAATACCGACTATTGCAAATGAAAAACAATACTTCTGTAAGAAATCTTGTCAAATATCATCCTTAACTAATAAAAATTTACTTATCATATGGACAAATGAAGAGGAGAAAGAGGCTCCACAGAAATTTAGCAACCTGGCCCTCTTCGTTAAATGACCAGGCCTCAGAGAGATTTTTGGCTCTTAAAAATATGTCCAATTTTTAAATAAGGCATATAGTACCACTTTCCAAACCAACGCATGGCAGCTTCAAGTAATGAGCTGATATGAAAGTTGATTTAAACATATAACACTTTCACTGAATACTGACAATAAAAAACATCATTTTTGTTAATGATGAGTTTTTAAAATAACCACATAATCCAGAATTATATCTTAAGATATACTGATTTAATGGATGATATATTTGTAATGTAATTATGCCAATCGAAAAACATAAATTTACTTCTGCACAATCGCAAGTTAATTAAAATCTTTAAATATAGAAAAAGAAAATGAATACGGAATTTAAGATATTTATAACGTAAGCTCCACAATCATTACACTAAGGTCTGCTTACAGGTAGAAAGAGCCTTTGTGCTGCACAAGGTTTAAAAAGTTTTCTCCATTCTTCAGTATTTCCTTGCAAGGGGAAATTGATAGGATGTACTTCGAAAACAAATTTATTTGGTAATATAGTCGTCCATTCTTTGAGCTGAAAGAAAAAACGTATAAGAAACAAGCACGCACATAATATAAGACTGAATGCAAAAGAATACCAAATACCTTTTCCTTAAAACTAGGAATCAGATCGTCGTCAGCTATAACAATGAATCTCAAATGGACCTGCGAGAAAATTAAGGCCGATTTTAACATGACAAGTGTTTCTGCAACCCTGTCACCGCAAGCTACAACAGCCAACACAATTTCTTCCAACCTAAAAGGAATAAGACTAGTGAGCAAAACATAATTATTTTCAAAAGTTTCACTACTAATTTGCATTACCGTTTAAGCTTAGGACTGGTGTACATATGCAGATTGTTATCCATATTCATATGGTAGTGACCACTTTCTTCCGCACTCTCTTTATCCATAACTCCTGAAGTCGCAGGGATCTGAGTGTTCTTTTCGATTTCATTGCCCGTTTCTTCGATTCCATATTTAATGTATTTACTTAGAACAAAGTATCCTACTAGAACACTAAATACAAATATCATCGCAAACCTCACGACCAACTTCATCATAGTAAGTGGTAGCAAGCATTAAAATTAATGCTTCTTTCAGCTGACACCTTCCCTAGAGTCATCACGGCGAAACATAAAGTTATAAAAGCTCTATTGAGGAGTCAAATTTTGAAGCCAAACAACCCTAGCTTTGATATATACTCCAGGAAAGGGCGTTTAATTCTACCCCTCTCTGACTAAACTATTGTCTTTTCTAGGTCTTATACTTCAGAATTTTTACCAAAAACGATATCATGCCAATTCCATGCCTCTATTTGGCAGAATTTCCATTTTGATCCCGTCTTCGTATAAGGAAACAAATACAACTTGCGCCGTGACGCTTCGCTACCGGCAATTGTTTCCATTTGTAATTTGTTTACTTTTTTCGCTTCTGTCAAGCAGTTGAGTTTGTCAGTTCTTGAACAGACTCAATTTTTGTTGTAATTGGCGTATTTTCCTTTATATTTCGAGAGTCTATGGTAAGTAATGCGAGGGTAACTCAGCCATAAATTACATATTTTTTCGTAAACGAGAGGAAGTATAATAATATTATTAATTAATTATATATTGCAGAATGAATTCCACAGAATGACAGAAAGTTTATTTGACACCGTTTTACGGTGCGGATTGTATCTTGGAGCCTTATTTCAACTTATATGTATAGCTGCTGTCGTCATTGTCCCTGAGCAAGCTGGAGACGTATCTTGTAAAGTGAGTTGCCAACATAATGTTCTTTCGTTAATTGCATGTTTTCTTTTAGTTCATAAGCATGATGATGAAATAAAATAAGTAAAAACGATTCTGAAAAATAATGAAAAAATGTTGATTTCTCAAAGAGCAGATTTATCTGTTAATATTTAGATAAAGCAAAGTTGTGTTCGAATAGCATTATTAGTGTAAAGTTTTTGAAGGTAGCAATGGTGTCTTGCCGATAGTTCTCCGTAGATTTGATATGTTTACTTTAGAAGATAAGTTTTCTGCTTGTGATCTTGGCATTTTCATTACTTGAAGCGAAACTTTATGCCCGTATGAATACTTTGTTTTACAAATAATAAGATATACTCAAGACTTTAGAAAACCAAACATGTTATTTATTTTATACACTTTTAGGGAGAAATTTTGAAGAATATGTGGAATTACGAATAAGGTTGTTATTTTTTAATTCTTTTGGTATTCTTTGATTTGTTCTGAATAGTTAAGGCCAAGAATATTAATGTATTTGGATGGAATACCTTGCGGTCAAAATCCATGTTCAGCTGCTCAGAAAGACCACAAATGTAGATGATTTTGGACAGTAAATGTTGTTTCCTTTATGATTTAAAAAGTAGAAAGCCTTCCTTACGCTATGGTTTGATGTTATTTATTTGAATTGCAAAGGAGTGAATAGTTTAACTCGTATACATAGGAGAGGCAGGGTAGTATGTTATTTTTACTGCTTGAGGAATAATTTATAAGATTTATCTCAAACAAGCTGTTAATTGAGTTATGAAAAATGTTTGGTAGTTCTCATAAATTCTCAATTGTTGTGCAATATGATACAGAGGAAGAAAATTAAGTAGTTGCTGTGAATTTGAAGTGAAGCAGAACATTCCATTGCTTTATCGACAACTTATTATCTCAGGGGGCGAATCATATGAGTAAATGTATCCAGTTTTCTCGTATTCTACCTTTTTTATGAGCTCAACATAGGGGTATGGTTGGAATGCGAGCTTGACTAGTCCTTTTGCAAATAGGATCAATTAGCAAATGTTAGTTTGTTTTTTGACTGAAAACTTAGTGATTGCCACAAGATAGTTTGCTTTTATATTCTTGCCTTAGTGCTGACTAGACTTAATTTGGTGGAGATATCACAGATCTATGAACCACTTTGTTAGTAATGACCGTTGTGTATATAAAATTAATTACTATCAACAAGATGTACTTCTGTAGATAATTTAATTTTCTGCTATTTCACTAATGCCAAGGAAATCATTCCATTTTCTACAGCCATTTGTGGGAAGTAGAAATACCTATCAATACTTTATTCTTATAAATTAAATGGTTCCATTTTCATTTTTAACAACTGGCTACCTTAAACATAAGTAATTTACCTTCATTGTGTACATATAATCTCTTTTTGATTTAAAGGATGGGGATCAAAGTGAAGATGATGTTTCAGACCATAGCAGTCCTCATACCACTCCCAGGAGACCTCACATTTATCATAGAAGGAAACAGGACAAGAAAAAACGAAGATGAATATTCTTGTATCATTTAAATGTCAGTTTATACTTGGCATCTTGTATGGCTGCATATTAGTTACTGTTTTAGATCTTGTGACTGTCAATCCCTTCTTATCTTTCATCGAACCTCTGTCTTGTAGTTTTTCTTTCATGTTATCATGACATGAAAAGTCTTGAATTCATTCTGAATTTATCATCTTTGTGTTCATCTTGTTATTTATGTTCTCATACTTGTCATTTTCAAAGAAAGTGGATTGTGATGTATTATGATAATTTTGAAGACAATTATAGGTTTTATATGTAAATTGTTTTTATACATTGAGAGATGAGCACCTCCTTTACAGAGCATCCCTCCCATCCCTCATAATCAGCTGTCTTATATGACACAGTAATCACTACAATTTCATTATTTGTTTCAATCCCAGTCTATTTTAGCTTGATAGCTTCAGAAAAAAACAATTCCTGGAAACATTTTAACATTAAAAAACTTTATGAATTTGATAAATTACATTGTGACATGCAATGTAGTCTAGTTTCATGTCATTTCAACTCTTTTCGGTTGAAAACTCATAACATTTTCAAATTCTGTGAGATGGGTAGTGGGGGGTGCAGATACATTTGAATCATAAGTCCACTTGGGAAACACACGCTTGTAGAGATTCATGAGCACTGTGTCCTGTGACTTCAGCTGACCATCAAAGACACACTTCATGTGACCATGGGTACCTGAAATAATTTAATTTATTAGATTTCATTCGAAACAATAGGTGTTAGAGCTAAAAGAATGTATATTCTCACCTAGAGGCTCCTTGATGTGACCACGGCGACCATATTTTGTTCTTAGTTCAATTGGTTTAAACCAATTAATGTCTTCTGGTTCAAAGAACATAAATCGAACCACAGCTGAGCGTTTATGTACCTTGAAGGGATGTCCAGATAACACTGATCGCTTGACGATAACCCGATCTGGATTGGCACTTAAAATAGATCCTATTGCAACTAATTCCTAAAAAGAAACCAGAAGATTGGTCATAGGTGTTGATGTAGAAAAATAAAATCCTGATGAATACATTCATCATTGTAAAATATTACCTTGTGGCCATCTCTGGCTTCAGTAAAAGCTAAAACAGAGGCTGGCGGAAATGTAATAGGAGCAAACATGCTTGCTACAACTGTACCTCCTGGTTGGAAGAATCGCTCAAACTGAAATTGAAAGAAAGAAAAGGTGTCTTATAAATACAAATAACAATATTAATTCCTCATGTGTCCAAAGACCCAGCATCAATATTCCACACTCAATCAGCCCATTTTTAATATACTTAGATATGATTATTTGCAGTTATTTCAAAAACTACCACTGTCCATCACCAGCTGAAAATTTTAATTGAAACAGGTCAGGTTAGATATAGATGTTGACTGCACAGAGGGAAATCTAGGTCAATGAATGGTAACAGCCCAGGTCATAGTGTGTTAAATTAGCACTTGTCAAAAATTCTCTTTGGAATTATAATTATCTTACAGCTGAAATGATTCTATTAGGAACAAAACAGCCTTGCTCTCTCTAAAATCAAAATTTGCCCACTGGTCAATAATCGAAGTTCCAGAGAATCCCAAACATTTCATTAATCCATGAATGCAAAACTTATTTATAACACAGATTCAAATCAAAAGCCAAAGTAATTGTGAATAATTCTTGGAAAAATATATGGTTGACACCGTCCACCTGGTCAATATTATGGGAGAGGAGAAACTGAGATGAGTTATTTCTGATCAATATAATGAAGATTATGCCACAAAATAAATGCATATTTTCCACAAATAAATAATTCAAATAAGGGTATCAGCACAATTTAGAAGAAATTCACACCGGAAACAGTCATAGCAAAAAAAAAAAGAAAGGAAAATTAAACATTTCTTGTCATGCTTAGTTTCTATGGTTTACTTGGGAGGCTTAGCAAAATTTCAATTGATCCCTAACTTACTTTATGCTTGGATCCATTTGTGTGCTGACTGAACACAGGACAAGCTCTGAAGCGCCTTACTCCACATTGGAAAAGCAATGGCTCCTTTGACCTAAAAATAAATTGATAGTTTTAAACTATTACAGCTAATTAAAAAAACTTGCAATAAACATGTATAAACTTTCATACTTTGCAATTTTGAATACAATAATAAATATAATAGAATTGGGTTACATTTCCTATATTGTAGATTTACAAATTGCGGCTGTAATTATTAAATAACAGTTTAATCACTGGATTTGGGGAATATTGTGGCTGCATAAGAATCACACATTTTATCAAACATCAAAGGTAGTGAAAATACTCTAACAATTCTTGAGGAATTTGACATTACAAAGACTATCACCAAATTTTTCATAACTAAAATTTCATGAAATTGAATATTACACATTATACGTAAGTCCAGAAGTATTGTGCATTGCTTTATGGTAGCTCAACAGTATAACTGTATACCCCCATCAATAACCTGCACCTTAAGTGCTAAATTTGAGCACAATAAAGCAATAGGTGCTTCAAGGACTAATGTCCTAACCCCAACACAACCCTTGCCTTCCCCTACATACAAAAATGAGTCAAAATGCAGAGGAAAAAGAAAAAAGTGACATGCATGAATAGAATGCTGGAGACAAAGGAAGGGTAAATAAGTAGTAAACACCAATATGGTGTATAAGGCAAGAGAGCTTAGAATTCAAATCGGTAGTAGGGGACCCTACTCATTGGTGACCTTGAAGTGCCTATTGCTTTGCTTTCAACCAAAGTAGATACCATGCACTTTGTAAAATATAATCTCATGAATACACCATATCTTCTCAAATATAAGATACACTCATGTTTTTGAAGTAACTGGAAGATTTTTGGAAGCTCAATTACTCAAAAAGAGCGTGCCTTGGATTCAAGAATATATTATATAAAAATGATATCCTACCTGTAAAAGGTGGTTTCATGCAAGTAATGGAATTCTATCAATGGAAGTAACATAGAAGTATTTTTAGTATTGCTATAACAATGATTTGGATAGGTTTAATAATTGTACAGTTAGAATTTTTACATTACTGAGTGTTAAAATTGGAATGATAAACTCAATTATTCCACATTATTGCATTATATCCCTCTAAAAGTTTTACATTTGCAACATAACTATCCACTAATAAAAGATACTAGTGGTTTTTTCAATGGCAAAACTTAATTGTACAGATAAAAAGCATTTTATTAATGGGAAAATACAGTATTTTAAACATTCATAGTCTTCATAAGTTTACGTATATAAAACTACAGGCTCTAAGAATTCAGTTAGAAAAGTAAAATTCATATTACAATGGTCAGTTAAATTTATCTTTCTGGCTGGAGGAACAAGAAAAAGGTGTAGAAGACCAATCAAAGATGAGTCGATTAAACCAAATTGTCTGCATGCTCAGAGACACTCATGATCTCCCTAGAGCAATCTTTTGAAACTCTATGCTGCCACATAAAGTATACTGCTTTGCTTTCCTTCTCTAGCCCTCAAAGAGGGTAGCATCTAAAATGAATCTGAGATGTTCACATAGTGGAGAAAGCATCAATTGCTGCTGTAAAATGTTTCCTTAACTGCAGGTGACAACCCTCTGTACCAACAAACAATTGGTTAAGAAAATTGTAAGCCCCAGTTAAGTACTGTATATTCAATTTTAATTCACATTTTCCATCAACCTACAATCGATTTCAAAATTCAATGATACCAATGTAATTCAAATTCCAAAAAAATTGCCTTATGTTATGTAGATTTTCATCAATGTAGCTATGCTAAAATTAACTATCCTTTACATTTAAATATTCATTATGCACAAAACCAATATATTGACTATTCATTACATCAATAGTTTAACCAAAAGGAGTTGGTTAAATAAAATTTCATTGATTACTGAAAACTCAATGACTGACATTGGGTTCTTACACAGCTTGACAAGATTTGACTCAACTATTTTTAATGGTCAAATCACTAGCAAGTTTTGGGGTAAATAAATAAAGACAGAAAATGGAGATGAGCCGAAGCATACCTGAGAGGCAACTGTTTGCAAACTGGAGTTTTCTTCAAAACCACATTTAAAAGAGACATCTTCTGTTCATGTGGCAAAAGTGTATGCACTGTGATGGGAGTATCCTTATCTCTATGTTTCCACAGCACGGCAGGAACATCCACTAAATGGAGTGTAACATAATGACCAGGCTGAAAATAAAAATAAAAAATAATTGTGAAGAACTTAGAAACATAAAAAGTAATGTGTACAGTAAGAACAAAAAAAATACAAGAGATAGGTATTTATCATGTCATACTCGACAACTTTTCTTAATAAAAGGCCATAATCAAGAGCAATGATGACTGGGTGATTACTGATTTTGCTGCAGTAAGTAAAAGTAAGATTAGACTAAACTATTCTGAACTACCATGCTGAAGCAAAGAATTCCAAAAACAGAGTAAGTTTGGTTTGACATGGTAGTATCATGGTTATAACATCTGCCTGGAGCTAAATTTGAGAAACAATTACGTAGACATTATTCACCTCCAATTATCCTAGAATAATTAGATTGATTTACACCTTTATATTTCGATTACAGAAATAAGGTACCCTAATTATATAAATAAAAGTAACTTCTGATAAATATACACAAAAAATACAAAAACAGAGAGAAATTGATGAGATAAGAGAATATTAAGAATGGATATTTCTTTGCTGTATTTATTTTTAGTCTCGGCCCATTTACCTGAGCTCCTTCACCATCCACTTCGCTTTCCCACGACGATATTTGTTTCCCCAATCTCTGACGTGTAGCTTCAAAATTTTGAAATTGAAATATGCGAGCATAATCTTGAGGCAAATTCTCCTTCGGATCCCAAGGAGATGTACGGAATGACTTCAGACCTCTGTACTTCTGAAATCTCATTCGTGCATTATGTACACTGTCTACTTCATCTGGAAACATTTCTTCACTCTTGGCCTCTGAAAGAAACATAGTATATATAGTACCAAATGTATTGAAAGTGTAGATCATTTTATAACTAAGCAGATGATTATAAATGAGATTTAAAACCTTTAATTTTTTTTAAGGCGATGGTTTCTTCGTCAAGATCAAGTTCCATATCATACTTCTCAGGATCTACTCCTCCTTCTGTCACAGTTATGGTCTCATACTCTTCAGCATCTTCCTCACCCTCTTCTTCTTCATCAGAATTTTCTTCGGACATGGCATCCACTAACTCTGGAGCACCTTCTTCCTCATCATCCTCCTCCATCTCTTCATCTTCTTCGTCTCCCTCTTTCCCTTCTAAGAATAAGGCAATAATGAAGCTATGAGGTAATGCAATGTATAGCAGAGTTTATATAGGCACTTAACCTTCAATTAGAAATACCAGGCTTCAGGAACGGAAACTAGCCCTTTGATTAAAATATCCAGTATTTCCTATGGTCAATACAGTACAAAGTAATACAAATGTGTATTGACAAATCTAATCATTAGGGAACCTAAATTATTTAATAGATATTTCAATATTTGGTACATTTTAAAATCAACATGGTTGTAATTCGATCTACAATAATTCTTACTTGAATCTAGCTTTTGAAGAATTCATAATTAAATAGCATTCAAGGTAAAATTAGATATTGAATTGCAATACATAGATGTTTACAAAAATAAACATCAAAATTAGAGAAGGTTTAGAATCGTAACTGTGATTACAGAATTTAAAATTACAGAAATTAAAATCCTCCTTCCCAGAATCAAATACTTAAGTGGCATAAAGAAATATAAATAAAATTCCTTTTATATCAGAATTTTAGCTGTCTCGTAGATCATAAATATTTTCTTTACTGATAGACAAATCAATAAAATATATGAATAAAAGCAGTAAAGTTTGTTACCAGCTAATACGAAGATAGAAGACAAGGAACTCAAAAAAGGTATAATGTAACACAAATTCATGTACAATTATAGGAAATGTAAAAAGCAGTTCATAAATAAATATTACCTAAAACACAATCACTGATTAAAATAACTTTTTAACTTGAACTTTTAACAAAAAAATATTCTTCTGAACAGGACTAGAAATTTAACTTTTTAGTCTAGAGTATTTGTATATTCAAATTGTTTCCATGTTACTAGAGAACTCCACATGTAGTGGGCTCACATAATTGAGTTCATCAAGATTAATAATAATTTTGAGTAATTAAAAATATATGTGGCTAAAAATCTCCGATTTACTTATGTACTAAAATATACCTCATTTAATTTCAGTTTCCATTATTGGTTAATGATAGCATTTTCCTTTTTAATTGTCACAGATTTTTATACATCAACTCAATACTACACAATTCAAAACTAGATATGTTTTCAGTAAATATTCAATTTTCATAGATTAATTAGTCAAATGTACATTATACATTAAGATTGGATTAACAAAAGAGATTTTTACAGTAAAAATCTTGATCTAAAAATAAAAATGGAAATCTTTCACTTATGTGAAAATTTCCATTGCACCAATCTTCATACAGATTTTCATAAAGAAAATATTAAATTATGAATTACCATCATCAGAATCAGGGATCCAAGCAGCTTGGTATGCAGAAGTGCCTTTAGGTACACGCTTAATTTTTTTCTTTGCTTCTGCTACTCTTTCTGCAGCTTCAGCTAATTCTTCTTCTGTAGGCCAAGTCTGCTCACCTTCCATTGGATCAATTTCATTTTCACTTTTAAGGCTCTCCTGTTTAATAAAGGCCAAATAATTTCCATAAAGGTCAAACACATTGAAATTATTTCATTAGTTTCATTCTTTACACCAGTATTTTATGGTAGAACTTTTCTTAGTCTTTCTCATATAAAAATACAAGATATGTAGTTAAAAACAAAATCATTTAACTACCATTATAACAAGTAAATTATCATGAGTTTAAATAATCTATATATATATAAAGCAGAAATTGTGTGTGTTTGTGTGTTTGTTTTTCTGCGATTGGAGTCCACACTGTTTGTCTGATTTGTGTCTAACTTTGCGTATGTGTTCCCCGTGAGCCGGAAGGAAGTACTGTCAACTTTTCATTCACAAAATTTGCTGGGTTTGAACCAAGATCGTTCAGATAGATTTCCATAAGAAATGCATGTGAAGTTCGATTTTATCAGTTACAGACTTTATTTCTTTTGAAAATAAAATTAGAAGGAATAGTCTTATAAAATCAAGATAAGTACCAAAAGAAGGGAAATTGAATACAAATTCTTATTATTGTCGTAGAATATCGCATTCGTTTCGAAATTGCGAGAATTTATATAAAATATGCGAGTATTTTGTGAAATTTTGAGGTTGTAAACAACCTGTCCCCCTGACGACCAATGCGAGTGTTGATTCCGAGTTCATGCATTTTCCCATAAAAATGCATTTGTATTTAGGCCTCTTTAGAAGCAATTGATGATATGAAGAGGATGAAAATTTCTTGAAAAATTCCGCAATCTCTTGGAACATTCAAACTGATACATTAACAACTAAACTCTCACCTGTTTGGTCGGATCTGCAACCTGTATCACTTCCTCCAGATTTTCATCTATCTCTTTCATAGCAGAATCAGATCCATCCTTTTTACCCCTCTCTTCTTTTCCAAAATCAAGTGGGTGTGGATCAGAGGGTGCAGTAATTTTAGACATCTGATACGTGCCCCAGCCTGGAATATGTACAAGACTATTGGCTGACATGGGACGCCTCCCTCTCACATATCCACTAACTAAAAGAGAACCTTTCAGGTCCTGAAAGAGAAACAGTTTTTTGGAATGCATGTTGGAAATCTCCACACTTAATTAAGATGCTAAGACTAAGAGATTAAATTAACATATTTTCATTACATTAGTAGTGCTACTAATGTAATGTAATTAAAAGTGCTTCAACAGCTGAGGTCATTTTGCAAATATGGGATTCCCTCAGGAATCAAACCCAGGACTCCTGCCAGAAGCAAACATACTGCCCACTTGGCTATCTGGGGACCCTTCATTAGATGAATCCAATTTTTTCACAGCTATATGTTAACGAAAAACTTTGATTTGGATTGCCAAGAAGAAAATCAGACGCTGATTAAAAAGAGTGTCTTTTTCTAAAGGATAATCCCAAACTATACACATTTCTACAGGATATGAGATCCCTGGAAAAATATTCAAATGTCATTGGTTCAAGGTTGAAAATAATTTGTTTTTTAATTTGTTACTTTAATTTAATCTATTTTCTAATTTAGGATAAAAAAGAGAGCTATAAACAAGAAAACTTTATATTTCAATAGATATTGCACTAAATAAAACTGAAAGAAAAATTTTCTGCTTCATAACAGTTCACAAATGAGGGAAATCTGATAAAAAAATATTAAATAGAAGAAAGGAGGCTTACTCTCTACCTTCATACAGAATGTTTGAATGTTTTCAGCAGTATGTCAAAAGCAACATCCCTAAAATAGAAAGAGACTGCTCTTTGTGGCCCTTAATTTGTTAAGAGCATTCACTCTGAAAATGACTATCTGGGTACAAATCCCAATTATATATGACTTTCTTCCCTCATTGAGCCACAATGAATGGTGAAGTATAAGATTCCATGCCATTAGAAACATTAAACTTATCTGACAAGAAAATTAGCAAAGTAACAATTTTGTGTGTAGGTCTTGGGTGAACAAATCTGTCAACAGCAAAAAAAGGTAGTACCATTCCTCTCTTTTTAGTGGGCTCTCTAACATTTACAATAACCATTTTAAATATTGAAGAAGGGTATCACTCAAAATTCATTTTGATGATTAATTCCTTGAAAGAGAATTTGATCTGAAAAATGGTTAAGTAACGGATTACAATGAAGATAACACTGTTTTTAGTGAGTGGAGTAAGATACTGGGTTCACAATATAATAACCTGGTAGAGACAATTTACTCACACCAACTCAGCTAATGCTCTCTCTCTCTTACACTTGTTATATAAGATTGCACACCAGGATTAGAAGAGCTCACTCGAGCCATCAATTCTAGAAGATTACTCTTTATGCACTATAGATTCAAGAGAATCACTCAGTTTGCAAATCTTTTTATTATTTACGTAGTGACAAAGGGAAATTGGCATTATATAGCTACGAAGGTTCTATTTACACCAACTGAGTGAATGGCCAGAAGTTAGAAATCCATGGGAAACCAAAATACACACAACCTATGCCTTGTTACTGAATAAGCATCTTAAATCTTTATTTATTTTTTATATATTTATATAGGTATTTTTCTGAGATATCCGACACTTTATATAAGTCTATAAAACATCTTGCATGACATGCTTAACTTTTGTTATAAATACTAATAAGACTCGTTCCATAAGAATTTTCAAACTACTTTAACAATGCTCAATTGAGACATTAAAGATGACATAACAAGCTCAGTACCTATAATTTTTTACTATGAACAAGAATACAGACAAAATGTATGAATAGATGTTAATTTTAAAAACAATCAACTATACAATAATCACAGATAGGTGAACCAGAGCATAAAAATAGATTAAAATCATGAAAGTCTTACATCTTCATCCATGCTATTAGGTATGAATCGTGCTTTCTCTGCAAGTAAGTGTGGTCGTCGATCCCTCTGAGCAATATTCCTTTGCTTCTGAGAACCAATCCGGCGTAGAAGGAGCAAAGCATCACCTGGAGTCTCCAGTGATAATACCTTCTCATCTGGTAGCCAACGTGAAACTTCTTTAGTCACAGATAAACGGACTTCTGGTCTTTTCTAGAAAACAAAAATTTTAAATATTAAAAATGGTTAATCCAAGATCGTTCAGATAGATTTCCATAAGAAATGCAATCATGTATCTATTATTAATTGGAAATTACTAAAATGAAATATTTGGAAGCATTTTGGCAATAAAGGTTTATCTTCATCTTTAACTGATGTGTGTTCACCTTTCATGAACTTTGTGAAGATAAGGTTTATTACCCATTATCCTTTCCAAGCATTTCAACATCTAATTTAATTTCAATAATTCTCATAATGCTAAAAAGACTTGTTATAAAATTTCAGGCAAAAACTGAGACATTTCATCCTATGACATTAATTTTCCAAGAATTAAATTGAAAATTTTGAGATTTTAATACCTTCTGAGGAAGATACTCTAAGCCAGCAGCCACAACTACAGGTGTAGGAAGTCCCTGAGAAAATATACAAGATAGAAGGATTTCCCCATCTTCATCGATAGGGGAACTACACCCACTTCCATCAACTAGTAAAATGACAGTATCAGCGGATTTAAGGGCATCAAGAATGGAAAAAATATCCCCTGCTGATGGTATCATAAAGGAGAACCGCTGTTTAAATCTTGGAACGCTGAAAGATCACAAGAAACGATAAATTATACAAAGTTTTATAAATTTCCAAACACTGTAAGGGCGTAGAATAAAAACATATCTACCCAGAGCTATTCATTAGTGCAAAATTCTGAAATAATACAGAAATGAATACCAAACCTGATGTGAGCCAGCCCTTCATCGCTCCAAGACAAATTAGATACTCCTTCCGCTTCTAATATTGCTTTCCTTATTCCTTCAACTTCTACCGCATTCGAAAGTGGTACCAGCGCTGCTAGGAACGGTGCAGTTGTCGCTCCACCAAGAGACCGCTTTCGGTTAAAGGCCTCAGCTCGCTTACGTGCTCGAAGCTGATGAGCTTGATTACGTCTTTCATTTCGTTTTAATTCACGACGAGCTCTAGCGGTTAGAGCCTTCACAGAAACTTTGCCTAAAATATTATTTCCTTAATGAATGTAAATTCTAAAAGAATTATTTTCGAATCAAAATGTAAAATAAACATACCTTTAGCTGCTGCATCTATTGCACCTTTACTTCGGTGTCGACCATGTTTATGAGCTTTGTTTTGCTGTTTGTGTTCTCCTGGACGATGTCTTTCTTGTTTGCCGTCTGTGCCCATCACGTTATATGGTTTAAAACAATTATTGAAGACAATCACATGCTCACAAACTCCATACAGGCCGTGCTTCAACCTCGTGTTCCTTGTATCATTAAATGCCCGAGATCAGATGAATAACAAAATGCAATACGCTTCAACAGAATGAGGCGCCTGAACCAAACTGTATGTGCGTGTAATGCGTCGAGAGAGAAATAGTTATTTTATATCCCTAGTAACATTGAAACGTACTTCGGTAAAGTCTGAGCTTTTCGGTCCAAAGATTTACGATTGTGAAGTGTTCATGTTGAAATAGTTGATTGATTGAACATAACTTCGTCATAACCATTTGCAAGACATTTTGAAGGTGATTGGAAGTTTAATTTCGTCTTTTGCTACTTCAACTAAATATGTGATGCAACCAATATCTGTGATAATTCCATAATGTCTAAAAGCGTATGTGATTTAAATCAGGTATTTTTACTGAAAACTACACAATTGGATCATTCAATAAAATAATATTCCGTCTAAAAATTCAGCTTATGATTCGAATGTAAAAGTCAGAATCAAAGTGTAACTCTTTAAGGAAAAATTACCATTCATTCATCGTAGCATCAAAAGAGTTCCTTAAGAATATTTTCTTCCCCATAATCCCTTTTAAGAAAATGTCATGGAATGTTCACCTTACTTTCTTTATAAGAAAGAAATTGTACTCGTAGCATTCGTGATATGCAGAATTCTTCTCGTTCATATTTGCAACTGATTTATATCATCAACATTCATGACTTCAACTATCATCGTCTGAAGGTGCTGAATCATCGTTCATACTCGTCTGAAATAAGTATGTACATCAGATATCACAATTTTTGATTTGTCTTTCACGTATGTTAGATCTATTCCTCCAAAATTTAATGATTAACTATCGATTGTTACTTATTTTTTCTAGCAAAGCTTCTCATACCAGAAAGTAGTGCCTTACATACAGATTGTTTTCCTTTAAATTTCTTCTTCCATGCCATCCTCTTATTTGATATCCTTATCTCTGTTGAACATGACATCCATCTATCATAACCCTTTCCTTGCCTACACTCATCAACACCTCAAAAAGTAATGCATTGTCTTAGAAATTTGAAGTTACCCAAATATCATACGTGGCACTCTTACAAAATAACTTTGCTATTCCCATTCTATTCTGTTTGTACACTTTTTCTATTTTCTGGGGCTTAATAAAGATTATTTTTATGTTTTTCTCCAAAATGTTTATTCCTAACTTTCCCCGTTTTAACTGATTTTTATTGACTATCTTCCTATTGCTGAAACACCAAATCAGCACACTTAAAGAAGTGTTTACTCCTTTTATGGAGTCACGGTAATTTACAGTGAGACATTCACTAGTAGTAGTCATTTGGGAGTAGGCTGAATAGTTTTCAATAAGAAAGCAGAACAAAACACATTAAGCCTTGTGTGTTACAAAACACATTAACTACCTTGTAATCAATTAATGTTGAAGACGATGACAATGGTTGAGAAAGTTAGGGCTAATCCAACAAGCATGGTGTTTATCCTGGTATGAAAACCCCAAATAGAGTATAATGAGGGTGAGTTAAACTTGCATGTATGAGCAGATAAAACAATTAGAATAGAGAAAGGGAGGAAGAATCTCACTATTGTGATGGATCAGGATTATGTTGGTAAGGTAAGAAATGGGACAGGAATTTACCATACTTCACTCTGCAAACACCATGTTCAGTATTAAATCATTGAAAAATAGATGTAAAAGAAGCCTAAGGTATTCATTATTATATGTTGTGTCTTTGACAGACTTAGGGCTTATGACCTTTTCTAAAACTTGTAAATTTACATAATTCATGACAAATATTGCATATCCAGATATGTCGAAAGTAAAATTACTTCTAGATGCTCATTTTGCTCATATATGGCACATGAAATTGCCTGGGGTTTCATGTACTTAAGTTTAATTGGCATCACAGTTGTTTAAAGAACTTTTGTCTCTTCAGGTAAGGAGTAGTTAAATACGTCAAGTATGAGTAAGTCTAAGGGAAATGAAGAACATCCCCATAATGATGATGGGTGGTTCAAGAAAGAGTGGACTGAGAAGAATGCATTTATATGGCACAGTATAACAAAGTGCAACATATATCGTTATAAACCTAAGCATAGTGGAAAAAAGACAGAAAAAATCATCAGGGATACGTTGGAAGCTTTGTTATGGTTTGTAGAGCTCACTTAATTACCAATGCTCATTATATAGATGGACACACCATAATTTTGCATAGACAGTGCCAGCAACATACATATGTATTCTGAATAGCTGTTCTTGTAGTCTAAATTTTATGAATCATAGTCTAGTATCGTAGCCACAACCTCTAGGCACTTAGGAAAACTTGTAGGCACTCAGGAATATTCTCTACCAAACTATATGGATATGGGCACACATCTTTCTTATTCATATTCAAGGTTATGCACAATCGGTGCCTTCATGGCTACACAGTATCCCACATATTTTTTTATATTATTGGAGTGCCTAAAACCTATGATTTTACTTTGGTAGCTTGATGGATACATATGTACTATTATTATAGCATTTAATAGTTCAATTTGTTAATTTCAGTTTTTTATACTAAAAATTAATATAAAAATCATGCATATATAGATGGTATAAAAATTTGCTCATTTATTAATGTTGTAGGGATCTGTTGAATTCTGCTTGGTTTACAATGGTACGAAAAAAAGTTTCTATGGAGCACACAGTTAAAAATTGGAGGAAACAAGATAAGGATCTTTATTTACAGGAGTCCTTTATTCCAACACCTGATGATGAAGTACCATTTTATAGCCAAATCGTAACGGGAGATAAGCCAATAGAAAGGCATCCATTACTAAAAGAGAAGATTCATGAATCAAAATTCACCAAAAGCCCCTTGAAAAACGTGTATAAATTTGAAGTAACACCTAACTTTGGAGAAAATGATTTTTCCTCTGATTTTACAGTGGAAGGATGCAAGGAATCAGGACAGAGGGTGAGAAATATTTATCCTTCTACATTGCCTTGTCATAATATTCCACCTGTAGTTGTTTCAGGCATATTTGATAGCCTTATGTCAGAGCTGAAACTTGATCTGCTTGGGGATTGCTTGGATGCCATTCATGATGACCTGTAAATTGACTGAAAGTGATTTTTTTGTTTTCAAGGACATAAATATATCAGTATATTCACAAAACTTTTTTTTTAACAAATGCGTGCATAATGTCAATTTCTTATTAGAGAGGAAATATACATTATGGAGAATGTGCTAAAAATTCTGCAGGATTTTCTTCTAACTGTTCACAATAAATAGATAACCATCACAATGCTTATAAGTTATTGAAAAAATGCTAAGTTTTTGTTTGGATTTTTTTTTGCTGTGTAATCTGTCCATGATAAATGGTGGTTGACATTTCACAAGATAAATTTTACTGATGGTAGCAATCAATTGCAGTGTATATATTAAACAACATTGAACTTAAGACAGGTCAAACAGCATGAGATTTATATCAGAAGGAAATCTGTGTGCAAGTTCTCAAGCTGTCACAACTTCTATGAAGGGTAAATTTTGTAAAAAGAAATTTTGCTCCAAATAGCAGCCCAACTTCAAAACACAAGGAGGTCAGGGTAGAAGAAGAATAGCAAAGCTTTTCTTGTAATACTGCCATATCAGAAAAAAATGTAACTTAAGTGCCATTGTAGTGCCAAAAAAGAGCATGATATGCTGACATTACAATGTCAATGATGGGCTTAAATGCTGTTGTTGATAAAAACCCCATATTAATCGATGGAAAAAAAATTATTTACTTTTAAACATATTTTTAAAAATGGTGAATAAATGGAAAGGACAGCACCATCAGAGTTCCTGCCACTTTGGGCATGTATTCTACAAGTTTACCCCTCCTACTGTAGAACAAACTGATGAAGATCTCCATCAGCAGGCAAATAAAAATATAATAAAAAAGTTATTTGGAATATTGGGATCCAGGATCATGCAATATGTATCGTCAGTGCAATATCACAATATGTAATATGGTAGAATAATATAATATTAAAATCACAACCACAAGAGAAGCATCCTCAGAAAATAAGTTCAATTTCAACCTATTTCTTTGGGTAATAATAATTTCATTAATGAAGCTGATAACATTGCCTCCAGGAAAATTTGGAAAGGATTGTATACATATATTTTCCCATATTATTTTCTAATTATCATAAGGCCATCCCATCCAAATATTTCTTTGATTGATCTCTAGGTAACTTCAATTTTCTAAGATAATGCATCATTTTTTCATGTACAGCTTATAAATACGTATTGAATCTCTTATTAAGGAATTTCCTTCTAACTGGACAGTCAATTAATTTTCTTGATGTAGCAAAAGCATGTCATTATTTCAAGATAAAATAGTTCTTAAAACCAACAAAAATAAACAATAGCCACAATGACATTTCAGGGAGTTAATTTTAAGATCCAAATTTATTACTTGAATTTTTCAATCCAAGTATTTCAAATTCGTCCTACTAAAATCCTAGATCGTTTAAGACAGATTTGATGAAAATTTCTAATTCGGAGCAAAACCGAGATCTACTTATTAAAACTTATAAATATCACTGTTTTGGACTGAATTGGCAAAAGAAAAGATGGAAGAAGATATTGCTTGTAATACGCTGAGAACAATACGCTGCAATGCCTCAAAGATGAATATGTAAGCCAAGCTACATAGATTAATGATTATCAGTAATTTCTTCCTGTAGTACTAAGATCATTTGTTGAGTCCAGCAGCAAATTAAAAATCAAGCTTGCCGCGGACAGACAACCAATCGCCTTGCAATCGGCACCAGTTTACGTAATACCCGTAATACCCTTGTTTGATTTGATAAATTAAGTTCTTCTAACCTAAGAAAAATTTTATTTGGATTGAAGCAATCTTCAAAAATTTAACTGATTTTATTTAAACTTATTTTAACTTACAACTGATGTGATTAATGCGAGACTAACATCGATATTCGAGAGTTTTGGAGGGAAATATCTGTTAACGCCGTTAACACGTGAGAAAAATCAACAGTTCGGCCGGGGTAGCATCGTTGATCGGAGCTATCGTGTAACCCAACCCACAATCCTTCATGAGTTTTTCTTGCAAGCTCATTTCTCATCTAAAAAACGATCTTGTTCGACCGAACTAGGAAGTTAGTTATTCCACCAGTTTACTATATGGCTGACTGGAGTAATTTAGACTGCGTATAGTCCTCGTTTTGTACTCGGGGCGGTGTGCAGTCTATATTTTTAAACTTTCCATAGAAAAGCTTCTTGTTGGAGTCGAGGTTCTTCCTGTAGAATCTTGCAAAACATAGAAGCGACAAGTTTAGAGTAATTACCTTATTAACCACTACTACTTAGTTCTACTAAGTACCTTTAACTAATAGCTGATATCGTAGTTAAGTCTCTACCTTGATGCCTCATTCACGGTTTGAGCATCACTGCATGAATGTTATCGTGTGAAGGGAATTTGTCTTAATGAGCGAAACGATTGTGGTATTTTGTTAATGTATAAGTTAGCTTAAGTAATTAATAAAGAACGTCAATTGCTCTTTTGTCAGTTTATTTTTTCTGTTTATGTTCACGATTCGGAAGATTCCCCTTTTAATGTTATCACAGGGGTGTGACTCGTAGCCGCCAGAATCAATTGAACCGTTGAATAATGCTTTTGTGGTCTCATACGTTTTTAAATAACACTACATTCGATTATAGGAGGAAAAAAAGAAAGAATTTCGTTCTTGAAGAATGAATGAATTGGTGGTAAATATTGCGAAGGGTCGCAATATTTACTCCCAATTCATTTCACGGAAACTACTCTGTGGATAATTAAGAAAAGAAATTTTATACATGGAGTGCATCATTATATTGGTTAATGACAAGGGGAATCATGAAGGTAGATGGAGAAAGACTAGAATCTCTAAATCGATATGGATTGGGTGAGCTTGAAAGATGAGTGTGGAAAGGGTTGACAGAATCAAATAAAATAATTGGTTTGGTCACATCCTTAAAAAGAGGTTGTTAGCAATTGGAATAGATGGACAACATAAGAATTTATCATGTGCAACAGAGATAAGAATCGTAAATAAGAGGATAACAATAGCAAAACAACGATTTTCAAGGAAACTAATCTGTGGACCATTTCCCTAGGTTGAAAAGACTGGGACAATACTTTTTTTCTGGTGGAGAAGGCACATATTTTGCACACCTTTCAATGTATTGCTCTTCCTAGAATTCAGTGGCACATACATGCAATTGGAAATTCCATTGACTTGCAATGAAATCGTCAGTATTTCTCAGCATAGTATTCTTTTGCTATGTATTTTATGATAAATGTTGGTGGCTATGGTTTGTGTTGTAGATTATGTTTGTTATAGTATGTTGCTATACACAAAAGTTGTTAGGAATATATTTTTTGGCATATTCTATCTTTTTTAAACCTCTAATCTATCTTGATTATTTCACTGCATACCTGAAACTGCAATATTTCAAGGATGATTATAGTTTACAACTGTTGAAGCACAAGACACTTAAGTCAGAATATATTGTGCATTCTTCCAAAATTTATTGGTTTCAATACGATTGAAATACAGAATTACAAAGTAAAAATAAAGAGTTGTCAGCATTTTTGTTTTGAATTCGTATTTTACAACACTGCAGTATATTTTTCTTCTTTTGGAAACACAAAATCCCATCACACCTTTTTATCATCCAATATAGCAATATTATAGTATGTTAGTATCTATGCCATGTTTATTAAATTTTGACAGCAAAAATAAACATTATACAGCTTCACTTTAGCAATTATTCTACAATACACAATCTTCAAAAATACTTTCAAGCACATCCTGTGTTATTATTTATAAATTTTTGAATAATATTTCGATGCTGTATATATTTATATATTATATATATTTATTCGTTAGAAATTTTAGAACAGCAATAAGAATTTAAAAAAATGTCCTGACAAGTCAGAACTATCTTTAATATACCTTAATCTGCATGTGTGATAATGGACAAAAACAGCAAAACTTACAAGCTAATGACTTGCAAGCATTTTACATAAAAAGATACAATCTGCTCTTCACATATAATTGGTAAACTATAAAATAAGAAATTCCCTAAAAGAGGAAGCTGAACTTGAAAATATGTAACAGACAACTCTCACTACTGCAAGAGAAAATTTTTATACAACTATTACCACATATCTTCTTACAGCAATTGTATTTCAACATTTTTTTGGTAGAGATTTGTGAACTATGAATGGTTATTGTATCAAAAAAGAGATTCTGAACTAAATCCGAAAATACAAAATGTATAATATATCTAAAAAATCCAAATATTTAATTTGGCACTAAAACTGCATATTAAGACCCTTATGCCATAACATGGATTATGCCATGGTTTGTAAATATGTAAAGTTAATCATACAAACTCCATTTTCTTATAAATTTTAACTATAAAGATGATAAAAAAAGACAACAATATGAATTATGATAATAATTAAGAATGGCGGTGTTTTGATGTGGAATATTCAAAGAAAAGGCATACATAAATTTTACTTTGGCATTAAACAGTAACCAACTTTTCATCCCAAAGTTACAAAACTATAACTTGGGATATAATGACCAATTGCAAGCTTTAAACACTTATACAAATTTAATATAATCTTAGAGATTATTATTAAGCTACTGCTGAGCAATACAATTTAAAGAATGTAAAAAATCTAGAGCTCATTACATTACAATCAGTGGCATAGCGGGCAATTGCCTATTTGTTAAGAATTGTTTTTATCCAACCAGTAAGAAATCTAGGGGAATGTTTATTACCAGATCTTCAATGTAGGTATATTTCAATTTGACTACAACTTGTGTTATGGCAAGAAAGTGTCATATTTCTTACTTAATTGGAATGTACTCAGAATGCAGAACTTAACCAGCCACTACTTATCTTTATGTAAACAACATAAGGAAATATTACATTTCATAAAACGGAGAGAAGAACTAAAAGTTTAACCCACTTTGTCCTTACAGTGCCAAAATTAGCTGAACAAAAATCCTTCAAATGAAACTATTCTGGAATTTAGATTTACTTAAAATTCAGCGGAGAACATAGAAGCCACTAATCTGCACAGGCCAAGCAATGAGAAATTCCTTTCATAGAATAGGAATCAAAGACCTTCAGAGTAGAAATGAAGAAATGTGGAAATTTAAGCTGTTATTAATAAAGGGTGGCTGATGATTCCTTTGATCAAAATGAAATCGCAAGCAAGATATTTACATGAGTAGAGGATCGTAAAAAATCTGTATTTCCTTGGAATAATAAGGACCTACTACTTACAAGAGTTACTAGATAATACGAAAAGTAAAAAATCAAAATCATGAGACTAATGACTTTAGTTTTAAATTGGTGAATTTTGGTCCAACAGGAAACACTTGAGCAGAAGCTCCAAGAGATTCATTGAGAAGCACCAAATATATCTCTAAATAAAAATACAGCAGATACAAAAATATTACTTCAAAATGTTATAAAATTGTAAAATTAGCAATCATACAAAGAAAGGAAAATATGATTTACATATACTTAACTAAACATGGCGTTGCTATTAGAGGCAACATTCATAGAGCAAAGCGAGAGTACTTTTAATGCCAAGAAAAAAATTTATTGATGAAATAAAAGCAGAAATTCTAAATACATGAATAATACAATTGAACTTATTTCAGCAAAACAAAAAATAACGATGTCCCCTTAATCATTAAATTTTCCACATTGAAAGAATCCATAGGATTATGCATCGTGGTTGAGCAAAATCTGCTTACTTGCAGAATTCTAGCTTTGCCACTGATTATTGTTAACAAATGGTCAATCAAAGAGTAAGCAAGCACTCCATGATTACACTTCAAGATCACAATACACTTCCAAAATTGTACTGCATTTAGAGAACACTGGATTTAAGTATTAATTAATGTTTATTCTGCATTAGCATTCAATTCATAGATATTAACAAGTGAACACCTAAGTGGCCAGAAAATATCTGAAATAATAGATCCTTTTTTCATAAAAATGGATGTACTGTGCTACTGAACTTGTAAGTAATATTGAACACTTAAACTTTATACATAAAAATGTATAGAATTTCCCCAATATTTAAAATAAACATTTACCATCTGATGAGGATCACTTGCGTAATATATTCTTTATATGATAATATATACATTTACATGAAGTAGAACAACAAGAAAATGCATTAAAAAGAACATACCTAAAACATCACTGGCTTTCCAATCATTAATATCATGAGTATCAGTATGATAGAGAATTATTCTTTATCATTAAAAAGCAGTTATTGTAACAGTATCAAGACATTAGATGTCAGATAAAGTTCTATGCTTATATGCCAATAAGCCAAATGATGGAATAAAAACATTTTATTTTACAGTTAAAAAAAATGAATGATACTGATCACAATTATGAAGTTTAAGAACCAAAGATCATAATATAGTTAGGTTGATAAACCATAAATAAGTTGAAACATTGTCTAAGGTGAATCAAGACTTTGAAATAATATCTTTCATACTCCCAAACATTCCAGGGCATTTTATGAGATTGGTAGTTTCTGTTCTTTAAAATGTACTATTTTCAATAACTGCCTATGTTTCTCAATTAACTATAAACCATTAATTTGGTAAAACACTGGATATTCAACACTAAAATGAGATTTCAATTTGTTTACATAATCTATTAATACATAAAGGTTCAAGGAGTGTTGAGATTTATGGATGAGCAAAACTTCTAACTCTGGATATACACAAAGTTACTTACAAATGCATATAAAAGAGCAATGATTGATAATAACAAAAACCAAATCATACCATTTAGTATGAAAGAGATTCGATCAAATGAAAAACTACCTATTCACAGGATGAAATCCTTTTAATTTCACTACAACTTTAATTTATTCATAATATTGTGCTGTACGCAGCCATAAACTAAGTAAGAATGGAATCAAACAGCTATTTCAATATTTTATGAAAATTACCTACAGATTGGTTAATGTTCTCATTCAGAAAAGATGATTTAGGAAGTATAACAAAAAGGTTATTGCTAATTAATACAAGACTGATCAGCTAAAAAATGCTCCCTCACAGGGGGAATCTGTGACATATGAAGTCAGTAAAATTTCCCTCAAAATGTAACCAGTGTGGTAATGATTTCTTTTTCTTTCAGCCAAGAAATTTACCAGCAATACCTATGCTCATAAATTCCTATGAATTAATACCAGGACCTAGACAGGTTAAACTGGGACTTCAATGCAACACTTATCAATCCAATTATATATATCCTTAAAAATATTAACACAAATCAACTTTACAAATATGTCATCAACCTCAGGTCCCAAGTATAAAATTTGTAGAAGCTTTTAGTAATTTACAAAATGAGAGACATGAATTGTATGTACCTAAATTCGAAAAAATGGAAGGCCACATGGCAACGTTTCTGTTCAAAGCCAAAGTAAAAATAACACTCCATGGCGTTAATCTTTAAGAGACAAAAATATAAGAAAAATAACCTCTAGGTATGACATACAATGAATAAATGGCTTTTTAAACACTTTGGCACTGAACAAATTATTGCAAGGGCTTTTTATAGTGCAGACTGGGAATGCTTGACCTGAGTATCATCAAGAGGGTGGAAGAAGGCTCAGAAAAAGTAAGTTTTTGTAGCCAAAAAAATTAGCCCCAATATTTAATTCAAACAGTCTTAAAATGAGCAAGCTATCAGATAGCTGCAACTTTTTCTAATGAGAAAATCAGAAAAATTTTTGGTATGAAAACAAGATGCTATTCAAGCATATTTTTAGAGGCATTGCCAGAGCATGATACCTGATACCTAAGGCTATGGTACTACCTCTATAGAGGTGTCTATCCATCAGAAAGAATTGTATGTCACTCAGTAAAAGTGAGAAACTGTCACAATGACATTCTCATCTTCTACTCCTCTACTGATTCCTCCAAAAATAAATATTACATTGAGGTGCTCGATCACCATTATATTTATATATATTAAGTATATATATTTATGTATATATTCCAAGCCAAGCACAAATTGATTCAGGAGCAAAGTTTGACAACTTCCCCAGGTTATTACCACCTAAACTAAGCGGATTATAGTCTTAGACACAACATTACTGTGACATTTTGGGGAAGGAAATGTTCTCTCCTAAACACAGTTGGTAGGGCTGTTTCCATACTTTTCTACCCCTTCAGAAACACTGGCATTCTCAGTTCACATAGCATTCACATCCGCACTCTTTCCTTCTCTTCTGAAATCTGGTTTTTTATCAAAAGGAAATGTGAGAGTCCTCTATGCCAGGAAAAAGGCCTGAGCCAATCAGAAAGTGTGCTGCCTAAATGAACGCCTAAAACAGCAGAAAAAGAAATCAAATGAGATACATTAAGTCACAAAAAAAAATTATATATATATACTTAACTAAACATGGCGTTGCTATTAGAGGCAACATTCATAGAGCAAAGCGAGAGTACTTTTAATGCCAAGAAAAAAATTTATTGATGAANAAATCAATTTACCAACTTGCTTATCATTTATACAATTGCTTTTGAAATGGTTTTCTACATATTTAAAATTAAATATCCATTCAATATACAAAAATCAATTTACCAACTTGCTTATCATTTATACAATTGCTTTTGAAATGGTTTTCTACATATTTAAAATTAAATATCCATTCAATATACAAAAATCAATTTACCAACTTGCTTATCATTTATACAATTGCTTTTGAAATGGTTTTCTACATATTTAAAATTAAATATCCATTCAATATACAAAAATCAATTTACCAACTTGCTTATCATTTATACAATTGCTTTTGAAATGGTTTTCTACATATTTAAAATTAAATATCCATTCAATATACAAAAATCAATTTACCAACTTGCTTATCATTTATACAATTGCTTTTGAAATGGTTTTCTACATATTTAAAATTAAATATCCATTCAATATACAAAAATCAATTTACCAACTTGCTTATCATTTATACAATTGCTTTTGAAATGGTTTTCTACATATTTAAAATTAAATATCCATTCAATATACAAAAATCAATTTACCAACTTGCTTATCATTTATACAATTGCTTTTGAAATGGTTTTCTACATATTTAAAATTAAATATCCATTCAATATACAAAAATCAATTTACCAACTTGCTTATCATTTATACAATTGCTTTTGAAATGGTTTTCTACATATTTAAAATTAAATATCCATTCAATATACAAAAATCAATTTACCAACTTGCTTATCATTTATACAATTGCTTTTGAAATTGTTTTCTCATTAAGATTACATATAAGACCCTTGAAAGTCAACAAAATGAATTTTTATAAATTATTGGTGCACATTTTAGGTCATATTCTTGCTTAAATCACAAAAACCAAAGCTGACAAATAATGGAAGTAAAATCACCTACATCACAAGGATGCAAAGAAATTGATGTCCTTTAAACTGTACTATTTGTACATATTAACTTATGCTTCTCTTTTAACTTCATAAGTCAAAATTCTCTTTAATTAAGAACTGAATTCTACCACAAATACAAGATCTCCAAGATGCATTCTAGAAAAAGAGAATATAAAATACTCACCAAAGCTCAGTACTCTTCACAGCTGATGAGGTACATCTCCCAAAACCTCAGAAATGTACTTTTAAGCTTTGTACCGATCAATGGCTCTAACAGCACAACACAAGATGATTGAAAATATTAAACCAAGCACCTGTGTTATGGCAAGACCAATGATGATACCTCCTACAACTTTTTCATAAGCATGAAGGACACCAATCACTTTATCCACACAACCCTGAATGAAAAAAAGAAGCAAAATGTCAACAACTTTAACATCAATGTTATTACATATGAATAAATTATTATTATTATAGTATTGTTAAAAGTGCTTCAACAGCTAAGGTCATTTTGCACATGAGCCCCACCAGGAATCAAACCAGGGACCGCTTTCACAAAAGTTGAACGTGTTGTCCATTTGGCTATGTGGGAGCCCCATAAATAAATTGAAATATTTTACAGCCATGAAAAGGTTTTGAGTAGAATGAATGAATGAATGAATAATAAATTTATTTCACACACAAGATTACAAATCCAAAAAAAAATAAACAAATATAAGTGAAATTATATAGATATTCTGGAACATTATTGAAATCTTGAATTTTTTAGGTTTTACCATGATGAATGTCATTCAAACAGGCCTGTGTAGATGGCAATCTTAGTAGCCATGCTAACTGATTTGGCCCGTGGTGTTATTTAAATACCATGTTCATAGGAATGTGCAACCCCTTGCAACAACAAAATGGCACCTAGGGTGAAGAACCAAAATATGGGCAAGCAGTAGAGATGAAACTGCTCAGATTAGATACTAAATCCAATAGCATATCACAAAAACATAATTGCTCTTTTGTGCTTAAGAACATGAGATAGGGTGAGTAAAACAAATATAAAATTAACCCAATATTATTCCTTTTTGGTCTATCAGATAGAAGGACTACAGAGGAAAAATGCACATTTTGGAAGGTTTCCTGTTTTAAAAATAGGTAAACAGGAATGGGCCGTAGTAAAAGAAATCTTGCAAAAATCATTACATACAATCATACATAAAAATCATACCAGATGAACTATATAATTCTTTTTAGAGTAATTTCATTACCTACTAGTGAGAATTAATGTAACAACTTACACTAGTGGATGATGTAAACTTTGATTACATCATCCACTGGATACCTTTCTAGTAGTGGGCTACAAGAAAGCTCTTCTTGGACTATATAACTGATATCGTATATTTAAATTTTGACTAGATGAAATTTTGTGAGACCTTACGCCTGCAAAAGTTACAGCAGATTTTTGTGACACAATGAGCAGATTCTATAAAAAGTAAATATAATGTGAAGTAATACATAATAATTGGTATATTTACTATCAATGAAAATTTCCAATTTTCAGGAAAGGATTAGTAGTAGTATACCATAAAGCTTAAGTACATTCATAGAAACCTAGTGGACAACAATAATTTTTACCTCAGAATAAATAACACCAGCAATTGCAGCTGCTTTTCCAATGCTGCGACTGGTTTCACATAATTGACCAGGTTCTTTGCAGCAACTAGCAGGAATCTGGAAAACCTATAAAACAAAATATGTGGCTTTGTTCAACTTCAATCAAACAATTTTGAATCAGCTACAGCTTAAAATTGACTGTAAAGATGAAATGTATCCAGCTTTGTCCAAAAAAATGAGATGATATAGATAATCAATCCATGTTAAATGATATACCTTTAGGCAATGAATAAATATTCAAGCAAAATTATTGGGAAACTGAGTTACTACTCAAGGATATGAAAGAAAATTTACCTAATAAGTTGATTGCAATTAATTATAACTTTCTTTTTTTCATTTATATAATAAATAGAAAGCTTATCCAAAACATACCACAGGTAGCAAGGAAGAAATGCTTAAATCAACAGTAGACTTCTCCCCTGTGTTATAAATGCTCCCAGCCCAATCTGAAGGACCACTAGCTCCACAACAATGTAACTGCAAACAAAAAATTAGAATAAAATTAATTTTCCAGAGATCATACAAAGAAACGGAAATGTTGCGAGCAAAAATTTCTCTTTAGAGATATTAAACAGAAAAATACATAGTTACACAAAAAATTAATGCATTATCAATACTTCACAAGTATATCACTAACAATCCAGATGAAAAGCAAAAAATCAGCATGATGAGCTTTACTTGCACCAATAAGAATAGCTTAGTAATGCCATTTTTGGCTCAAAAGACTCAAAATATGTGCAATTTTCAACCATCTCTTTTCTGAAAAACCTTTTCTCTTTTCTTTTACCAAAACAAGTATCTATAAAGCCATGATCTTCAAGAAAAAAGATCATACATTATTTGTAATTTCATTTCTAGCTAACTCAAGCTGTTTCATTACATTGCTTCAAAGGAGATCCATAGATAATGGCAAGTTTTTAAGATATAAAGGAGATTTTAAATGGTACTAAATATGACATGGATACATGATGATATTTGAAACAATAATTCAAATTCACCAAAATATCATTAACCATTCCATCCCAACAGAATTATTCTTTGGCAACTTACAAGAATTTTTCATTATAATAAGCTAAAATCATGAAAAGCAACAAATTCAAGCACCACTCTAAGAAATAATTACTGTGTTTATCAATGTACAACACTTTTATCTGTAAACTTAGGGCTGAAATTTCACCTGCATTTTATAAGTCTTTTACACTTATACACTTTTTTCATTTAAAGTGAATTAGATATAACTCGTTCTACCAATCTTTTCAAAATTTGTATCAATATTTGAAGATACTTTTTAAAAGCTATATAAATGCTATGAGTAGAAATAAATTTGCAAATTGAGTTATCTAAAAAAAGTTTATATTCCCAATTTTTTTAAATAGAATTTAATTTTTCACTCAAATTTCCTTCTTAAAATTACGGTGTGTGTTATACACTGATATGTATATGCCAATGAATACAGAAGGAGATTTCCTTTCCACAAATGCAACGTAATATAGATCTTGTATCAAGAGAGAGAAAATTGAGTCATTCTATTGAATATCCTGTCATTTGTAGCTAGAAAGTACATCTGCTTATTTATGGTATTTAGTGTATCGAACATGAATTATTTATTCAGGAAATTTACAAAGTCATTATTTACCCCACTCTGAATGGCATCAAAGGTAACTGTGCGGGTGTCATACTTTCCATATTCCGTTTGTACTGTTCTTTTCACACTCTCACGAATCATTTCTTCAAGCTGATCAGAATGATTCCAAGCCCATGTCCCTCCAGCTATCTCACCAACCACTATCACCAGGAGGAGGCAGAAGAACTGCAAAGAAAATTTATCATCAAATTAGATGAATACTTCACACACAATAATTCATGACAGACAGACGGAATGAAATTGATGAGAAACCATAAACACGATAATATTTGGAAACAATCATAAAAGGAAAAAAATTAGCAATTGGTTGATGTTGGAACATTTACACGTGGATTCTCTAGATGCATAATTCTTGGAATGATGGTCAAGGAACATAATCTCCTAAATTTTTATTCACATATGTGATGTATAATGATTATGTAAAATGCAATGTGCTACATACCATGACCAGCATACACTGAGATTCCTTGTACGCTCCACAGCAGCCAAAGAGACCCACTATGAACACCAGACATCCTACGCCCAGCAGCACATACAGACCATTGTTGTAACTGCTTTCATTCTGAGCCACATTCATGTAAAAGGTTGGGTCTACAAGCATCCATATCGCCACAACCAGTATTGTGAGACCAGTTAACTGCAAGAAAGAAAATATGAATATATGAGTAAGTATTTACTTGACATTTTAATGTGAATATAATATTTTAACTTGCAATAAGGTTTTGTAAAATTACTAATAACAATAATAATAATCATTATTATTATTGGTTCATACAAGTAGTAATCTTTGTGAAAAATATTGTTTAATATCAACTGAAATTTCTTATTACGTGAAATGTAATTAATCATTAAGATTGCTTAAGTAATCATTAAGATTATCTTAATGATTAATGACGAGAATATTCAATCTTAAGTCATTAACAAAGATTTTAATCAGATACAAATGCATGCATGGTAGAAAAACGTTTTCCTTTCCTTCTATCATCATATATTTTCATTTTTCTGTATCATTATAGACTCAAAAGCTTGTAATAACAATGCCTAGGATTAGAAGTCCATTTTTAAAATTAGGAGTCAGAATAGCCAATGGCAACAGTAACTTGCAAAACTTATATACCAATGAAATTCAGGCTGTAATCATCAGATTGCAGATAAAATTCCATTTCCAAATAGTTAAAAAAATTCTTATTGTAAGTATATAATTGAATCAATGCATTTAAGAAAAATTGCCCTCGCTTATTTTTTCTAAATCACTTAAATAGTGTGTAATAAAAATTTCAACAGCGTAGGATCAAATTTGTAGAAGGAGATTGATTTTTAATTCAGACACTTATCAAAGGTCAATAAATCACAATCTCAGAAACACAGATTATGCTTCACAACTATACACCACATTTCTGCTAAAAGTTTGGTTTTTCTGCTACTCCTGGTCATTGTTCCACATAGGTGTGAAGATGACCAAGTCATGGATTTGCACAAATTTACCATGTTTTGATTTACGTCAAGTCAGATAAAGCAGAAGATTGATATTGACTCTTAATGTATAAAATTTTAAAGGCAAATAAATGCTCTTTTGAATTATGTATAACATGTCCCATTATAATGGCAGATCATTGAAGGGTACTGCGTCAAAGTCCAGGTCTATACTATTTTCAATCCGACAGTAGTCTCTAGAGGCTCAGGATGGGCATTTCCTCATTTTTTTGGGGCACTCTGCATTAGGTACAGATCAGGCTTGGACATAGTAACTTGTCCCAAATCTCTAATGACAACTATGGGTTCACAGGCTAGAATCATAGAAAGGATGAATGCTGAGATAATTCATAAAGTATTAACTATAAGAATAATCTCTTTAGACTAAAACTTGTCTTAATTATATTCTGTAAATTCTTATCATTAAATTAAGTGTGCTGTACTTATATTGGTAAGAGTTTGGGTCATTGGGAGAAGCTTAAGGGGGGCTTCATTAGTAAAAGAAGTGTTTCTTAAAACCTCATTGATGGTTGAGGTCACTTTGCACTTATGGGCCTGCCAGGAATGGAATCTAGGACAGATTTTGTAAAAGGCAATTGTACTACCCACTTGGATAGCTTGGATACCCAGGGCTTCATTCATCAGATGGTTAGGGACTGAGCACTGACAGACAGGCAAAGTAATTTGGTAACCTCCATTACTTGACAGCTAATGAGCTGCATGCATCATTACATGCCCTCTGATGCATTTATCTGAGGTTCTCTTAATTCTTCATTTAATGAGGGTAGATAATCAATTTGAAACAAGTATAATCCAAAATGGGTTACAGCAGTGATTTCTAACAGAGGTGCTGTAAGCAAGCAATTAAAGAGCAGCATATACAGATTATCGAAAGACTATAATTAATCATTATATATGCACTTTTAACAGTCAATTTATCGTTTGATGGAAGCTTAATGCAAAAAAATCTATTTCCTGCATATATTGCTCTTTCCTTCAACAATTTGAATTACATAAGGGCTAATGAGCTACAAAATTTGAATTAATGCATAAGAGTGCAATGGAAGAGGTAAGGTTGGTAGCCACAGCTGATAAAAAAAAGTCGCTTATTTAGCCCAAAAAAGATACTGTTCGAAAAACGTAGTATTTCCCCTCTGAACTTCTCTAGCATCTTAACTTGGATGATTCTCTTGAGCAACCCAACTCCTCATGCTGACTGACTTCTTCCACTTCTGCATCTGTCTTTGATCTAAATCATTTCCTCTTTCGTAATCTACAGTTAATAAACAAGAAACACAATTCTTGTACATAACCCCCTACACATCGTTATACCTACAATTTAATCTAGCATGTAACATTCTAACCTTGTACAGGCACAACCTTGTAAATAAACCTTTATTGCTATTGGAAGGTGTAACGAACCGAAACCGGTCAACTTTGAGCCATTATATTTGGTGAAATTTGTGCATTTCTTTGAATTCTTTCAATAAATACGTAAGCTTGTCCATTAGAACATCTTAGTAAATTCAGAACACTAAAAGACTCCCCGTATAACATCAAGCTCCTTGAAAGCTACTGGTTCGGCAATACATACACATAATCAAGTTATGCTCAAGGTTAAAACCTTAGTGGATAAATATAAATGAACGAGAAGAAAATGATCGCATAAGAAGAGGATACTCGAGAGGAAGCTTCATCTTCTCCCGTCCGCAACATCAGCGCAGCCTCAAAAAATTCTCCCGCAGGCGGTTAAAGACGTAGATTGTCGACAGAACGCTCCCATGATACAGCGAAAGCGGCAAGGCATATGCCATAAAAAACAGCGTCGGAACGCGATTTAAAAAATCGCTGCGGATCGATCTAGCAAATACCCCAGGGAAGCTATTTTTTGACCCGCCGAAAAAGAAAAAGGGGCAAGGTCCCCTTCCATGAACCTGCTGACCCAAATCTTTCCGACACAATGACGACATATCCATTGCGCGACTCCCACGCTCAGATACGCGTAACCATGGAGACGGATCCCCATCTCGATCCATCTCCATGGCGATGCCAGAAAAGAGGCAACAAGAAAGACGGTGGAAATGATGAAGCGGGACGAAGAAAAACTACAAACAGGCCCGGATTCGATAAGGTGGCAGCCCTGGAGCAAAATGAAAAACGACGCTGCGGCGTACGAGTTGTTCCATAGAGTTGTTCATCCGAATTCCACTTCGTTTATCACTTCCCGCTGCATTCGCTCACAGCCGCTTCGAAATGTATACGCGATGCTTTTCTGTTATGTTCACTGAGCCTTCAGCTCTTGCCACGTGAGACGCGGATTGCTATTTTCTGAAATTCAAAATAATTTCCGTGGCTGAAATGACTGTTTCGAAGGATGCGTAAGTTACTCGAAACTCAAACAACAAAAGCAGGATTAAATACTATAAAAATACTAACGATGAGAGCAAAATCATTAAGAAAACAGTTCTCATAGAATTATACACCTGCGATTAAAAAGATAACTACCCAACAAAACCAAGCTAACGAAACCTTTAGATATATAATAATTTAGAGATATAATAATAATTATGAGAAATTAGTCGATTGTTTTTTATGAGTAAAACGGTGATTGTAGTTGTAAATCACCGAACAGTGACAATAACAGAATCCGCTTATGAAATCAAAGAAGGGAATAAAAACACAAAAATCGATGACATGTCGCCGCTGTGGAAAACGGCCATTGTAGGAAATTCGAATCATCCTAACCATCAAACTTGAGACGGAAGACAACCGGAACAGGTTCAACATGGGGCGCGGCCTCGTAGGACGCTCTCTAAAGGACGCCTCGAATTCGGAAACCTGCCACTTGTCGCATTAAAAAAAAACGACGGCGATTACTTATGGCTTTCCTTGACTACGATAATCCATTAGCATCATAACGGGGGGACGTTTGGTAATTAGCATTTCCCCCGACTCCGCTCCTGGGTTAACACAGTGACAAAGCGCAAATTTGTGTCCCGCCAAATCTAACAGCAGCCGCCTTCGAAGATGCTGGAGCACAATAACCAGGCCGATACCGAAAACCAAGGGGGATTCTGATGCGGGGAGGAGAGGTCCTAAGCGTGGGCGCCAGGGAATCGCTCGAAGCCCCGGGACGCTGTACCATCCCTCCACGCTGAACTTGAAGCAGGAGTGGCGGGAAACAGGGGGAATGGTTTACGAGGAGCAGGCGGAACGGGAGAGAAGGGGGGAAGATAGAGAAGATAGAACGCCAAGAGAGGAAGTAGAGGGCGTGGGGAGGAATAGGAAGTGGAAGACGAGAGGGAAGGATCCATCGTCGGCCGAAATTACGAAGGGGAGTGGGAAGAGAGTGCGGAGGGCATCTGTGAAGTAGGAAGCGAAGCCCGAAAGAGCCATAAGAAATGGTAGGGATTCGAAATGAAATGGGGCCGGACAGAAAAAGAACGTTTCGTCGGGGTGAAACGAATTTATTAAAATGGGTGAGGGAAACGAACCGAGATCCTTTCGTCTCCCGAGCAAATAGTTCTCGGGGTCGCGGAGAGAATGAAAAGCGATTAACGTAAAATAAATTATAGGGCCGCGTGATGGGATCTCCTCCCTTTTCTCTCTTCAATTCTTATCATACGCTCGTCTACTTCTGGGTCACGTACCACAGACAAGAGCCGCGCTGTTTCAGCCTACGGGTGGTTTCGTGAAGGAATATTTCGGCTGGAGATTAGAGGCCTGCATGGACCGGGTAAAGCTGGCACTCTATTTGGCTCTGGCTCGAGTATAACTGAGGAAGGGAAGAATTATTCTTTCTGAAAGAACGTTTATGATTCTAGGTGGGGACGGAGGCTCTTTAAAGTTGCTGGGAAACGCTTCGACATTTTACACTGTCTCCTTCATTCCATAAAATTTATGCCCAGAGAAGAGGGTAATTAATAACACGAATAATTAAGAAGGTAAATATAATAAATCTGATTTAGACTGGAAATACAATTATCGTTTAAAACATTTTGTTTGATTATATATTTTACCGACATGCTTTAGTTTATGTTAACTATACACAGGTTGATCGTTTCTAGAGGTATGTTGAACTTAATGATGAAATTATAGAGGTAAATAAATGTATTTATTCCCAAATAGATCATAACAACTGAGTTCTGTACGAATTAGAAAAGTTCGGGCTTGAGAACGATAATTTGTTCCTACGCTCGGCGTCAATCACGGGCCAGGTCTGGGTCGAAAATTTAGGCCCAAGCATAACTCTACTGGAGATGAAGAAGGGTGAAGGGAGAGAACATTTTCATCAGCGCTATATGTAAGGCCCCCCTTACCGATGATAATGGCTTGAGACGGGCTCTTTCAACGATTCCCCAGCAGCATTAACGAAATAACTATGCTCGTAAGTTTACGAAAAAAGTTTACAAATATCTAATCCATTTACAGAGAATGTTTTTGATTTCGAACCACTCAAATACGTAGAACGCGATCAGGAAGTTCGATAACAAAGAGTGCTAATGATTTTACATAAAATGTTACAATTTTCACTATCCATCCAGAGAGACTTGGAACCACTCAAAACACCACCCACGAACCACTCAAATACGTAGAACGCGATCAAGAAGTTCGATAACAAAGAGTGCTAATGATTTTACATAAAATGTTAGAATTTTCACTATCCGTCCAGAGAGACTTGGAGAATTTCACACAATCAATAACACCGATTGCACGCATGAAATATATTTATTCGCGTAAACTACGGTAAGCATAAAATAAATAAAATTTTAATCTTACTCGTGTAATCGAGCATATGAAGGAGAGTTGATGAGTAATCTTAGTAATAAAAGTATACTGAAATTCCCGGAAAAACTTTCGCAGCTCAAAGGTTCTCACTCGGACCTTATTTTCGACTGAATCCAAGGAATAAAATGAACGTACGAAAAAATTAAGATTAGCCACAAATCATCAAAGGGAGCGCCGCAGGGTTCTCTTGCGTCCCTTCAAAGAGTACGGATATCTGGAATAACATTTGACCATTTCTCAAATTCTAAGCAGATTAGAAAACCTCGCTCGTTGAAACTTCAACAAAACTGTGATAAAAAACGCCGCGAATTACGAGAGACTGCGTCATAGAGGTTGGACAATGGAGTTGGAAAACAGCGATTGCGTTGAAGTTTGGTATCGAATATTCCCTAAAGAATGCATTTCGTTAATCAATGATTTCATCGATTGCTCATGGAAAGGACTTTGAAAAGTTCTCGAAGGGAAATTCTTACATTTCGTAAATGGCAATGATATTCCTCCGCTACAAGACGGAATAAAAATACGAGAGAATATTCTAGTAGGCTTACCATACGTCCCGTTGTGACCGAGACTGTCCCAGTTCGGAAGTACTACGGTCATATTTCAATTTCGTCCCGTTTTGAGTGAATGGCTTACTTAACGGTAGATTCGTAGATATATAAGAAAAATGTTTCAAGGACTATAATAAAGACTATCGACTATGCTGCTCATAAGATAATAGTAGCCTAGAAACAAGTAAAATTGGGCAAAACTAAGTTTTAAAGCAACTGCCCGTTTTGTTCCGCACCATCCCAACAAAATTCTATTTTTCCCGGTTTCTTGCGGTTAGAATAAGGTAATCCTACATTTTAGCCACTTGAGATTATAACTTTCAGTAACTCAAGTTATGATTATACTTTTGCTTTTTTGGTAGTACTTTTCCAGAAGTTGCAAATATTTAAAATGAATCGAACAAAACAAAGGAAAATGCATATTTCAAAACCGTCACATTCTTTACACAACACAATAAACAGAATTCTAAAGTACGCCACTTCCCTTTAGCCTTTTCATCTAGTAATTAAATTGAAGTGTGATTCCTCATTAACGTCACTTATCCAGCAATCACGCAATAAGAAGCAATAATAGTAATGTTTCAATTTCTTCTATCCTACTCTGCCCGAATGTAAGTCGAAATTTCAAACACAAACAAATATTTTAAGTCACCCTACTTAATTAATCGATGTGGTCGACCACACTTCGCGAAAAGCCATATACGTTTAACTTAAGAAAATCTTTCTAGTTTCCAGAATATTCCACAAGTGTTTTTAAAAGTTTATTCTCCTTGAGGAATTGTGTGAGTGATGGAGAGAGATTACCACGAATAATGTGGTTATAGGGTTAAGGCTTTATCTCCAGTTGTTTAAAGGTTCTTTCACTTCCACAAAATAAGAAAAACTCGCATTTTTAATCCAATACATGGGGAAGAAAGGAGTGATATTAGATCCTCTAGGATAGTATCACACACTGGAGGATCCTTCAGCAGCAAGGACGAGGGAATTGGTCGTCTAACATCGAAACAATGCTACACATCTATTAAGCAAATTTTTCTGAAAGGCCTTCAACTACAAAATGTGGACCTTGCGAGAAAACATTTGCAAATCTTTCATTTTCATCTCAGATAGATTCTTTAACATGTTCACTAGGAGCAAATCATGGTTTGACTTGACACTTGTAAATTCGAGAGGGGATGCGGGACAATTTACTCCATTGCAGGACTATTCAGAGATTTACGGAGTCTGGTATCTTCCTCAAGCATACATTATACCAAAATGCAAGCCAAGATTCATCTGATATGTCGATGTATGATATTATTCAGTATTATAACTACAGCGCTATTACTAAACTGAACTAAATCAACTAAATGTTGACGAAAAACAACTTTCTTCGTGTAGTACGTTTTTTACGATCATTACTGCACTATTTCCTCAAGTTTGGCGTGTTATATCAGACTTATTTTCCATGAAAGACGCACAAACTAGCCTCAAGCCTGGGTCTAATACGGGTTTATAATTAGAGACCTGTATTGGCAGAATGATGAAGTCAAAAAGATGGATTCACTGGTTTTTTCCTCCAGAAAAGGAAAAATTCTTGAGGAAATACAAATGATTACCAAGAAGCAAAATTAACGGACACACTGCAACGCAGTATGGCAGCACGTTTCCGTTTCATATCATTTATCAAAGAAGGTTCTCCGAGCCTAAGGATGGGGTTATCGTAAAAACCACATAAGGATATCTTCTCGTGAGTCAGTACGGGAAAATGCATACATGGGTTTATAAAGTGAATCACCTGAAAAGCAAATTTGATCGTGACTGGAAAGCTGTTGCCTTCGATCTTTGAATGATATAGAAAATCGGAACGACATAGGAATCGAGGGAAAATTTTTGAAGCTTATCATACAAACGCGACGTCACTATGACACAGGACATGATATATTGACTATAAATGTGGTTGATATACGACTTAATATTGTTAAAAAAAGTCAAAAAAGCAACGATGCCCAAACTTTTTCTTCGGACTTTCATAACTCGGGCTCTGGCGGGCCAGGATTTAATATAGTAATTTTCTGGTAACGTAGACATGCAAATATTTAAAAATTACTTCAACATGTCTAACTAAACTTTATTAATGAATCCTTTGACTGAAAATAAGCGGAAACCAGTGAAGTGCGATGGGTAATTTTATGATTTATGAAATTCCTGATCAGGGAAAATCGCTTAGAATTTCGGAACAAATATCTCCGAGGGCCGGATCGAAATCATGCGGTGGGCCCGATTTGGGCCGCGGGTCGTATTGTGGGCAGCAATGAGTTAAAGGGCGATATCCTCGACGATATTTTAAGACAAGAGTCCTAGAATTAACTTCAAACTTTCCCAATCCATTTGTGTCGCGAGAGAAAGATGAAAGATAAGCAAGTAAACGAATATTTTCTCGAAATGAAATGAGCTCAAGCTGCAGGTAATCGAGGGACACGGGGGAAGTAGCCGTCCTGCATACTTTGATCGATGACACCAGCGGTGGAGTGGTGCTCCACCGCTAATTTAAATTCTCATCAAAGTGAATGCATTTCACCAACGAGCTTTCCAGACCTCTTCTAACCCCGCCTAATTTTCTAGATCTGCTTTTCCAACCCATACATTTCGCATTAACCCGAGCGTGACCATCCATTCCCACCAGTTGCGGTATCGCGTGAGAGAAAGCAATTTCGCTTAACAATCCCCCTCTCCCACATTGGGCGTGCTAAGCCGTGGCTGGAAATACACAAAAAACAACAATTTTTGTGATTATCTACACCGCGAAATTCGCACAAACGCAGAGCGGCCGTTGAAGTAAGGGAACAATTGCGACTTTCGGTACGGGATGAAATATGGATAATGGAGTGATTTCTCCAACGTGTCAAGAAAGTGCGGAATTGTGAATGGCTTATAACACCTGATATCGCTATGAGTCACATTAGCAGGTGCCTACAATGCTAGTTTATGTTCGATGGCTTATGAGCACTGATAAAATATTAATCATAGAATCCACGGCTTGGGCCGTAACTGCGTGGTTAGACTACATGTAGGAACACAGAAAAGACGAAAATTTACGAGCAACAACATTAATTGCAAAACGACCATGGTTTCGATTCATAGGCCTGGTATTATAATGATACTTAAAATGGACTTATATATGATGAATTAGCAGCATGGAGAATCACAATAATCTTCACTTTCATTCTAAGAAAAGAATGTAATATTGGGCTCTAAAGTGAACCTTAATTTTAGTCAATTTTACGTATAAATTTTAATGCCGGGGTATTGAGTCCCCATATGGTGGTGATGACTCCATGCAGCATAGTACACCCGCGGTACGAACGGCGGGGCCCTGAGCGAGTGGGTTGCCACGGGGCCCCTCTTAAATGAGCACATTTCTCATTCAATTATCTAAAACCCAAGAAATATTTTTCAAAACTATTTGATAAGGTTTGGATAGATTTATCGGAAAACGATGAGAATGATTCATTGGAATAAAAAAATAATAATTTCTCTATCTATGACACACCCAGTATTTTCGATATTTTTATTTTGTCGGTTTTATTAACTTCCTCACGTTCGACTGACGAAATACATAAACCTGTCATCCTCTCTAAAAAAAGTTCGATCTTGCGTGAGTTTCTTTTAATTTTTACTAAGAAAAGTATCTTGCAACCTATGTCCCTGCTGCTGGCTTCCCCCTCCCCCTAACAGCCCCTTTTAGAAGGATCTGACTCAAAACCACAGTCGTTAGGCAATAAATGTTGCAGTTGGTAAAAGTTCGTTGTTTCCGCGTTCCTTCAAAATTATCATTAATAGGAAAGTACCCCTTCTTAAGGGAGCAATTGCAAAATGCGCCGCTCTGAAGCGATTGAACCTATTTAAAGCATACGAAACTAAATTGGAAAATTTTCCTATCTCAGACCCCAGTAGGTCACTGTATCAGTGAGACAGTTACACTGGCGGTTAACTAGAAAAAGAAAATCGAATCACTGGAGCATAGATATTGTACAAGTACACAGTCATGTAACAGCAATAATGAGCTATGGCGAAGCACGTTTATTTCTGTTTGTTTTGATCACCCTGCTCCATACATTCCGGTTCTTTGGCGTCAGAAAATCGTTATAATTATCACGCGCTCATATTTACTCGGCATTATATCACGATCCTTTTCGTCAACACAAACTGCACCGCTTTCTTCCATGCCATGCGTTCCGCATGGCTTTAAACTTATCGCACTGAATTCCTGCTGTCATGATTTGAAAATACAACACAAATACCAGGCTCGGTAAAAACGAGGTAGATGGAGGTTGGCAGCACTGCGACCCGCGCACAATTAGCGGCATTCTAAACCCTTGTCAGTGGCACGCCTTCCCATTTGCGAAAAATAAAATAATTGAAAATTATCGACCGGAGGCACTGCTTATGCCGAGCTGGAGAGGCGCGAAAGGGCATTTATGCTCCACCATTCTTCGCATCGAGGAAAAACGGCAGATCAATTCTTCCGGGGAGTTTTCCACTTCCACGAATTCATCTACCAACACAAATTACACGAGACCATTTCTTAAAAAAGGGCATTTTTTTCGAGTATCTACGACGCATCAAAAATATAATATAGTTTAAAATATTTTCACTGGAAAAATACGAGGTGAAGAATAACAGAGAAAATGAGGTAAAATACATCAGACTCCCAACAAGAAAGCGGCGGCAAAGAATGCCGTGCCGTGTGCCGAAAGAAAACTCTTGGTATGCCGCATCCACAACGTTGTACGTACTTTCGATTTTTCGGAATAATGATGGAAAGAGGATGCACGAACAAACAGGAAAAACTGATACCATCTTTAACCGAAACTTTCGCTTTTACTTCTTATATAGTTCAAAGTGTACATAAATAAACAAATTATTACATTTGCGCGCACAGTCCATTATCCAGTTGTTTCATGGACTCTTTACGAGTTTTATTCATTCGATCGCAGCTCATTCTAGCGGAGATAATGTTATTGTAATCGTTTAACCTCTGCTCCATAGAGAATGTCTGATGCAAGTCCTGCTTTTATAAGAACGCGAAAATACTGGCATGGTTTTTGTGATTTAAATATTTTTGAAAAGGCCCCGGAAAATATCGGTACAGGTAAATAATCATTCACGGGTTAGCAAAACGGATTATCCGCCCACGGATAATCGGGAGCTCACTGTACTTCTTACTTGCATTATACATGCCATTTTCTTAATATATTCGTTATCGAGTGATGATACTTCCTCTAAAGTTGTCCATCCCAAACTTAGTACCTTTTTGTATATTGTCAACATAAACTCCGATTGAAACTGGCAAAGGTACCTGGTAAGGTTAAGTGTGCCGCGAAGTTTGAGGAAAGACGAAAGCGCACCGGGAAGGGAAAAAAGGCTAGAAAGCTAATCAGTCAAGTTAAAGTTAATACACGACAGAAAAGTGTTTGAATATTACGATAAAAACAACAAAAATATACAGAAAAATGAAAATAATTTTTTTATCGATAATAACCGGATTTAAAAATGCGGTAAACTTCCTAGGAAATTTTTATCGAAGTCTTGAGGGAAGTACACCCCAAAAAATCCAAAATATTCCAGATTTTGACTCATTCGAAGATATTTTTCTCTGGCGTATACCGCAGTTCCTCAAGTCAAGTTCCCTTAAGGTTACACTTTCAATTGCTTTCATAAATAGATTCAACCAACGTATCCTCCGGTCTAATAAAAATCTGCAAGTCGTTTACTTTAAATTCACCTAGAATAGCTGGAGAGGTAAAGAATTTTGCTGAACCAACAGCGGATCCCGCTCCCGTCCTTATTTACGCTGCGAGGACATCAACCTAAACATGAGCAAATAACACGTTCGGGAGTCTCCGAGACAGCGGCGGATATAATGAAGACAGCACTTCAGAAAACATTCGTCAAATCACGAGAACTGCAGAAATTTCCTCGTGAAGTTTTTCCTTCGTTTGCAGAGCCATCGGCTCTTTAATTGGGACGGAAACGAATTCTTCAGGGTCAGTCAGGGTCTTCAGTCAGGGTCTGCAGGATAAAATACATATAGAGAGAAATAGAGATTTATCCCGTGTCAAGTTATTTATGTTCCACTGAAGAGCGCTTTCCAAACTTTTTAATCACTGCATACTCAAGTAATTACTCGAACTTTGCAGAGCTCTCGATGATACCTTTGAGAAGAGGAGTGGATGAAAAGTTGCTAAGTGATTATCCAGAACTACCTCTAAATATAAAATCTCTCCAAATTAAGAGCATGTAAAATTCGGTCTCGACATTAGCAATTTCGGATATTTACGACAAAAAGGTATACAATAAAATTGAATTCCAATCAATACGGAAGCATATTACGCCATCAGAAAAATAAATCTCTTGAGTTCCTTAAGGAGATGTCAAAACCAAAATATCACTACTTGATGCCATCCTTAAACTGATTTGATACATACGCAACCAAGCCTAAATGAACAGTATCTCACACTTCAATAAACGTTTCTAATAAAACGTACATATTCACAGGTAATGAAAGACGAAAACTTGGGGAAATAAAAGAGTAATGTGCCTGATTGCTCCAATCGGAAAAATCGTACAAAGTTTTGTATGTGAATATGTACACTTGGGTCATCCTCATCCCGAAAGTGTATTTTACGTGTGTAAAAGATGAGATGTGTACGTAGATGACAACATGTGTAAAAGGAGAGATTTTTCAAATCTAGCCACACATCTCTCCTTTTTACACACATTTTCATTTCGTGCCACCATCACCATTTCTTCGCACTTTATTCTCATTGGAAAATCAAAAGTTTTACCGTAGAATTAAACCATCGCGATTGCTGCTGGGAGCGCGAAATATGACTAAAACAGAACTCTCGTGTGTTGTGCGGCACACCGAGAACACCCTCGCGGCCCACAAATCCGACATCTCTTGCATAGAGAAAAATATTAATTGAGGAAAGGAGGAAACGTGTCCACAGAAGACAGGCGGCAAAGGTGCTGTGCCCATCTTCACGGGTCTTCCCACGCCACGGGACCCCAAAACCTCACGAATTTCCGGGCGATTTTTACGTTACGAGGAGAACGTACTACCAGGAGAGCAACAGTTTGAGGACCCGGAAGGAACCGTACCGTAAGGGGGAGGGTGAGAAAGGGACCTCAGAGTAACTCTTACGGCGAAAATTATTTGAGTTGATCGCAACGCAGAAGGGGTGGAAAGAGTACCGAAAGAGTGTGGAATGTCGCATACCCTCTTTTTCAGAAGTACATCTTTTCTTTCCCTCCCTCTGAAGGATCAAGCGCTAACGATTTTCCAACGCCCTGTTAAAGCGGGTCGAGCCACACCCAATCCCTGGCCACTTCCCCGTTCGAGGGCGCAAAACCGGGAAGTCTGTGGAGGGGTCAGTGGCGGAGGAAGAGTGCTTGGAAACTGCAGACGTGTGTCGCTCGGATCGATGTTGTGGGCGACAAGGGGACTGACTCTTCCTACGGCAATGCCACGACGTAACCGTTTTTTTCCCTCCGCCTGTTTGCCTTTTCGATTGAGTCGTTTTCATTGGGGGCTTATGTTTTCTCCCCTTTTTACTCCCCTGGTCGAGATTTCGGCTGGGGTCGAGATGAAAGAAAAGGGAATGATATAAAAGATGATGAGCTCAGCTGCCGAATCAAAAGCGTCGGTGGTGAGAAAACAGTTTCCTTTAATGAGGACGCTGGAGGGGGACCTCTGCGGTAAACCTACGAGGTCTCCGGAGTGCGGGGATGTCGAACATCCGACGTGATGGATTTTTTAGGATTAGCTGATCGGAGCAGGTGGATTTTTTGCTCGCTTTATTGGATGCGATAAGCAAAGCTGATGGTCGCCCTCACTAGTTCCGATAGCTTCTTTGAGATGAGACTTCACGTATGTTTTTATTCCTGAGGGTTCTAATTAGGTCGGCTTCAATAAAGGATTCTATTTACGGTGTTCGAAGGGGAAAGAGATACCAGTCCGCAAATTTCTGGAATATTACGTAATATGTTGGATCATTGATGTTATCTTACAGCGGTGTTCACCAAAGTATCCCAGGAATTAGCATGTTACAAATTGGAGAGCATTTTCATTTATCACGGGTTCTGTCAGAATTGGCCTAGTAATCTGCTATCTGCTACACATGTACACGAGAGTTTTTCGGAGTGTAGCAGGAGGTAACTAATACTTACGACGAGCCAGGTATCATTCTAAGAGATGCAAGAAATATCAATCGGAATTTTATTCTTTGAGGGCAAGTGGAATTAAAGTTTGTGTTAATTTTTGTCACGTTGATGTCAGTACATCGCTCTTCATTCATATTTCTTTACTGCTATTGTATTATTTCTAAACGCCATCTTCTTTGAGAATCTTAACAAAATTAAATTAGAATCTTTCTTTATCTAAGTCGTAGAAAGTTAAACGAAGAGCCTAAACTCCGGCGTAGATATGTTTCCGGTTGGAAATGGCTAGTCATATTAGGCGCTTCATTCATTGCTTTATAGTTAACTTGACGACGTAATTAGTAGCTCATTTCCCTTAAATCTGATTGTAATCATTCTGTATCTAAACACAAAAAACAAAGTTCCTAAATTTTCCACGTGAAAGTTTTGGGACGTCATACATATATGATAAATATTAAAAGCCACAGGCTTAAAAATTATTGAACAACGTCAGTGAACTGAAATTAGATGCTATTTCGAAAGGGATGAAGGAAGCGTAATCTCCATTGTATAATTTTTGACAGTGCGTATCCAGCTCATGCCTTCCCGCGAATTCGTCTACACTACAAGATGTATCGATAACTAATTACATATTTTTTATTTTTATTTTCCGGTACCCTCACAAAAATCCACTCATTGGAAAATTATACGAAAGACGTGAACAGTAACGAGCACACACGGCCATTCCCTAGCCAGAAAAATCCGATTACCCTGGACTCGAACCCGGGACCTTGGGGTTGGAACGCTAACACACTAAACGCTCCACCACCGCGGTCTTTAAATAATCTTAATTAATCACGTTCTTGGGTATAAACAGAGTAAAATTAATTCGTACCGAAAGGGCGAATTCCCAAAAAATACCTCAGCAAAAAAGGAGAATTGCGTTGCCCTATCTCTTGCGGTTTGATTCATCTTTTCCTTCCTCGATACACCCCAAAAGAGGAAACCAAACTTATATTTCCTTCATACGCAATCGAGGAATTCCATGAAATATTGCTGTGAGATATGTTTACGAGCTAGAATTGCAGCTGATTCCTTGCTTTCAAATATCCATCGAAGGTATTTAAGCCCTCGCCGTCCGTGGGAGAAAATTTCGACCAGACACGCCGATACGTATTAGGACACACGTCGGTAGACGTCCTCAAAACATTCTCAAAGCCCATTCATAAGACACACTGTTCTCCCTTATTTGGCCCCGTCTGAGATTAAAAATTGGGTATTACAGTCGAACCTTTCCAACAATTAGCTAAAAGGCCAAAAAAAATGAACAAGACAAGAAAGTAAACGATGAGGAAAAACAGAAGTCAAAGCGCCAAGAAAGAATTAAAAATTTGGGCTGAAAATCATGATTATGAATAAATACTAGATGTATAAAAAGGTCAATGATAATAGGTAGGGTATTTAAAAAATACACGACACCTCGAGACAAGATTAAAACGATCCTGGTTTCGAGACCTCATCACCTGCAGATGAGGTCGTTTTAATCTTTTCTTGTGGCGTTGTATATTTTATAATTTTTATAAATTCATTGTCCTTTGGACTGTTGTGTTTTTATACATTAGTTAAGATGTAGAGTGATATCCACTCGGTAATTAAAAACCCGTTTCTATTCGTTAAAATGTTTAAATCTTGTATTCCTCTGAAATTAATGACGCGAATGAATGGGTATAACTGAAGACGCGTGTAAGAAGTTGGAAGTCTGCATCTTATACTCTTATAGAGCTTGAGTTCGGTTCTTCCTTAATTTACAGCTGAAACTTTTCCGTTCAACGTCGTCTTCACATCAATGTGAAAATGTGTTCGAAAAATTTTCGAACAAATGACACCAAAGCCAAGTAAGAGAGAACTCTAGAACTATAATAATTTCTTATTTTAGAGAGTTTAATCTAAAAGCGAGCTTAATTGGCAATGAAAAATTGTCTACGTTCGCGGAAAAGAGCCCTAAATGAGATATCTTGAGGAGGAAGCAAATTCGTGAAGAGAGTAAAGAGAATTCCATCAGCTCAATACAAATATATTAAGTAGGGAGAAGGTTGGAAGGCTTCTGCATTTGAGGAATGCTGTAACGTGACAAGTTCCCCTAATAGAAAAGGGTAAATATAATACCAGAAGAGGGATTACGTGAAGGGTTTCAACCCCTGTGAGTTACTCATCGAATACGTACATTTCTTCACAATGACTAACACTCGAAAACTTGAGAATTCTAAAAGAGGTTTCAACGAGTACGTTTATAAATTAATTTTGACGATTAAATGTGGGATATTGTTTTGTAGAGTAAGATTTGTTGTAAGATAAGAATATTAATATTTGAGAACGCGATGTACTTTTTCCAACCATATTTTCAGTAAATGATATATATTTATCACTGCGTATTTCCGCGAATGCGCGAATCAACGCTTTCTTACTTAGTTCATCATGAATTACTTCCGAATTTATTAATACTGATATTACTGGTTGCAAAGTAGGCCAAATGTAATGAAAAGAAGATGATTGATTGATAGAGCTTTCGGGTAAAAATAGCAGGAATGTAACTGGCAAGAGCATTAGGATGTAAAACACAGCATAGGAAAGATATGATACCAAAATTTACGTCGAATGGCGAGCATAATAAAAACGAAAGAGCCTTGATGAATTCCGAGAACAATTTTATCATAATAAGTACCTAATTAACACTAAATTAAAAGCGTATGGACATAATTTCCTATGAGATATTTCGTGCAAAATTGGAACAAAAATGAAAACTCGAGAGAATAATACGATTTGGAGCCGTTCATCATTCTGAAAAGGGTATTTTAGACGAGGAGAAAGTTTTGTAACGGAAACTCAACCTTCCCTTCGAAAGTTTATGATTGAAAAAAGTGGTCCCACGGGGAGTTCTCAGATTAAAAAGGAAATTGAATCCGCGTTTCTTATTATTCCTCAATGTCAAAACCTGAAAGCAAAGTAAAACCGATTTCCCAAATAACTCCGTATCCTGGAGGATAACAAATCATCAGGATGAAGAGTCGTAGTTTATGATAACTTGTTTAAGAAAAAAATTATGGATAATTGTGAACACAATTAAAATCTCAGCGCGTTGTAGGTAAGAATAAATGTTTTTACAGCTGAACAAAATTACGTGTGTGAGATAGGGGCGAACTTGAAGGGTTACGGTGAAAGTTCACTGTACTCTCCTGGAAGTAAGATAGTGATGTCAAAAAGGAAAAAAACACTTCGTTGCCGTAAGAAATTTCAAAGGTAAAAAGGGAACTTAACTTTGAAATTTCGTACGGTTCTGGAGTATTTCTTTTTTCCTTTTTGATATTATTTTAACAGCCTTTCCTGCTTTTTCTTTCCATTAAGATGGTGATGTCATGTTTTCAAATAAGAAATCATTTATTCATTGTCATTTCAGGCCATTCATCGAACAGAATTGTAGCCAATTTTCATATTATGACCGGTACCAGAATTTCAGTAACAGGAATGTTTCTCATAAAGCTATGGAAGGTGATAGTGCAGAAGGTGTGCAGCCAAACTTTTAAAATTCAAAGCATATTTGAAATACATTTATCATTTTATTGCACAGTCGGAAGCTCAAATTCTCCGGAATCCGCCGCGGACTATCTCCTCAAAAGTCATAAAGCAAACCTTTTTCTGCCGCTTATATACTTTTACGACTTGAATGGGCTCTCATTCATAAAAAAATTGTAGACTCAAGAAAAAATGTGAACGGCGAGTTCGGTTCCAACGCGGAATATCTACGGAATGTTACTACCGTCACGAAACGTTGATTTAGAGAATGTACAGTCGCGACAGAAGAAAAGAGTAAATTATGGAAAAAGCGCAGTCTACATATAAATTATTCAACATCAGTGGAGTTATTTAATCTTGACCTTCGAGCCATGAGCGTACAGAGTATAAGTAGTACGTAAGTAACACCCTACGAAGTACGTCAGCAAGGTGTTGCAAAGCATTTCTGCGAGCCGCTGCCTTTAAATTGTCGGAAAGGTCTGCTACTCGGAACTTCAACCGACAATGACCCGTCGCTTACGTAATATCAAATGGAATTTCGATGACTTAACCACTTGGAAAACACTCTTTGAGACGCGTTCCCCGGGTTAAAGGTTGCGTATAACTGCCGCAACCCTAATCAACATACTCGCCTCAGTTCATAACGGGACTACTTGCTACATGTTAACTTGTTAAAACGTGGAAGGTCCCTTGCATATCCGCAGATGGGTGTCTGGTAGTATGTTTCGCCTCGATCTCGCGGTTTCCCGATTTCTATTCACTACGAATGTTGTCCCAAATGCAAACCACAATAAATACTCCTAAAAAGTTAGGTATTCTACAAAAGCTTTCGTCTACAATCGATATAACACGAGTTTCATTGGAAATCGATGAATCGACTATCCGAGACCTAAAATAATACACAGGAGTCCAAGAGGAAGGTATGAGAGTAACATCAAACGAAATTTTCGAAATCATTGACAATGAATACTTGACTTGAAAGGTTCACAACAGACAGGACTGGCCACAGCCAGCAAGCAAGGTAACTGTGGCAGGTCGTATAAATTCATGGGAGTCAATGATTTAAAATTGGAAGTAATTACGTATCTATTAATAAGTAACGAGTAAAATTTTTCGACAGCACATTACACGGAACAGCTAAGATTTGTTAACTCAGATTTCTGCAACTAATGAACCGAAAAGTAACAACAATCGAGACACTGTTGAAACGAAAATCGATTGACAGTTGATTGTTGTTGAAGTTGAAACAGAAAAGTTAACAATCAAGAGAGCCCTAATATAAGCTAATCGTCCGAAGCCTGAAAACTCAGAAATGATACAGAGATGAAAATAGGGGATCGGTACATAAGATGACGGGGTTACCTTTCAAATTACGAGGAAAGGAATGACGGAGTTTGCATTCCCTTGCGATGATCTGGTGGATCTTTTACGGACGTGATTGAACGATACATGAGGCAATCTCATTTGAAAGAACTTTTCAAGAACGCAGACGGAAAAAACGGAGATAACTGAAGGAGAGACTTGGGAGTTCAATGGAAACAAAAAATAGTGACCAAAAATTCTTTAACATTCCCTTTAAGAGGGCTTGAAAGCTCGGCGACAGTCCCGGAACATCTTTAGAGATGCTTTTCCCAATCTACCTCGTGTTGTTTAATATTCAGTATACTTTCGAGATGCATCACGCAAACAGAAATTTAAGATAGTCTTTGACATCAACTAGAGGCGTCATACACTTATTATTTTATAAAATTATTCCCGCATCTTTTAATTGACATATTTACAAAGAAAATTTTATCTATAGCATTTTAAGTAAATTCCTCCAAAATATTTACGCATCTGTACTCTACATGACCGCATGTTTTCACCTAGACTGAGTTACGCCGCTAAATTACATGCTAGGAGAGACTTTTGATGCTGAGACAGAAATTTAAATCTCACAAAAATAAACCACAAGGTACATTAAGTTCAAAGGTTATCAACTTTTCTACTAACTCTTCTCTCCATTATTCTCAAAAACAATTTTGATAATAGAACTTCAATTAATATGTTGTATCCAATGTTCGATGTATTTAAATTTGTACGTTTTTATATATTTACAGCTAGCTTAATTTAACTATAAGGAAGTTACCTTTACCTTTGCGGTGATATATTCTGAGAATGGCAGACAAATTTTTTTCCATGAGTTCATTTTGAGCTACTGAAAATATTACGACGAATATCATACAAAGAAAATTTTATCGATGTGAGAACGGCAATTGATCAAAACAGTCCGAGAATTTTCCTATAAAGCTCTGCACAAGATCAGTATTTTCTGAAAAGAATCGTTCATATTCATCCTATACCACGCAAACGATTGCGAATTGAGAAATTGAAAAATTTTGTTGAAAAATTCCACGAATTTCAAAGTAAAGCTTCGAACAAAATCAGTATTTTCTGATAAAATCGTTCTCCGTTCTCCTGAATCACACAAATGATTGAAAATTTGAGATGTTTTGTTGAAAACATTTTACGAACTTCCAAGTAAAACTAAACACAATAAGTATTTTATGAATACAATTTTTAATTGTGATCCTACATCAACCAATTAATTGAAGAAATAAGAGATGTGAATATACACTGCGATCAATAAATTCCTGTCACCACAGTCCTCTCTGATGTGAAAGTCGACTTTGATCGACTCATAGTTTCCGTGGTTGAGGCGGCAGTTTCACACTGTCGAAGTCAAACAGCTCCAGGTATTAAGAGGATTTCAGCGACCACAATCCCTCTGCGAATAAATATCTAGAAACCGTCCCGCAAAGAGATTTAAGGCAGACATGAAGCTAAATTCAAAATCAACCTGTTGCACTTATCCAACCGAGTAAATAAACAGAAAGGAAACGCCTTCAAAATTAACCAAAACAAGGGCCGCCTCGAGCATTTGAGAACGATCCGTGCGTCAATGTAATCCGACAACTGGGGCCGCAAAGAAGATTTGCGAAGAAATGAACGCCCATGACCTCACGCCTACGCCCGACTCGAAAAAATATAGGGCGGATTAAAAGTGGAGAGGTCGCGTGATAAAAACCCGGACGACCTCTGTCCATTTTGATGAAAATACGGTTGCGTCACCTAGATTGAGGAGTTGGATTGAGGCGGATGAAAATGCGGTGGATTAAGGATTCTGATTGAGGCGATGTGGACTATGAGGATAATATGAGTGACATTTTTTGTCTTTTTTGTCAACTTTTCTTTGATTTTTAAGGACAGACAGATTGTCTGACATGTTGGAATTTGGTGTGAGATCTCCTTCGTGTTTAAGGCGACACAAACTCCTTTCTTCTCCAAGGCAGTCGCGTTTTTTAATCTTCCTTCTCGTCCTTATCGTCAAATGTATTTTCCCTCCTATTAACTGCCTTTGTCACTTTATCGTAGAGTTCCCATTTTAAGAATAATGTTGATTATACAACATTTTAGAGGGCTGTTTTACTCCAATAGAAAGATAGGACGTTTACACCTCATCAATAGGCTTCATGAGCGCGAACCACCTTTCCTTGCTCATTACCAGAGATGCAGTACCAATTTGATAGGTGCCGCAGCTCTGGTGGGCTAGACAAAATCCTGTCATTTCCTATATCTTATTTCTATATAAGTCACACGATTAAATATTTTGTGTTTGCACTCTCCATTATCATAAAATATAACTATCAAACAAGATAACACAACACAAGAGAACAGCAATCCTATATTTATCAGTTAAGGGGTGTAAGATTTTGCTTCCACGAACTTCCCATTCCTCTCTCTCTCTTTCATTCACCACCTCATCTACTACTAGTAGTAGAGGTGCCGGAGCACCGCTCCTGCATCACTGTTCAAGATGAATGAATCACCTCTACTCACGTTTTCCTAAGGAAATGTGCAGAGAATTATTCAAACCATAGCTAACATTGTGGCAAATTTCCCTCTGGCTAAAAAAATATAACATTCGTGCCCTAGATTACTTCAAGTAAAATCATTAATGAAGTTATAAAATCAAAAAGAGCGAAGAAATTCCCGTTTTGTCCTGTTTTACTGGCATTAAAGTATCCCATTCACCCCTTGTTAGGACGTGGTTAGCTTGATTGAGTTACCAAAAAATTACGATTATACATTTCGAGGAAATAATTTCACCAAGCCATAACTATAAGAGCGAAACTGCGCTAACTTTCGCTGGTCATTGAAAGGAGCGAAAGGTACAACAATGGCAAGATTAATCCAGTAGAAGTAGTTGCTCTCTAGTGTCTTATGTTAAGTCCTTCAGCTAACATTCAAAGGGGAATCATTGAGGTTATGAATTAGCATACTTGTAAACTGAACTCTCGTTGATAATAAAATTATCTTCTAACAGAAAATCGCGCGCAGCATTCTGATTTGTTCTTTTTCTTATGAGATGATAATTCCATCGCTGGTCGACCTGCACATTGATCTTACAATGAAACGATCAACGTATTTCATTCTTCCAATATCCCGAAGAATTTAAATTTAAGAATTTTTCTCCCCTCTATTTCCCTAAGGATTCACTAGGATTTTGTGATGATTAAACGTTACAATTATGCACACAGTTACGTTGTCTTTATAAGTATGTACGTAAAACATATATCCTAAATATAAATACGAAGTGATATGTAAAATAAAAAAATTTAAAGGACACCAAAATCAAGGATTCAAAAGACGAAATTGCTGCTTTTTGTAACTAAATTATACTCAAAATACACCGTCAGAGTAAGATGAAAAATCAAGAAAGCAACATTGTTGCTTTTAAAATTACCGTGAGTTGAAAGGTCTTGCGATTAAAACTCTCAGCACTAGATTAATTATTTACAGGGGTACTGTGAAGTGGGAATAATCCTAAGATGTTACGAAACAAGATAAATGACTCTCTCCTTTCAAGATTATCAGCAAGAAATACGGCGACATCTTAGTTTCTCGAGTTGAAAATCGCGAAAAGGCATTAACGGGATGATTCGAAGAGACCAACTTAACAGCACATTAAGCTTTAGATTGTTCCGAGAGAAGCGGATTATGTAACGATTGAGTGGACTATAAGAAAGAAAGTTTTACGAGATGCGGAGAGTATCCCATTTAAGGGATTTCTCACTCTAACGGCCTATCTGCATGAATAATGCATGGGGAGTGTTTAACAGCCCCAGAGGATCGCCTCCACGTTACTTACCGAGCTGGAGCAAAGTAAATCGATTCCAACTACGAGAGATTCTAGATAACCCTTACACGGAATCAATGGTGCGTCAGTTCCTGTTATTCGTACCTCAAGGCGCCTCTCGTCTTATTTGCCGATTTATTTAATAATCGCTATCTTAAAATGACTAAAACGTGTATTTCACGACGCCCTTAGACCAGATCACAGGCAACGCAAAAAGGGTTCGCTTGATAAGCTTTAAGAGAGTTTCAGGGCTTCGTACACCGTAGACTCCTTTATTATTGACGACATGCATGACGTAGAACACACGTGCATGTAAGACAGAGGGGATCATTACGTAGAAGCGAAACCAGATTCGGATTCGAGCCCCTATCCGAAGTCCTACCGAAATATTCATGCCAAACACTTCGGGAGGAACTGCTTACATGGTCGCACGGATAGCGTATCCCTTCGAATGTGACGTCATTTCGAATCAGGCTACCGAATCGGAATATACCGGTTAAGCTCCTGCCGTAACTCTATACTAACGAAGCTATACCAAAGTAAGACTCTCCATTACTACTCCAATTAAATAAATAAACAAATTTCCTCGTGCTCAGCTCCCTTTCATCACAACTCAAATCTATGAATCCAAATACGGTAATAGCCAGTTAACTGAAAACATTTTTGAAGAAAAAGAAAGGATTTTTGTCTAATTTTAAGCCGAATGAGCTTAGTGTTCATTGTAAACATAAAAATTATTTAAAATCAGAAGAGTTACATAGGCTTCTGCAGGAAAATTCCTAGTACAAGGCGTGGAGAATAGCACGAGTTACATATTACAAATTTAGATACTTGTGGAAATAGATAAATAATCAAAATTTATTATTCACTTAGTGAATATATACCTTAAGCTACTATCAGAGGGTATGAATCACTGAACAAAACCTTAGAACGTTTCCTTCTGGAATCAGTAGATACGAAATCTTTCCGGTGGATTTTAAACTAGAAAGTAATGATTATAAAGTAACAACACTTTCCAAACTTTTACAAATTGCCGCGCCATTAAATCGAGGCATTAATCATTCTGAATACAGTCCTTAAACTTCTGGGTCACCCACAAAACGAAATCTGGGGAATCTACTCTCCGACTTCCGCGGGGGCGTAACTAGAATCTTCCCGCGAGGGGAGGGAGATTGCGACCTATTCAACCGCGAGAGACGGAGTTTCTTTGAAACGTATCAGCAGTCGAAACTGCTGTATTTCCTTTAGCCCTACTTATTACCCGCAGGATATCATCCTTGGATTGTGTGATCAATAGGAAGATATAACGAATACAAATCATTCCTTTTTTTCTAAAGGAAAATGTTCTGTTACTGGGTCTTTCAATGATTTTTCCGAAACGAATCATCGTTTATTTTGGCACAACAACGCAAAACTTAGTAATATTTATGGTGGGATTTTATAATGAAAAACTACTAGGTTACGCGTCAGAAGATTCGTTTAACATCAACTCAAATTCGTCGACATGATTCGAATTAACACAAGAAAGAAATTCTTTATTATTCTTCAACATTTTCCTTCTCCACCTATTACATCACTCGTGTCTTTCAATAATAAACTTTCCGTTTTCCAAATTTCATCAACATTTTACAATTATTTGCACTGATTTTGTTTGCTTAATGCGTTTTTTACTGATTGCCGTATTTTGCTGTTTAAAATTTTTCTCCTTCGAGTTATTTGTTAAATGAGCTGATGTCATGGGTCGTTGTTGGATGCGTTTTAATCATTACGATACACAAAAATGAACATGCTGTTATAAATTGCTGAATTAATACATGGAGATGTGAATCATAAGAAAGTACGCATTTAATTAAAATAATGAATAGTATACATAGAAATCTGACGGAGCATCGCGGAGGAGAACTTCACCTTGCGTTACCGTCGAGGACAAAAAGGATATAATTTTTTGATGGATGCATCGGTCATGCGGAATGGATGGGAGAAATGAATGGCGTCCTTCAGACAATTGAAGCGGGAGAAAACTAACTCCGCCACGAGGGCCCTAAATCATTACCATTCAAGCCCTCTCGAAAGATGACCCTGCTTCTAGAAAGCGCGCCCGAAAGCTATTAACCCCAAAAAAGAGGGTGTGGAGGGATTTCCGCGCGGCGACACATCTGCAGGAACTGCCTACTCCCGACCCTACCCACGCCAAAACATCCTCCTGTGCCCAATGGTCCCCAATCGGCCGGTCTCAAAGCGACAACGGATACGACACTAAATTCCCCGTCACCATGCGGATTTAAGCGACAGAAAGGAAATACGTAGAGCAGACGCGTCAGAACGCATTTTATTGAAGGCGAGACTTTAAATCGGTAGGCGGCAACGACGCCCACCAAACGCGAGGAACTTTTCCTGGTGTGAAATTTTCCGCGAATTCCGCGCCCTACCACAAACCTCAGACATACTTCCATTTTACAATCGGTGGGGGCGTTCAAAAATTCAGAGTATATGACGACAGCAAAAATGAGTCATTATAAATCGAGCTGAAATGATGCACGAAACTTTCCACCATGAATTCAACCGGCGAGGAATGTTCACGCTGCGGATGATAATTCTTCCTCCATTTTTCACTCTCAGGTTTTTGAATGGGAAATGGGAAACTCAAGCCTTATTAAAATGTGCCTTGTGCCCGTTTCGCTCCAAGACAATCGCATTAATTCACCGAATGGCAGTGGGAAGAAGGAAAGAAGACAAAGAAATTGACATACACCTGTGCACCGTCGCCAGCACGCACTATTCATTCAGCTAAACGCTAACACCGATACTTCTTTAGATATACCTCAAATTCCAATGACAGATAACTTACTAGCCCATTTTAGTCAATGTCTATGTTTTTCGTATACGATAAAGCAATTTATTTACTGCCGGATCTATGCTTTTAATATCGATACCAATAAAAGATATTCCCTTTATTTGTATTATTATTCCGACCTTAGACCATCAAATATAGTAAGAACCACGTAAAAAACCAATAATATAAAATAAACATAATTGATAAAAATATCTTTTTAACAAATTCGAGCAAATTACCGCTTTGGTTTATGTTAAATAGTCATTTAAGATGCAACCTTGGAATCAATCGAAGCATTACCTCAGCTGATCACCTAACTTAAAATATACGTTCGAGATCGCTTAAAAAGCAAATTCACCGAATTTTTCATGGTTCTGCCAAGAATCAAACTTCAAAGAACTCTAACGACGTGACATTTAATTGATAACAAAATCACTTGGGTAAAACAACCCAACGGTTCCCAACGTTGGGCATTCGCATCACAGGAAGAGTATTAATTCACATGCGTTAATGCAGAATTGAGTGATAATTTTTTTCATTTGTTATGGTTCTATGAAAATCATCGAAGTACTACTTACTATCGAAGCTTCCCTAAAAATTATACTGTGTTTATGCATTTTGGTCCTTTTCACGTATTTGAAATTATTTTTCTCTTTATTCATACCACTTCTTATTACGAATACTCTTAAATGGACTCAAAGGAATTCCTTTCCCAGCATTTCAACTGTCATCCCATTACTTTTTGTCAATCATGGATGCCATTTTAAAAGTAAGCCTTTGCAGAAATTGTTAAGACGAAATTATCGCCATTTGGACTTCATCCTGTTAAAATTAGGAACTGTTTATTTAAGAATTAAACGTCGGAACGGGCATCAGGGCTTAAGAAACGCCAAGCTGAAGCATGGCCAAGAACCAGTTTGGAACCACAGAGACAAACCTACACCGAAAATGTTTCATTCTCCAGTTAGTTCAATTCCGCAATAGAGGGAGATATAAACCGAAGAAGAGAACCTTTTCCTCTAATGGCGACGGAAATGAGGCATCACATCAGGGCGCTACTGAGATCGGGGATAAGCGAAGTCGTAGCAGGTGTCCAATTTACCGCACGACTAAGCTTTCCTACGACGTGTCTTACGCGACCCTCTTTCCTCGGAAAGTATCTCGAATGCGTAAGTGTACGAGCTGCTTCACCAAGTATCTCCTAAGCAACAGATTTAGGGCGGCCGTGTGGAGCGGTCGAGATGGTCGTCGATACGGGCGGAACACGGTCACGCAACACCTGATGTCAACGGGCGCTGGAATTCCACGGAATTCGCCTAATTTGGGTTCTGCGTTCGGAGGGGCGAGGGAACCGATCCAAAAGACGCGACGTGGGATTTTCAGGTCTGCGAAACGACGGCCATTTTTGGGGGAAAAGGAAGCCACGAATTGGGAGTGACTTGTCCCGGGAGTGAGGAGGCCGAAGCCTTCTTCAGAATTCAGGGACGAACGCGGGAAGCGATGTGGGCGAAGAATTCTTGCGAAAGGTAGTGTTTATAGGAGAAGCCGTTCTTTGGATGCTGCTCCGTAATGAAGCGCACTGAGAGAAAGAGGAGAAGCGCGGGCGAAAACAAGTGCTAAATTTCGGAGCCGATGGAGTGAGCTTTCGTAAACATCGCGATGAAAGGAATGTGTTTACGAGGAATATGTATGAATCGGAGAAACGTTTGAGCAGCAAAATATTTGAAATATGGTGCTCCAGGCCTGAACGAAACTGCGACTTTGATCATCCATTATGACCGATTAAAAATCTGCCGATATCATGTCGAAATTAATCCCAAAATTCTGCCGAAGAAAATAATGATGATATAATAACAACAATAATGTACATATAATGTATAAATAACGACAATCAAGAATTGAGGAAAGGTGTTTTCAATTTTCCACGGATGGATGTGAAATAGACGCCGCATAGTAGTTCAGCGTTTAGAATACTTGCCCGGAAAGTGGGAAACCTGGGTTCGAGTACGAGTCATGTCGCTAATATTCACACTTGTTATTCCTTACAATCAAGGCTGAATTTCGGGCGAATTTTTGTCTTACAAGACCATTCTTACGATTAACCCTAAGTAACCAATACAAACAACCATGCCCTGACGAGAATTTGAACCTGGGACCTGCATGCTCTGTTTCCGAGGAGAAACGGACATGAAAAAAGTCAGGACCGGGAGAGCATGGAGAAACATACTGGCAAAATACTCGCAGCTCAATGGTCAGAGCATTCGTCCGGAAAGCGGAAGACCCGGGCTCGTGTCCCGGTCCTGTCAGATTTTTTCACGTCCGTTTCTCCGAAATATTCCTAGCCTACCATCCTTATACCTTTCCCATTGCTAAATATTGTCAAGATGAGCAAACGATCCACCACGACACCAAAACCGACCGAAAAGAGGTAAGGATGACCTTATGATTTTTATGCGTTCGAAATTTAAACAAGTTTAGGCGTAAGAACTACGTTCATAATCTCTTGTTTGCGCATACGATTAAAGGTGTTACAAAGTTTTATGTGGATTCGATTTTCAATATGTTTTCACATACATTAGCCGATTAAAATCTTGGTCCTCTACCACGTAAAATTTACCATCGAACTCGAATAAAAAAACTCTAGAAATTTTGTAACAAAAAAAAAGCTTCCGATAATCCAAGGCCGTTACTGCAATAGAGACGAACCAGATACCTTTTGAAGCTCTGTCCAAACCATGGCTTGAGTGATTTCGGAAAAACATCATAGAAACACTCTATTTAGGCACACATATTTCAGTTTTCCAAGTGGAAAGCAGGTACAGTCTCCTCTGCAGCAGAGCGCGGCTGCAATTTTCCCTTCCTTTAATTCTTAACGGATTATTACTAAATCCCACATAAATGATGCATTGCTAGAAAATTTCACAATTATGTTTTCATTACGAAATACCGTTTCATCGTCAATTCTGTAGACAGAAAAAGATATTGGTGAGGGCGCCCGGAAGGCTCCTCGCTTGCCAAAATAACTCCGGCTGCTCTTGGGTTAACTGCTAAATGATTTCTTTTCCGCTAAGTGACAACAAACTCTGCCAGATCTGGCAGTAAAAAGCCAAATTGGCAGCTTTTGGTCTAAAGAGAACGCCCCGGGGAAGCGAAACACCGAAGAGGTTTAATTTATCGTCATATTCTCCGAAAAGAAATGATGCAGGACAGAGATGGAAAGCCTTTCGTTGATGGAACTCCGTATTTTACGAAATGAAAGAACTGTGTGCCAACCATAGCGTGAGACGGAGGCAATGTTTACGTTATGTAAACAATGGCCTAAAGATATTACTGATAAAAATAATATTTAATTAAAACAGTTCATTCTTATTTGCTTGGGAGCTTATACATTAAAATATCAAAATATATAGCAAAGATAGCATATGCATAATATCAAGTGCCAAAAAAATGACCTCCCATCCCATTTCGAGCATGCGAGCCAGGAATTCTCTCTGGGAGGGGGATTCTTTTCTAAAATATAGGCAAGAACGCTGACGTTTATAAGGAAAGAAAATATAAAAGAGGAATAGTAACTATCCCTTGCGAATGCCCGTCAAATGATAAAAACGATTGCGTAACTGAAAGGTCTTCTCAATTAAATCCAATGGCATCAATTTATTGTAATGATTGGTATTTATGGATTGATAATTTGTGGTAATAGATTGTCGCGATTAGAACCGAATAGGAAGGGCATAAAGGCAAATCGTTTTGTATTTCCGTACGAACATTATCACAAATAATTACCTACAAATTTCGAATGAATAACCGAATAATTAAAAAACGATACATAAGATGAAAATATTAGAAAATTATCTCACTCTTTCCAATGTTTTAATAAATTTAGCGGCGGTTTCGGCAGGTAATTGGCACCAACAGTAATAAATTAATTAGTAGAAAAATTAAAGAAGAAACCTTTTTCATGCGCAAAATAGGTTTGTAACCAAATAAAGCCTTCAGAAAGGGTAAATAGAATCCAGTTTACGCATCGAAGATTGAATTAAGTAAAAATCACATGCGAATTTTGAACAAGTGCGTCTTTTCGAGCACAACTCATTCTCAATTTTCATCGAAGGAAAACTTGATCAAATAAGAAGTCTTCTGACAGTTTAACGGAACCATATTTCAAGCGCAGGATGTACTTTTATGCGAGTTTGAATCGCACTCTTTCTTACGAACAAATTTCCTACGAACGGAATACAGGAAAAAATGAAAGTTGGATTCTACTTTGTGGGTTTGAAATGGGAGAAACTTTCCAGACAACTTTCATAAGGATTCAAATAGTTAACGAGAGAACGAAAGCAATTTCAATGACACGATTGACATCTAGGAGACATCGAGGGTGTACTACGTAATCAAAGAGAAACCTTAGGGGGGTTGGAAATCACGTAGGTACTGCCTTTTTGTACAGAAGAGAGAGCTCGTAAATAACTCAACTCAAACATATGAAAAGGGGGATACGTTTCTGATATTGACGAAACTATTTAATTACTTATTCGTCTCAATGAATTTCTGAATAGCGGTTTCCATAATAAAATTTCATTTCAAAATTGACTTCTACCACGTCGTCGTCAGGACGGAGTGACGCAGAATCGTTGAAACTATTGAAAAATAAAAATTTCTGCGAAAAGTCCGCAATGCTGCGACATTTATAAAGATGAATAACATTAATATTCCACGAAGTGAAAACGGACATAATGGATTAAATACAGAGTAAGCAAAGAAATGTACGAGGTGTGATAAAAAAGTACGCGGATTTTTTAAATTTCCCGGGCTGTATAAATGCAATTGTCAAAAAAAAAACTTCTGTATTGGTACACATCACTGATCACAGTTAAACACGTGTAACCTTTTTGACTGCCAACAATAGACTATGCATTCAAAATAGCTGCTCTTAACAATGTATATTAAGGACAAGTGTACCAATACACAGAAAAAAATTCTTGACAATTGGAATTTTACAGCCCGGGAAATTTAAAATTCCGCTTTTTTATCACACCTTCTACACTTCAGAAAAGGATAAAATTGTATGTATGTTTTCATGGTGAATGTCGTGGTGCTGCGATACACGCAAAATCAGCACCGCGGAATGTATAAGCAGCGAAAATTTATTACTGAATTAATTAATATTTATGCGATTCAAAGATGTTAACTTTTATCCTCTACAATTACAAGAGGTGCTGAAAGCGGTGGTCAATAACCTCGTGACATCGTTAAGTTCGGCGAACTGCCGTATGAGTTACTATGGTCTAGTTGTCCAGAGAAATAGCCTGCGTTCGTCAAACTTATTATTGTCTCAAGGCTAATAGCTACTAAATTAGGCCCTTCTTGTGATTCTAGAGCAGTGTTTCCAAAACCTTTATGGTCTCAAGTCCCACAAATATGCAAACCGCTTTTCTGATAGATGCAACTAAATATTTTAGGGATACTTACTTTGTGTATAAATAGCAGTGAAAATATTGGAAGATTTATTTGCAATTCAACAAAATATTACAAAAAAAACGTAAAACGAGTAAAATAAAACGACATCAACCATCTCGAGTCCCACCTCACAGTCTCGTAAGTCCTATAGGTTGGGAAACACTGTATTAGAGGACAAGGGAAACTTTTATGAATCTCATGAAGCCTCAATGAATTATTTGTTGAAATATTTAGACAAGATAGTTTAGATATTTAACAAGATTTTTTCCCTGAATTGTGTATACAATTTTGGTGAACATTCTATTTACTTAATCATTTCCCAACAATCACCCTTCACTAGGTCTACCTAAAAAAGTGCCTATCCACCTACTAAGGATAATCATATGCGAAAAATAGCGACATGACTGGGACTCGTACCCAGGTTTCCCACTTTCCGGGCAGGTATTCTGAATCTTAAGGATATATATTAAGATTACCTGTCCGGAAAGTGCGAGACCTGGGTTCGAGTCCCCAGTCATGTCGCTATTTTTATATCAGTTTATCGTTGGGATTACGGCGCACACTTCAATGTGTAGAGTAAATACCTTATCCTTTCCCTTAATCCACCTATTACATTTTCTTTTACCTCCAGCGACCGTTGTGAATTCCTCTTTGTTTATCAATTCCCCTTTGTTTACTTCATCACGCCTTTTTGTCATAATCTTCGAAATCATCTAATTTTACTTTTGTCTTGACATTTTAGTGTTTTGCTCACGGCCATTCTTTTACATTAAACTCATATTCCCCACCATTTCTCCTCTTTCATTATAAATTTGCTAATAAGAGTATATTTCATCCTCTTTCATAATATAAATTTGCTAATAAGAGTAAATTTCATCCTTTTTCATAATATAAATTTCCTAATAAGAGTGCATTTCATACATTTCCTGTCGTTCGTTTTTCCTCCTTCCAAATTTTTCCTCTTATACGTCCAAGCAAATCGCCAAGAGATGTATTTATAAGTCACAGTAAATAAATAAACATTTTTACATTTTCCAGAATCAGGCCCAACGCAAGGAAGAAAAGTTGTTAGAAAAAGCTGTTTCATCTCACTATAGTATACTATCAAACGGAATACTTTTTCGCACAGAAATACCAGCAGCAGCGATAAATATTTCCGGGGTTGTCGAACCATTCTCATGAAAACCCATTGGAGAGCTACTTAACAGAGCATGTGAGCATAAATACAGGAAAACATTTCAGTAATTTTACAGAAAACGAACATGCTAAATATAAATTAGTATTGCTACCTTGGCATGAAATGGATACAAGGGACGAAGTAGATTTACTCGTATTCAACACAGCTAACGTATCGACCCTTGAGCACACAACACTGCCATTCTAAAGTTGCTTACACCGTATGAAACTAACCGACTCGAAATGATGCATTTTACAACAGCATTATTACGATAAAACCATAAAAACTCCTGAAATTAATCGGGAAATTTTTCTTTGAAAATTGGGAAAGGTTTCTACCAACCTAACATCATTTCATGAAAAATATCTTACGAGTCCACCATTATCACAACTTCCGTCCGATGATCATTACATCCGCTAAGTGAGTTACAGCGCAATTAGGTTCAAGTAGCCTAGCTAACCAGTATCGAAATAAACATGGGAAAAGAGCGAAAAACGCAAGGAACAAGTTGAGTTCATCACTTCGTAAAAACTTGTTCCATATACGCCTAAAATCTTATTTAACCTAGTACTTTCTCAAGTCATAGACAAGAAGCCTCGAGGAATGACGCTATGTATGAAAAAATGAAGCAAAATATGTTTCAAACAAAACCCAAGTAAGAAAATAGTATACTTAAGCTTCGGCGATGAATTCGCACATTAAAAGTTTGAATTTTCGGCTCATCTTGCCAATTAACGCGGATCAGAAGTTGAAAAATTCTCATCGTTGGGAAACCACACCACTTAGTTCTGGGGTGAGAAAACTTTTCCATCGCGGAGGTAGTTATTAATCTATTGGCGGCAGCATTGGGTATACAAAAATTTTGTTTAGTAAGCATACGTCGTAAGGGAGATGAAGCTCCTTACCCAAACAGCGTTGGCTATTGTATTCTAGTCAAGCCCCCTTGAAAGAAAGCAAGGGCCCTTTAGGAGGCATCAGCAATAAGATTAGAGGGCATTTTATCTACCGACCTATCCGTGCTCCCAGTTATCAATCATCCGCGACCCCCAAGAAGGAAGTTTTGAAGACCAAGCATCAATCACGCTAATTCCTAGGGGTAAGGGTCGTTCGTTCATCATGCGTACTCCATAATTTACTACGCTTGCAAGCACTTTTTCTTCAGCAGCATCCATATCTTTCATCGGTTTTTCCGTTTTATTCCTTGAGTTGCAAATGTCTATTACTTTTAACATTTCAACGGCCACTTTTTATCAGATTTCTCCATCTTTTACTCCCGTCAAAAGCATTCACATTTTCTTCGTACACCGTTTAATTATCTTGCTTCCATACATCCTTTCTTAAACGTCCAACATAAGGTTAAACAGCCCTTTAACACTAGTCAAGCTCCGTCTCCAAATACGCATTCGTTCGTTGGAAACAATTGCATAATGTAATTCATAACATCCTCGGAAATTGATTCTCGCTTTAGCTTCTGGGTGTTTCTTCTTCCACGATACGCTTTGAAAAAAGTCTCATTTCGCTGCTTGCTCCATACGTTCGCTAATTTAAGAACTAAACCAAAAATTTAAAAAATATTAAATACATACGGTATTGAATAACCTTATTCGATCGTAAGACTTCAAATTTTCAATAAAAACGAAATATTTCTAGAAATTTACAGATTTCCATTGAAGAATTACGAGTGACCGCAATAAAATCGCGGCGAAACTGGTTACCCTGCCGTGACTCATAACCCTGTAATTAGCTATTACACTGCAACGGCGTGTTGTGACAACACCACAAATTTAATTTTGAAATAATCCGCGTTTATTCCCGAGTTAGTGGCAAGGCAAAATTCTCATAAGGAAATATCAAAGGATTTGTAATTAAACCTTTCCGGGCATTGGGTCACGTTTCCGGGAGGAGGAAAACAACGTGAAACTCTACGAGAAGACAAAATCCTCGGAGTTCAAACTCTCCCTTTCCGACCTTGACGTGCTAAATCGTCCTGGCATTGGGAGGTTAAAATGTCAACCCGCGTTGGCCATTACGTCTTCGCAAGTCGGAATCCTGAGTCACCTCGGAAAAAGAACGGAAAAGGCTTAAAAAAGAAGAACACTTCCACTTCTTTTTCGGCTGCCAGGGAGAAACGACATAGCGTAACGAACATGCGCTCGCCCGCCCTACAATAAACAGGAAATCGTTCCCAAGGGCCCTCCCGACCTTGGGTCCTCAGTCAAGGGTACTAAGGGTCTATGGACGGTCACCCCTCCGGTCTGGGGGTCATCCTTCGTGAGATACGACATCCGTTTCCCAGAGTTGTACGGTGAATCCACACACGCATCGCTCTCCCCTGCCATAGCTTCACCCCTACACCTCATCTTCCGCCATTACCATCTTGTCACGTCTATTTTTACCCGCGCGGCCTCCGTCTCGGCATAGGAAGTATCCGATGAGCTGAGAGGAGCCGGGGATAAGGAGATACGCATAAGGTCGAAGCTACGAATCGGCTCCAACGGTACATACTAGGACAATTACTCGCCAACAATCGGCCGATTGCTCGAGACGGAAATTCGCAGAAAATCAGCATGGAAAGTCCACTTCCATTCATACAATCCAATAACAACCCTATGTTTACGGAGTCATAGGGGATTTCCTTGAATGTCATGTACCTTTTTAAAAATATATGGCGAACAACTGTACCGATGAGCAGTTGTTCCATCGAGCAACTGTCTGCATCGAGCTCAAACCCCTTCGTACAGCAAAACCCGCTCTGAGAGGGCTTCCCATAAAAGAGGGGCTTAGCGAGGTGTTGCGACTGACTCACGGTCGAATTCGCGAGGAAATCCTTGGCGAGGAATCGGTTTTCGTGGGCCACACAAAGGGAACGAGTGAGGGAGCAAGTTCTGGACGGGGGAATGCATTCTCCTCGCAGAGAGAGGCGGGAAAACGGAGATCGCTGGGAAAAATACGAGGCGGGTTCTCGTGAGTGTCGAAGCAAGACGAGGTTAGGTGCGGTGGCTACTCTTATTTCTATAAAGTGACGGAAATAAATGACCACGGTAACGCCTTGTGAGATTTAGCTCTAACAGGATCAACCTAGCGTAGAAAAGGTTTTCCTTACAAGATGTTCCATTCTACTCCTTACTTTCGACGCTTAAATTTCAGTCTGAGATTTCGGAGGAGAGATGCCAGGATGGGACCGAACACGCCACTCACAGCTTAAATATACTGACACACAAACATGATAGACATGCATAACCATAACTGCATTCATAAAACAAATTTTCACAACGTATTTGACATGATGTTTGTTTACATACGTTGTTATGTTTTGTTTCAATTCCAGATTATTTAAGTCAACCCAATTGCTGTACAAAGAGAAGCAAAAAAATGTCATCAATATTCATCCTTGTGCTTGAAAACCTAGCTAAATAGGGATGTGAAAACAGTCGATGTGACCGGGACGCGAACCCAGGTCATGCGCTTCCCAAACGGATGTTACTTTAGCTATCAATTCCAATTATTAGGCCTAAACGAGCTAGGTTAAACATACCAATAATACCCTAATCCAAACTTAGGTTTGCCTTACTCAACATTAAATTTTCGATTAGCAAATACACGACTAAAATATAATAACATAATTTTGGCCTAAGTTTAACTCGAATTTTATATTTTTAGAAGTATACTTCAAATTCAAAGAAAACAACTTAAGGAAAACATCGTGAAAATGCCATCAGACTATATTTGATAATACCGAAAATGTATAATCTGTTAACGAGCTTCCGCAAACTTGATCTACGGCTGTCGAATTTTTAAATTCTTAAAAATTTTCCATACGCAGATCCAAGGAAGGATCATCCTTCATCCCCTTGGAGACCTCTTAGTATAAGCAATTTGCCAAGGATCTGACAAGGAGGTTAAATTAAAATCAGATAGTGAATTTTTTCCACGATCACTAAACATCTACCACATTTATCACGACAAAATGGCATTTAAAAAGTTAATTAGAGATGATTTCATAAGGAAATTGTCTTAAACCATCCCCTTGACAAGTTCGCCCCTTAAGGAGAGTTTATAGATCCTCCTCTGAAAGTTTCAGCATCAAAAGAGCTATTATTGAGATTTCTCAACGGTTAGTATAGCATCACAGAAAGAGAATACCAAGGATGCCCGTCCACCGTGGTAAGAAAATCAGAAGTTAGCAATTCTACAGTCATCCTTCTTGCGTACACATCGGATTGCTATTGACACACATATTTTGACACCGATGGTGGGAAGATAAACGCCAAGGTGAGCAGTAAAACTCATCAGAAAACAAATTATCAAAAATATGAATCAATTTAAACAGTTTCATTACAGCACGAATTTCCATCCACATCCGTAGCAACAACTGCGAGAGTCTGGCTTCCAGAAGTCTTTCGTTATGCAATTGAGTAACTCCGAAATTCATAACCTTGGCAGCATGCGGTCCGAGAATCGTCGGACAGAATGCTCATCAAACGACACTTCCTGCCACGGCACTGAATCGAGAAAGGAATCATCTACGATATATCTAATATATTAGTCATGCGCGACACATGTCCATTAGAATGCACCACACTTCGCTTGTCTCCCGCGCTTTCTTACTTCCTGCCTCTCGTCATTACAAGATTGTCAAGTATCCGTTCACTAAACTTGGCACACTTTGAACGACCGTCACGTTCTTACACACATCACTGCGTCATATCTGAGAGCGGTGCGTAAAATTTTACACTACCCTAAATTCCCTTCATTTTCGTCCGTGCTAATTATGGTACCAGAAATGAAAATTATGATATAGACGATATGGCAATCGAATTTATAAATATTCTCGCTAAAACTTAAATATTAACTTGCCAAAATAAGCTGTATTTTCGCCAGCTGCTTGGTAGATATTTAGAACTATTTTTTTCAGACAAGAGCTATTTTTAATCGGGTTCAAACCGAGATATTTTAAAATAGCCGCCAACATTTTTTATCGCGAAACCGAAAGTCTCACGTTTATTATATAAAGAAACAGTTCTACTGTGCAGAAAGTAGCAATCCTGAAACAGAAATTAAACCTATCTTTATCGCGTAGTAACGATTTATCACGGGTTTAGGTAACTTCTACACAATCAACGCTCCTAAAATGAAGGTAAAAATATTATTATCAGAATGTGATACTCCGAAAATAATACAAAATCAATCGAAGCTCTGAAAAGTACATATTTTCTTGCGGCAAATAATGTATGTGTATTCAAAAAGACGTCTCACGAGTAATGATATTTTATGATTAGAATGGATTTCCTCATCAATTTCGTCTTAATCGTGTAGACGGATACTGAATGGGCCAAGTTAACTAATTAGATAAATATCGAAAATATTTGCTAGCCTGCGAACTCGGAGAATATTAGAAAACTTCCACATTTTCGAGACACACAATGTCCACTTTTTTGCACACGATGAAGTTAAGAAAATGAAGCTGAATATTTTTTTGTCGATAAATAAGTTCCATAACAACAATATTTCTTAAATATAAATAATTGCGTTTAAACTTCAATTGTGTTTACTTTAATGTCCTAAGAAGTAACCAGTCACTGAACCAAACCAAAAACAACCGGCGAATGATTGTTCCGCGAGTGGAATAATATACAATAATTAATTTTCCTGTGTGAAAATAATGAGGACACGAGAGGAATCTTTTCCAATTTGTCGCCTTATTCCAATTTACCCCAGAGCTGTAAAGATGTGTGACATTCTTCCACAATTGGTTGTTGTCGCATTAAGCACGGCTGATTTAAAGTTTTTACCACAGGTAGTTGAAGGGCCGAGTAAATGAATTGCACCACAATCTACGCTATGAATCACTCGTACTATAAAAATAGAAGATCGGCTAAGACCCTAGCACAAACAAACTTCACTTGCGCCACATCCTTCCGCTCCAAGTGAACAATAACCTTTTCCGAAACACGCAAATTCGAACAGTGGGCAAGTCATGGTGGATTCGTCTATACAGGTCTCTCCTAAAACCACATCTCTCCCAATCTTGGAAACCTTCCTAACTTACGCGAGCCGTTCTTTTTAGCTCACGTTTCTAGCCTATCGGACCACCATTTCTTTTTTTCGTGATGCCTATTCATAGCCTTAATCACGACTCCAACCATAGTCTCGCCGTCTGTTGTTATCCCAACTCTAGTTTCGATTGCTTATTCATATTCCTGCTGTGCATAACAGACAATTTCGACCACATCGAATAAAGGAGAACATATTTTCTATATCCGTGCTCCATTGACTATTAGAACTTCCTTAAAATACCCAGAGAAAGTATAGTCCTTCGACTGGTTGTTTAAGCACATAGTAATACAGTAAATATTTAACAATGGCGCTCCATAAGCCAAGCTACATTTCGAAACAGTCAAATAAACCCGCTTTGATCAAGCCAGTGGATTTTTGCGGAGCAGTGGCAGATCTAAATTATACCATCCGGGGCCCCCTTTATGACTTCTTGAGGTAAGCCTAACTGTAAGATAAGACGAAGAGCTAAAGCAGTGAATCAGGGGCTCAGCCATGATATATCTATGGGCCCAAGACAGTTGAGCGAAAGAACATGTCTACCTTACAGGGGCCGGTATAACCATGCACGCTGCATCTAACAAGATATGTTAAAAAATTCCCTTCAAAAAGATTAACTGGTTAACTGGAAAGAAAACGAGGAGATTTATACGGTTATGCGGCAAGGTAATTGATCTTTACGAGATTGGGGAACTTGGGACTGTGATATCTTTCTTAAAGAATTTGACCCTCTTGGGGGGGGTCAACCCTGAAACCCCCCTCTCGCTGCGCTACTGCTGCGAAAAAAGTCACTATAATTATAAAATCGAATGCTACGATCATTATTCATCTACTGTACTTATGATTGTGCTCAAGTTTAAATGTTTAGTTTAAATGACTAGTGGTTGAATTTAATGCTTAACAGTTGATACATAAGTCAATAAGATTATAGTTACCTCAGGATAATTACACACGGAACTGTCCCGAATTCTCTCCCTACATCCGCCGCTGAAGCGGAGTAAGTCCGAATAGGTAAACAACTAAGTCCATAATATTCGTCCCTTCCAAGGAAATAAAGTACGCTCGGTTTATTTCTTCGAGTTGGTGTTTATTTTCTTCCCTTTCCGGCATTTCGCACGACGCTTCGCAAACGCAGAAAAGGGTGCGAGATAAGATTCGGCTCCTAACTTCAAACCCCGATCACCTAAAAATAGGCTACACTACACATCCCGCATCGCATTTATCTGCACGGGTCTTCGATGGCTTATTTACGGCTCGTTTGAGAATCGCAGCATCAATTACTGGGAGGAAAAATTCCGCTCGACACCGGTGCATGTTTCCCATGAATGGTTAAAGTCCCGAATGACCCAGAATGAGTTTAAAGCTATTTTCGTAATGACGCGATAGTGACTCCTGCGCTAAGTTGAAACGCACCCGTCATGCTGGTTGCATGAAAGATTAGGCAACGCTGAAAACAGCTGGATTTATTCGGGGAAATTCCATTTTTGGGAGGGAAATGCAGTTTTTCCAATCATATAGAAATATTTTAACTCTCTAGTATATTAATGTGATATATATTTTAATATATTTAATGACAAAACTTGCACAAATTTGTTTTGTCATTCAATATATTAAAACATATAAATGATGAAACTCCACAAAGTATCGGATGATACCTTTCATTTTAAATTAATGTGATTTATAATTAAAACACAATCTGAACGTTCATTTGTTGAATTGTTCATTGAAATAATGAACGGCGTGACATCCTTCTATATATTCAAACACCTTAAACTTGGTTCGACTCTACTGATCATATGCTATTTTTAGAATGATGAAAACTTTAGTTGTCACTTTCCTTAAATGTTCCAGAAGAGCAAAATAAAAGTAATTAATGACGGCTATCGCTAAATACTCGATTTTCAAGAGAGCATTGAAATCATTGAATATGTTGCTTGGAGGGGTCTTCCTGCCTTCACTGAAAACAAGTAAGGGGTTTGGCGACGAATTTTATGAGGTTAATTACGAGTAAGTTAATGAATCGCTAATTTTGTCAATTAGACAATGACAATTTCGTTCATATGAAATGTATTTTCAACTAAGAGATTTAAATAGTTAGTATGTAATGTTTCCCTGAGTTTATATTTTGTAACTTGATAGATGTAGAGAACATATAGGCGCAAGAGGTGGGTTAAAGCGGAATGGGGATGAAGGACGCCATCTGGCGTGTATTAAAATACAGCAGTGTTTTGAATAAATAAGTAAAATAAACCCACAATTAATGACGGAAACTATCCTTGAACAGTTAGATGCATAATGAAGATAGTAAGGTATATTGCGGAACTTCGCTTTACCCTTCGCGTGCAGGCGAGACCTTAACTCTTTCTGCCGTCAGGTAAGTTATCTGCAAACAACACTGCTAACATATGATTAAGTGGTTAGCAATCCTTTAAGTAAATGCGACTATGTCTAACAATTTGATACGCCTCATTGTAAAACCAAAGTCTATTATTAAATTAGCACGATAACAATACGAATGCGATAACAATTAGCCTCCACTTCCATTCACAATCTTCCGATCATCGACTCCAAAGAATAACAAACCTAAGTTAGAAAAAATTAACAAACGAAAACATGGAGGTGAACACAAAAATTCGTCTTGATTTACGAAAGTAATTCCTCACGATCCGATATTATGAGTAATAATGAGTAATATTTTTTTACTTTTACTGCGAACTAGACGACAGGCATGCAACTAGTGTCACAAGTGCTGTAGGAGGGAAAAACGAAATTACTTTCACTGAAAACCCGAAGCCGTAAAACAACGCTGCTCGTCGGCTTCGTATCGCTTTAGGAGAAATCAAGCGATAAAAACCATCAGCTGTCTGGAAATGTTCCATGTTACTTTTGTAATCCAATTTCCAAGTTTCTCGAAATCTGTCGCTCCTTTAAAAAAACAGAAAGGCTTCTCAGAGGGATTAGATACCGTTTCATGTTTAAAAATAACTTGAGGATGTGAAAAAGGTGAAATTAAGAATTGAGCCTGTTTATAGACGGTTCCTAAAAATGAGTTATTGACCTCAAAGGTTAAGCACAGTTATGGCTTAGATCTTAAATAAGTACTTTCGGTACTGGACAGAGAATAAGCTATTGTTCGTTTACTTCTGCTTCTGTCTCGTCCATTACTGTCATATTAGGTAGAGTGATCAGCTCCTACATATAAGAATGCAATACAAAATGAAAGTGATCCCCTGGCAAGTAGGCTGACCAATATATGAACTATATATTTAGACCGTGAGGCAAATTTACCGCTGTATTAAATATCAGAGGAATTAGGTTGCTCGCTCAAAATTCTTAAACAATTAACATTTCAAGTTCATTTAAACAAATACAGAATGACTATTTGGTTAAAAACACTTCTCCTTCACGATTAAAATGAAGTTGTGATATAAATTATGACATTCATATATTGATACATCCGATCTCTGATAGCTTACAGATATGCTGACTGTGAAACTAACTTAAATGCAAGTCTGAGTCCCACCTACAAATGCAAGACACCTTCCGATCTAAATTTTATCACATTGCAACCAGCAAAACTTTTAACGGAAAGTATAACCATATTTTACTGCACGGCCTAAAATATAGAAATCTAAATATCTAATAAAGGTACAGTGACATAGCATCTTGAATTACGTGATAGAATTAAAAAAGCGGTACAATATTCTTTAGCAGAGCAAGTTCATAGAAAGCAGCACTATACTGCGAAATTCAGTAAATAGGGTCACCCCATATTTGGAGACCTTCTGAGGTACGTGTGACGCAGTATTATGTAATCTATTAAGGTTACTCCCAATTGAATGTAATGAAAATTGTTATTCATATGGTCATTTGGCTGAACTTGCATGAAATTTTCCATTCACAGCATTCTGAATCAGAGAGGAAAGCAAAGGAAAACTACTTCACACCTCGTTTTGTCTAGTGAGTCTAGACAAGATTTGTATGGGAAACAACCGAATTTTACTGAAGAGAATAGAGAAGAATCAGAGAAAGAAGAATCGTGGTTGTCAAAAGACGCTATCCATTAAGAAAAACAAGTATTTTAGTGTTAACAGTAGCAAAATTTGTACAAAATATTGGCGTTACAAAACTTTCCTTAGCTAAGACAAATCTGTCAAAAATGCCGTGATAACAAGATATTTTTGTAGTTAAATTACTGATATTCTTTCGACGAATAACTAATGACTATTACAGCCATGATACAATATGAATTCCGCTTTACCTTACTCCCTGAAATATATTAAACTAATTTCTCGATAGTAAATCTCTTGAAACATTCCGAAAAGAGTTGACACTAAAAATAAAAATAGTCTTCCGATATGAGTCATTACATTACTGCACGCCTGCTTACACGAAAAATCAGACCTAGTTAATGAGTAATGTATAGTGAAATTTATATCAATGAGCTACTTGGTCCCCGCACATAACTTAATTCACCTTACTCATTAGAAAATTAACTTTCCTTGATTCAGGGAAGCCAGAAGTTTCCTCCATAACCCTTCATTATTACAGAGACCTTCTCTGAAGTCCACGGAATCATCGAGGGTAATTGTCTACGGCCACATGACGCAATCTTATATCACGTTAAATTAATTGTAATTAGTAGAACGTGGAATGACCGAGAGAACGCGCAATAGACGCCTAATGAGTTACTCATTGAGTTTTTTGCGACATGAGACATGTAAATAAACGATGAAATGAACGCTTGTGGAACATATGCTAATACACCATGCAGATAAAGAGAGTGGGCGTATCTCAAACGACTGGAAAAGTCCCACGGAGAGAGAAATGAGGAGCGTTCTTTTCTGTTTCGGCCCGTTTGCTCGATATTACCGTCTTCTCGATGAGAAAGGTTTTCTTGGAACAAATCGTAGACGAATGAATGGTATTTTTTCCATTCGCGCTCTGATGAAACGAGTTACCTGAAATGGAATTTAGGTCTCCAGAATAACTCGTCTTCTCTGGAAAAGGAACGAAGAAATGTTCAACTTTGATGATTTGCCGTTATAGAGGCTCTTATCGCCGTTCACTAATAACGTGAGGGCTAAAATAATAACATTTCCTACTTCCTTTCTCAAATTAATGCGGAAAGTGAACGCTTCTCGAAATTTCCTGCTTCACAATATACCTACGAGCCATCTCTAAAGTCGTGGTATAACTAGGTAATAACCTCTGAATTAAATTCAGAAAGCAAAATCTAATCAAATAATTTAACGTTAATCATCAGTAAATTAAATTACCATTGCTGCGAAAGCAAGATAATAAAATATGGGTAATTATCATTATAATTTCACGTTAAATGTAAATCAGGTACCAGTATTGGAAACAAAACTTCTTGAACACTTCTGCTGTGGAAATTATCTCCTTCCACGAAGTAACGCCTTCGCATATTGAGTTTATCAGGTGCCAGTGAACAATAAAAAATGAAAATCAAACAAAAAATTATGCAAATGACGAAAAATGTTTGAAATTCGAGAATGTAAGAGCCTCAGAAAGTTTTTTCTAGCAACACCGGTCTGAATTAAGATATGGCATTTCTTCTTAATTTCTATTTACAATTGAAAGATTTCCACCAATTTCGGACACTGAAATAAACATGAAATCAATCTGTTATATTCATATCAAACTAATTTATATCACAACTATTAAAGAGCAGCTGCAGCAACAGGACATTGGTGTCACAACGGTAAAATTACTCAACGACAGATGGGACTACAATAGTATAACCTTGCGTAAAGCATTCAAAGCGTACTATGAATTAATGCACTTTACCGAGTTCTCTTTCTAGGTAAAACGTCAATAAGCAATCTCTTTGAAAGGCAGTGCCTCGAACTAGGGAAGGCACGGTGCAGTTTTGTTTTCTCCCCTTCATGGGCCTCCATCTTCCCACAAGATTTCTACCATTTCTGACAGATATTCGAGAACTTATTATAGATAGAAGTACTCAATATTACTATAATGTTTCCAACTTTTATTGAAGAAAGAAAAATTTGATATCTTTTATGAACAATAAGTCATCAAGTACACATTCATCAATTAAATTGTGATTAAAATTACGATTTTAATAACGAAAACCAGCAGTTGAATAGAAATTTAGAATGTTTAGATATAGATGGCATTGCGAAGGAGAATCTTTCCTCACTAAGTACGAGCGTGGGTTAGACTCACTCGGAAAAATAAGTTTGACGTTCTCCGACAAAATATAGTAATCGTCCTGTTGTGAAACTTAAATATTACTTAATAAATGTATAAATAAATGAAGAACGATAGCTTAAAATGGATTATATATAATATCATAAATAATTAAAGACAAATGCAATTATGACGGATCCGTTTATAGATACGCCAGAAACAAAAGACGCATGAAAGGAGTACTGTCAGTGAACGGGGCTAGTAGTACGCTAACCAAAAAAGGGAACAGTGACATAGATATACATGCAGACATGTATTGAAGATTATAAATGTAAAAAACACGAGACTGAAAATTAAGTACTATCCGAACACCGGGGCAATCAATTAGCCCGCCATTCACGTAATTAATAAACATGACGGAGTATTTAATTAACATTTATAAAATACACACCTTAGAGACCAACTGACAGAACACGAAAGTGTAACTATTCTTAAACTATTTCTAGCATCTAAAATTTAAGTTGACGGTGAATTCATGGACGTAGGACTGAAATACTCTATTTACGCAGAAATTCCACATAGGTTTTACTTTTTTCTTCCTTCCGATTGAACTCCTAAAGACTAGCCATTTCATTCTGATTGAATTTTGATTGGGGACAGAGCGAACTTAGTCCCACAATCGCTTATCTTAATTACTCTTTGATTGACCCATTTAGGTTCGATTCCCGGTCCGCCCTCTAGGTAGAGATCTACTTCCGGGCGCGTCCCTCCTTCCACTCGATCCAAATTCGAGGGGAATCGCTCCCTGCCGATGACGTTTGGGGCTAGCTGATTAGGAAAGTATTCTTTGCACAAAAAGCTAGCTGACTTCCTAATGATATTTAAATCACTCTCCGTACAGTAATAGTAGTGGATCTAAGTACTCTGGCGACCCGGTGTACATTCACGCGAAGGTGCCTCTGTGCCTTTCTCAAGGAATACATGCCGGGGTACCACTAACTCGCGAGCACCGCTGCTTTGCTCATCCCGCTTTTCCCAATCCGGCCCTGATAAAAGGGGTGTGTATTTTCTATCTTTCCACGTGGGAATAAACTGGCAGTTAGGCAAGCTCCTTTAACGAAAAGATAACTAAGAAACACATATTACGTCGACAAAATACGAGCTATGTAAAATAAAGAAACTTGCCGTATTTAAAAATGCTACGCAGAAAGTAAGTCACTGGAACGTCGAAGCGGAAGCAGCCGCATGATCACAGCAATAATACAAAATCATATTAAGGCAACCCGGCTGTCTTTCTTGTACCAATAGTTAGGACCGTCCCGAAGCTGGTACGACAGCACAAGACCCAGCATGATTTTAAATTAAATCATTCCATCGTCAGAAAGCTAATTACGTTTCGTGCCCCTTTCTCAAATTATGTTATTTCTTAACCCTGCCTCGGCTAATAAAATTTACAACATTTACAAATTTATCAAGAAATTATAGATACCAAAAGTAAAAAATCCCCTAGTTATACCTAGCTTTCCGGAACTAACTTACTTTCCGGTACATCGCTAAAAGCCTGCTAGACCCGACCCTGTTTTAAGTGAGCAAGGTACAGTGAGCTACGGATAGATATATCGCATCAAATAACGCATATCTATAAATCGCAGACAGTACACTAGCTTGGAATGATACATATCTTTCGTCCCAGTTCTATAGTTATGTTCAAAAAATTCTAATGAAACATAAACATGGGCGAATATATATTAACGATCCACACTAATTTATCATAAAATTAATAATATCCATCGAGAAGAAGAACTTGTCAAAAATAAGGGGCGTATCCTTCGCTATTTTAGACCAAACGTAGAGAATGTAGATTAGAAGTTAATTTTCTTTGATGCGAGATGAGCAATAATGAAGCATCTGGAAAGACATTTAAACTTGACATCCTCTCAAGTTTGCTTTGAGAAACAAGCAACTGGACGTTATGCATTCGAATTTGATCTCAAATATATTTTGACGAACAATCTTACTGAAAATTAGGAATCTGTATTCGGCATCCTAAAGGGCGTGGTCTCTTTCCTTCAGCGGTTCTTCTATTGAAGAACTCCCTTCAACAGCCGTCTTCACAATTACATGAAACAGTTTGCGACCTTTTTCAGGGGATCCAAACCTTTTTGGTTCCTATACCCCCATTGAATTTTAAGTACTTAATACCTTACCAACTATTAGTCGAAAGAAATAAATAGAAATCAACCCAAACATGGAACAGCAGGAAAATGTTGCTAAGCAATAAAACCGTAGTTAAGTCAAGTATTGTTCCTGAAAACAGCTACTTTTGGAATACTTTAATACCATAATGAACTTATTCACTTACTGCACCCCGTATCCCCTGGGCTCTTGGTCCCCTTGTGGTAGGGGAACATAAGCTCGAACCCCAACTCTAGATAATATCTGTGTCCGTAATTACCCATTACCCATGCGCAATGAAGAGGGTGGAGAATTGGGAGCTAAGTGGCGATTCACTTTTTCCTAACCACAGGCACACCGAATTTCGAGTTTATAAAAGCGTTTCAGCAATTTTTTCCGTGACTCATCGCAAGCCTCACAGGGAAGAGCGAGTCATACATTACGCGCTTGTCCTATGTTGTTACAATTCCTATACAAAATTCGAATTACAGCCTAAATTCAAAGGTCTAATTGAATACCGAATCTAGACACGAGACGAGATTCGGTGTACGCAGACGTGCCCATGAACCATGAGCGAACTGCGAAGACGTCCATCAACTTTTTTGAGGAATTCAGGATTAATTTTCAACTTCGTCATCTAACCTTCGGCAAGATCAAGGTCGTAACCTCTGGCTCTTATCACATCTTCACTCCCTCGTGAATTCCAGGAGATAGTCTGACATCACGACAGTTTAAATCTCTTCTATTTAAAAGTTGAAGCCGAGATGGACTTGAACATGCGTCGGGGAAATACCAGCGTGACACACCAAATAAATACTACAGCTGCCTTCAACTTAGTGCAAGCGATGTCCTAGTTCATGAGAATTAGTAACGCGAAATTCGGAGATTGCATTGTTTGGAAAACAGATGAAAAAATGGAAAATACGGATTGTGTTAGGAGCCTGGCCAATGTAAGGCGCCGAATTTCTTTTGATGATAACGTAATGAAACGGCAAAATCATATTTACGGCCGGGTGAACCTCAGATACTTCCAGACCTAGACAAAATGACAACAGTAGTGATACGCGGAAGTTAATTCCCGAGCAGGTGGTAAATTTTGAGATGTCTCGTGGTTTCGAGTGTAAAATCCTAATGAAAAGGCAAGCTGAAAATGGTCGAAGCAAATTTCAAGAAATTGTATCTCGCAAATGATAATATTTGATTCTTAAAGTGGGTAAAACTGAACAAGGGGTGGCAAAGAAAGAGAAAGGGAAATACGATGAACGGCCGAGATCAATAATTTACTTTCTACGAGAGGTGCAAACCCTTGGAAATCTTACCGGTGTTCTCGATCGTGGACGTTTTTCTATTCACTCGTACCTCTACGAGAGAAAGTTACGCGGAAGCAAGGAGTATGATTCTCCCAATTAAAAATAAGTAAGACGGAGAAAAGGGAGAGTACTTTCAAATCGGAGCCCCTCGTTTCATTTGGTGAATAGGACGCGAGTGGTACCACGTGCCTCTTTACGAGTCGTATTCGAACGCAAGATATCGAAAATGATACGTAGAAATTTTCGTTGGAATTTTATTTTCCATAATTCTATGATGCGCAACTCGACAAATCGTCTTAATTTTATCTAATGTTACATCAACGTCAAAAAACTGAATAATATTAGCAGAGGTTTCGTACAAAAAACGCAACGGTAAAGCGTTTCTGAAATTTTAAGTTAGAGATTTTTGAATTACACCTCCGATGCAAAGCAGGAATAGTTGCCATTAACTGAAAAGTATAAATAAATTAATGATATTACTTAATAAACCGGTTTCCGTTATTTTCTCGGTGGTTGTAGTTAGTAGTTGTGTCATAATTAACAATTTTTTTGTTTCTGTTCGCGAGTGCCATGTGAAATTTTACAAACATTATCGGTATTTTAGATTTACGTTTACATCTCTATCAAAACATAATCAAAAATTCTGAGAGGCGAATGCGATGACGTAAGTAAAATATTTAACTGTCATCACTATTTGTCCAGTAAAATAAAATTCTTCCGATACATATACGAATGATATGTTTTTCTTTTGAAAACTGACGAAAATATATTCTACTTCTTCCGCTTCCATAAATCTTTGGTACCCTGAACCCTTGGTACTGAACATACTTGCCGACACATCGATACGAAACCGAAATCCTTACTTCAAACAATGGGATCAAAAGTATCTAGGATATTCCTTTACGAGAAAATTGTGACTATAGATGAAATTTTTGGAATGGTCTCAAAATAACCGCCCTCGATCACTCCACGAGACAAATTACACAACTGTAGAAATAGTCACTATGAATTCTTCTCATGCCATTGTCAATGCTATAATAACACAATTTACAAGAAGCAGCAATTAAAAAAAACTCAAAAATTAATATCAATCAATGAAAGCACGACCCAACAAGGTAAAACTAATACTACTAAAATTGTCGAAAGAGTGCTCCATTCACGGAGATTCAAAACACTCCGGTGCTTTCACTGGACCTACTTTACACAGGAGATCATTGCTCTTATCCAAGAATGGAAGAAATAGGAGAAAAATCATTTCTACCCATGAAACCAGATGTTGTTACAAAATCATCGCAAAATAAGTAATTCGACGACAGAATAAATACATTGTAAAATGTATTACCAACGCAATGAATTTCTAGAAACAGGAATCAAAGAAATCCATAAACGGAGAGACGGAGGTGGTTGACATGACGTCATCGATAGGGGATAGATGAAAATCCATCTGGCTCATTAAACAAAAAAGAATATACTTATTCAACAAGATGAGAAAATAAAAAGATTAAGAATTAATATCTAAATGGAGTTTTCATGATGTGATTAACATCTTTTCATTCAAAAAATAAAATTATTCTAAAATTGACTACAAAGCATTACAACATCCTAAACGTAACGTTCGCTATCAAATTTTGCTTTGGAATTAGCCGTCGAACGTGCGGATACAGACGTGAAGCATCACTTCATATACATCCCACTTCAATTCCCCGAAATTCTTCACTGATGGGTAAATATATTAATAAATATTATGTTACTTACCCAAAAAATGAAGTTAATCAAGATCACGAGGAACTTGAGAACGGAGTAACATCCTGTCAAAGCCATATTTATCAAAAATGTGGAATTCCTTCACAAGCCGTCACTGACCCGACGCCTCTAACTAAACAACAAACACAACTACCACGAGAGGTGAAGCCGCCTTCAGATGGCAGCAGTAGCCTGCGTAGTGCACCCCCTGACCGCCGCTTGGGTGTTTTCGGCAGTTACAGCGTCGAGCATGGCTAAATTTATTCATTATTCCATAATTATCGAAATAGTCTCCTAACGTTAAGAAATTAGTGAAAATATTTTTCCATATCTCAATTCTTATCTTTGTCATTGTGTAGTATTTGAGAGGTTGTATGACGATTGACTCTGCTCTTAACATGTAATCCTCAAAACGTTGCTTTTACATGATTAGTTCTTTTCCGTGCTTCCCTTAATGTTCACGCTACGTAAAGTTTTAAGCTTTCTTCATATCCTGGCCTTATAATATGTCTTGAATACTTCCAGTGAGAATACATAGTTTTTAAATAAATTACCCGAAAGAGGGTTTACATCGAAGCAGTAGCGCGATCAGCGGAAATGGCTTCTTTTGGATGTCATTATAATAAAGGATACGAGACGTTGAATTATAATTTACTTCCTTTAGGTTCTCTCATCTCTTCTAATTATTTTATTATCTTTTGAGCACGTCTGTCCGTTTGGAATAAACACTTCTCAGTAACCCCATGCCTAATGTCTCTATTTTTGCCTTCCATTTCAATTTCCGTTCCCCTTTTAAGAGACTATATTTGAAATGATGTAATTCATTTCACCAGTTCCAATTTATCTCTCTTGTGTAAAGCACTTGGATCTGTTTTCTCTTGCATTCCTAGATTTCTGTATAATTCTTTTGTCATATATCAATTCCAACTTTTCAGCATGTGTGTAACATTCGGATCTTTCCTCACTTAGGCCTCCAAATACTTATGTGTTGCTCTTTTCTTGCTCCCAGATATATAGAATTTGGATGAGTTTTGTAAACCCTCTCCCCATCAACTATCAGCCCCTTGCTTCTCACACGATACAGAAATGTAATGGCAAAGAAAGCAAAGGAGTTATGATTAATCTGAAAAAGGTAGAAAATACCTAAAAGAAAGCAAAATACTATTTGATGAAATAGATGAAACAGCCATATTTTCCTTTTATCCAAGTTTACCAGTCTCTAAGTTTGACGAAGAGGTTGAATAAGGGGAAAGAAAACTAAATAAAAGCCATGATGGCAGCTGTTACCTCACTATGATGCATTGCAGGGATATTGTGGAAGGAGACAATAGAAGAAATGCGAGGAAAAACTGGTTATGGCTCAAAAATAACAGCGGAAATATTTATCGGGTTAAAGAAAATGCTTCATCTATTGACCCATAAATTGAACAGATTTTCAGCCTCAGCCAAGAGAGGTTCTACAGATGCCTACCAAGCCCACCTTTTGAGGGGTCAGCTAGTTCTTTATATTTCTAATCATGTATATAATTGCTTAACTTTCTTGCTACACAACTAATACACTTACAGCCATCAAGTAATACCACAATAAACTAATTCAGTAATAATTTCTGATTGGGATGGAATTGTAAATAGTTCAATTCATGCTGCTGGTTAGCTGAACACCAGGCTTCCATTTTTGTCGTTGTGGAAGAGTTTATGTCAGCTGATAACTGAAATTTATGCGAAGAAGTTTGTAGATGGCACATATTATCAGCAAATGGGAATTAAGTGCCTTGGATGAAGCTCTGAGGAAGATAGTTGATGTGCATAATGAATAAAAGAGGTTCAAGAGTAGATCCTTGCATAATTCCAAGAGTGGGAGTCAAAGAAGTACAGAATATATCCATTTTGTCTGACTTAACACAGTGCTGAATATGAACTATTTGGGACGGGTTATCAATTTCAAAATATGAGATTACAAGTAATTTTTCTTCATCTACCTTTTAGTAAGTAAATGAGCTGTTTGGTAGCATAACTTTTCCCATTACCAATACTTTACCAATCCACCCCAAATATGATCGTATTTGCAGACTTTTCACTGCCAAAAACATTCTGCTTGTGCTTTACACAGAACTTTACATCAAGTAATGAAAACAAATTAGATTTAATATTGCAAAATTTTATAGACTGTTTTCAGAAATATTTTAACATGATTGATCATTTTGTGCAAACTCTTTGGTAGTTGATTATAATTTTCATCAGGAATTCTAAGATGAAAATCTAGGACAGCTTTCCTTTCTAAATAAAGATCATGAAGGAGATGAAGAGTTACTGATAAAAGAAAAAAATAAAAAATCATTACTGAAAGATTCTACAGAACTGTTTACTGCAAATTCAAACCTAAAGAAGAAAATGTAATGTATTAGGATGCAAGAATGAAATGCAGATCAAAAGAAATTGCCCATCAAAATAAAATGTATTCTTTCACCATAACTCATTCATAGTTTATTCAGATATGTACAAATTTTGCAAACCAGCAAGGATACTGCTGTAGCAGGACTAACATATCAATTATTATCTTTAAGCACAAATGATTCAATGAATAAGAAAACCTTAATCATACACAGTTCAACATGAATAAAATGGCCCAGAATTATACTATAAAAGATAACAAAACAATTATTTAAAATAGTTTGAAAATAGAACTGCAGCATGTGAAATGGTATATTAGTAGCAAGTGATTTGAGTGATCTATCACGATAGAGGAATGACAAGGCTAAATTCAAAATACAAGGAAACATTCATTGACAACATCAAAAAATTTGATTCATCTGCCAAATCCAAATAGGTATAGAAAATATATCTCCAACTAATAATGAATTTAATTTCACATCACCAGAGATATTAGCAAGATAATATACTTACAGCAAAAAAATCTCAATACAAAAAATCAGCATCTAAACAATTTGCTGCTAGTTCAGACGACTCAAAATTTGATAGAAGTATCTAAAATCTTGCAACATCACCCATGATTAAGTCATTAATTCAATCATCGGTTTTTATCTCAATCTTGAAATTGAATTCCTGTAGACAGATATGCCCTCACAAAGAGAGTACACAAAATATAGCTCAAAATTTCTTCCTTGTAAGAAATTACAACAGTGATCATTAACCTCTAATTAGCTTCTTTCCTCAAGCCAAATGCAGGTGTACTTAAAACAATTAACTGCGAATAAATGGGACAATTAGTAAGTTTTAGCATTTTTCCCAACGTTCTGCTCATATACATCAACAAAATCATTGATGATTACATTTTGGCAGCTTTTCATCTTGAATTCATCTGACCAGAGAGTAAAAGCCATGAATTTTCATTTGGAAATGCAGTAAAGGTGCTATATGCCCTATTATCTACCTAGCAGCACTTTCACCATCATCTTTTGCAATATCACCTTCTGAAGAACCGGCAGCTTCACTAGCACCAGCCTCACCTTTGCTAGGAGAATCTTCATCTTTCTTCTTACCGTCTGGAATCCACATTCCGGAGTCAATGCAACGTTTCATGTGGTAGCATGCTTCCTTTTCAGGCATTTTTGCTATCACTTCCTGTAGCATCTGAATGTTCTCAGTTTCAAAACATTTTTGCATCTCCTAAAATAAAAACAGAAAAAAATCTAAGTTCCAGAAGAAACAGTGACTGTTGCTTGAAATACCACTTCCAGAAAGTAATAAAAATTAAATATTCACCTTCAATTGAAGAATAAAAGTTTCAATCAGATCACACAATACTTACAGAACTACACTATTTTACAGAAAAGCTAACACTTAGAAGCAGCAATACTTTAATGAGAATCCCTCAATGATAATGCATCAAATATCAACAAAGTAAGATTGAGTCACAGCATCAAACTGGAAACAAACCAAAACCAAGAGAAAAAGAAACATTTTTTGATTGAATGAAAACTAAAACTGAACCAAAAGATAGAAATTCTAGAATCTGAACTGATATTGATAACTTAATTATTCTGTTCCTATCTTCTGCTTCCACCAAATACCATTTAACTCTGCAGCAGTGTTTTTCTTTATAGTATCAAGTCTCAGTTTCTAAGTCCTCGAGATAACCAAGTTCCACTCAAGTTTTTATCTTACTGATTGATGTTACTGAAAACTTTATGAATACTTATCTTTTGAGTAGCATTAAAAACTAGAAATATTTAATTACAATTAAGCAAAAGATTAGAGAAATGATAAACAAAACAAATAAAATAGAAGGATATCAACCTGCCCTAGTCCCACTTAATATGCTCTTAAGTACGATTAGTGGGATGCTTCCCACCAATTGGTAAACATTGTTCTATATGATAGTTCCATCACTATATATATTTATTAGCATCACAAATAAATAATTGTATTCTTTTGATTTATAATAAATAAACGGTCCTGAATTATTACTTTCTCAGAAGAGAATAATGCCAACAAAGCCATCCAAGAAAATTCATGATAAGGAAACCATGGGCAACAGAAGAAGTCTTATGTAGCAATCTTCGCCAATTATGAGACATCATTGATTTGGTAACCAAGAAAAACCTAAGTAAGATGTTTGATAAATTGTGACAAAGACTTTAAAATCATAACACAAATCAGCCAAATACAGAGATTTCAACAAAAAGCTAGTAACTTAAGGCTATTCTTTTGATACACTTTGGCAAACAATTGTTTTCATTTTTCACGCATTGGCAAATGAAAAATAAAGAATAGAATAAAATCTCACAAGAGGCAGAGATTCAAACACTTCCACAGGATCTAAGCCCCCAGGTCCAAGCCTTTTCTTCCTCTCTTCCTCCTCTGCCTCTTTCATAGCTTCCTCAATCTTCTCCCTGGCTCGCTTGCGGATTCTTTCCTTGAATCCTGCAAGCTCATCTTCAAAGCTCTTCTTATACTCTGGGTCTGCAATCTGTATCCTGTGCAAAAATGAAAGCAATTAAATTGTGAAACAAACACAAAAATAAATCAAAACCAATGAGATAATTTATTACTAGGCAAGTTATATATGCATGAGATTTTCAGACGAGTACCAATACTTGCATCACATTGATAAATAATTATGTTATAAATAAATGTTTTTCATTTATCTACCGATTTATTTTCTCATCTTAAAATCTCATTCATCTTCAACTTCATTTGAGTCAAGATTGCGTATTCTAATATAAAGAAAAATTTTGTTGTGATAGGATAAATCCTTTTTGAGAGTTTTAAAAGTGAGCACTCCAATACACAGTACAAAAATACAGGAACTATTTCTGTTCTATCTTTGATAAAATACCAACCAGATAAAAACAGAAGTTTTTGCATTTTACGATTAAATGAGGATAAAATATTCTAAAATTTGGTGCAATGTTTTTCAGTAACATTTCTAGTTAAACTTTTATTCAACTCCAAATATGAGTATCCATAATAAAAAATCCAACAGTAGTGCATTTATTTTCAAGTATTAATATTTTTACTGCAGACCACATTTAAGTCATGCATTGCCAGCAAAGGGGTTTCTTGATATAAATATATACATCTGGATAAATAAGGATTATTTCCATTGATTCAAATAAAACATACCTGCTGAAGAATGATGAAACACATGCTCGTGGATCCACATCCAACTGCTTTGGAATTCTAAGATGAAAATCTAGGACAGCTTTCCTTTCTAAATAAAGATCATGAAGGAGATGAAGAGTTACTGATAAAAGAAAAAAATAAAAAATCATTACTGAAAGATTCTACAGAACTGTTTACTGCAAATTCAAACCTAAAGAAATGTATTAGGATCAAACCTAAATGTAATGTATTAGGATGCAAGAATGAAATGCAGATCAAAAGAAATTGCCCATCAAAATAAAATGTATTCTTTCACCATAACTCATTCATAGTTTATTCAGATATGTACAAATTTTGCAAACCAGCAAGGATACTGCTGTAGCAGGACTAACATATCAATTATTATCTTTAAGCACAAATGATTCAATGAATAAGAAAACCTTAATCATACACAGTTCAACATGAATAAAATGGCCCAGAATTATACTATAAAAGATAACAAAACAATTATTTAAAATAGTTTGAAAATAGAACTGCAGCATGTGAAATGGTATATTAGTAGCAAGTGATTTGAGTGATCTATCACGATAGAGGAATGACAAGGCTAAATTCAAAATACAAGGAAACATTCATTGACAACATCAAAAAATTTGATTCATCTGCCAAATCCAAATAGGTATAGAAAATATATCTCCAACTAATAATGAATTTAATTTCACATCACCAGAGATATTAGCAAGATAATATACTTACAGCAAAAAAATCTCAATACAAAAAATCAGCATCTAAACAATTTGCTGCTAGTTCAGACGACTCAAAATTTGATAGAAGTATCTAAAATCTTGCAACATCACCCATGATTAAGTCATTAATTCAATCATCGGTTTTTATCTCAATCTTGAAATTGAATTCCTGTAGACAGATATGCCCTCACAAAGAGAGTACACAAAATATAGCTCAAAATTTCTTCCTTGTAAGAAATTACAACAGTGATCATTAACCTCTAATTAGCTTCTTTCCTCAAGCCAAATGCAGGTGTACTTAAAACAATTAACTGCGAATAAATGGGACAATTAGTAAGTTTTAGCATTTTTCCCAACGTTCTGCTCATATACATCAACAAAATCATTGATGATTACATTTTGGCAGCTTTTCATCTTGAATTCATCTGACCAGAGAGTAAAAGCCATGAATTTTCATTTGGAAATGCAGTAAAGGTGCTATATGCCCTATTATCTACCTAGCAGCACTTTCACCATCATCTTTTGCAATATCACCTTCTGAAGAACCAGCAGCTTCACTAGCACCAGCCTCACCTTTGCTAGGAGAATCTTCATCTTTCTTCTTACCGTCTGGAATCCACATTCCGGAGTCAATGCAACGTTTCATGTGGTAGCATGCTTCCTTTTCAGGCATTTTTGCTATCACTTCCTGTAGCATCTGAATGTTCTCAGTTTCAAAACATTTTTGCATCTCCTAAAATAAAAACAGAAAAAAATCTAAGTTCCAGAAGAAACAGTGACTGTTGCTTGAAATACCACTTCCAGAAAGTAATAAAAATTAAATATTCACCTTCAATTGAAGAATAAAAGTTTCAATCAGATCACACAATACTTACAGAACTACACTATTTTACAGAAAAGCTAACACTTAGAAGCAGCAATACTTTAATGAGAATCCCTCAATGATAATGCATCAAATATCAACAAAGTAAGATTGAGTCACAGCATCAAACTGGAAACAAACCAAAACCAAGAGAAAAAGAAACATTTTTTGATTGAATGAAAACTAAAACTGAACCAAAAGATAGAAATTCTAGAACCTGAACTGATATTGATAACTTAATTACTCTGTTCCTATCTTCTGCTTCCACCAAATACCATTTAACTCTGCAGCAGTGTTTTTCTTTATAGTATCAAGTCTCAGTTTCTAAGTCCTCGAGATAACCAAGTTCCACTCAAGTTCAACAAGTTTTATCTTACTGATTGATGTTACTGAAAACTTTATGAATACTTATCTTTTGAGTAGCATTAAAAACTAGAAATATTTAATTACAATTAAGCAAAAGATTAGAGAAATGATAAACAAAACAAATAAAATAGAAGGATATCAACCTGCCCTAGTCCCACTTAATATGCTCTTAAGTACGATTAGTGGGATGCTTCCCACCAATTGGTAAACATTGTTCTATATGATAGTTCCATCACTATATATATTTATTAGCATCACAAATAAATAATTGTATTCTTTTGATTTATAATAAATAAACGGTCCTGAATTATTACTTTCTCAGAAGAGAATAATGCCAACAAAGCCATCCAAGAAAATTCATGATAAGGAAACCATGGGCAACAGAAGAAGTCTTATGTAGCAATCTTCGCCAATTATGAGACATCATTGATTTGGTAACCAAGAAAAACCTAAGTAAGATGTTTGATAAATTGTGACAAAGACTTTAAAATCATAACACAAATCAGCCAAATACAGAGATTTCAACAAAAAGCTAGTAACTTAAGGCTATTCTTTTGATACACTTTGGCAAACAATTGTTTTCATTTTTCACGCATTGGCAAATGAAAAATAAAGAATAGAATAAAATCTCACAAGAGGCAGAGATTCAAACACTTCCACAGGATCTAAGCCCCCAGGTCCAAGCCTTTTCTTCCTCTCTTCCTCCTCTGCCTCTTTCATAGCTTCCTCAATCTTCTCCCTGGCTCGCTTGCGGATTCTTTCCTTGAATCCTGCAAGCTCATCTTCAAAGCTCTTCTTATACTCTGGGTCTGCAATCTGTATCCTGTGCAAAAATGAAAGCAATTAAATTGTGAAACAAACACAAAAATAAATCAAAACCAATGAGATAATTTATTACTAGGCAAGTTATATATGCATGAGATTTTCAGACGAGTACCAATACTTGCATCACATTGATAAATAATTATGTTATAAATAAATGTTTTTCATTTATCTACCGATTTATTTTCTCATCTTAAAATCTCATTCATCTTCAACTTCATTTGAGTCAAGATTGCGTATTCTAATATAAAGAAAAATTTTGTTGTGATAGGATAAATCCTTTTTGAGAGTTTTAAAAGTGAGCACTCCAATACACAGTACAAAAATACAGGAACTATTTCTGTTCTATCTTTGATAAAATACCAACCAGATAAAAACAGAAGTTTTTGCATTTTACGATTAAATGAGGATAAAATATTCTAAAATTTGGTGCAATGTTTTTCAGTAACATTTCTAGTTAAACTTTTATTCAACTCCAAATATGAGTATCCATAATAAAAAATCCAACAGTAGTGCATTTATTTTCAAGTATTAATATTTTTACTGCAGACCACATTTAAGTCATGCATTGCCAGCAAAGGGGTTTCTTGATATAAATATATACATCTGGATAAATAAGGATTATTTCCATTGATTCAAATAAAACATACCTGCTGAAAAATGATGAAACACATGCTCGTGGATCCACATCCAACTGCTTTGAGAGTTCTAATATATACTGCATGCATATACACTGATGAGCAACGTGTTCCATTAAATCAGTTTTCTGGAATTAAATGAATTTTCAGTTAAAAATTTCAAGTTTTTTAATTCATTTCATTCATTCATACAGTAATAATTTTTGGTCCAAATTTCTAATGAACATATCACATTTACTACAACACCGAGGAGCCCAAGAAACTGATTCCATTGGTAAGTTACATCCATAATTTTTGGCTGTTACAGATACTGAAACTAATTCTTTAAATTACAAAAATCTATTTAAAAATACAAACATATAAATATAATTATATCTTAGCCAAAATGACAGGAAATTATTAATGAAGGCGCAATTTTCTGCATCAAAGATAGTATGTTTTAAGCAAGCATATTTAATATATAAGCAAATGTCTGT
>KZ308689.1:516890-600838 GCA_000376725.2 Ladona fulva | reverse complement strand
AAAAAAAAAGTTTAAAAAAAATATTGGTTAAAAATGAAAACTACAAAACACTTTACTGAAATAGAGCCTTATGAATGACTGAAAAGAGAAATGGAAGCACTTGGAGGCGGCGCTACTTGAAGAAGGCCTTTGAAAAGAATACAGACCATGGACGACGATCCCATTATAGGCCCCCTTATATCTCCTCACACAATGCATTTGGGAAAAATCACCCAAGCTTATTTTCTCTAAATCATTTACATCTACATTAGTACCCTGCAAGCCGCCTTTCGGTGTGTGGCAGGGGGTGCAAGCACCATATTTAAATAGTATGTAGTAAAAATGTCAACTGCATAAGATAAAATTTGTAGAAGGAGATTGATTTGTAATTCAAACACTTATCAAAGCTTAATAAATCATGATCGGATCTCAGAAACACGGATTTTGCTTCATGACTATACACCACATTTCTGCTAAAAGTTTGGTTTTTCTGTGACTCCTGGTCATTGTTCCACAAAGGTGTGAAGATGACGATGAAGTCATAGATTTGCACAAATTTACTGTGTTTTGATTTGGTTTACATTGAGTCAGATAAAGCAGGAGATGATATTAATTAACTATTACTTGATGTATATCATTTTAAAGGCAAAGAAATGCTCTTACAAACTATGTATAACATGACCCATTATAATGGCAGATCATCAAAGGGGAACGCACCTTAGTCTATACTACTTTCAACCCAACACTGGTCGTCAGTATTTATTTAATATAACCTCATCCCCACTTCTCACCCACAAGCATACTAGCACTAGGATGATTACAAGCACATATTTTGTTGCAAGTATGAAGGTAAACATGCTTTGAAGTTAATCTCAACATATAAGAAAACTGTTCATACTATAATTCATAAGAAGCTTTTGAGTTTTTCTATAAAGAAAAAAAAAAGATTTATATGGGTTATTTTTTTCCAAAAAACAGAAAATAAGGCAGTAAAACCTAGAGCAAACTCTCTCATAATATGAGAATAGAAAATTCAACTATATAATAGATGAAAAATAGTAAAATAATCTATAGCCAGTGCGTATTCTAATATAAAGAAAAATTTTGTTGTGATAGGATAAATCCTTTTTGAGAGTTTTAAAAGTGAGCACTCCAATACACAGTACAAAAATACAGGAACTATTTCTGTTCTATCTTTGATAAAATACCAACCAGATAAAAACAGAAGTTTNCGTATTTTCTGGTAGATAACCCGCGTGTTATCTAAACAAAAATAGAAAAATTATAAAAATAATAGTGCATGATATACAACGGAAAATCTCGTTTCATTGACTATCTTGAATATTGAACTCGAAAACAAATGACTAAACAACACACGTCATATATTGCAGAAGTCACGGAGTATATACGTACTAGGGCAATTTTATTTCAACCAACATATTGTAAATGTTAACGTAATAAAATAATTCCATTCAAAACATAAAAGTAATTATGATAAATATTACAGTAGTGAGAAAACATTCTCGTGAACATAATAACAACTTTGAAATGCGCATTATCAATGCATTTATCACAGAAGAAATTTTAGAAATGTGTGTTATCTATACATTATCACAGTGAAGAGATTTTTAAAATGCGTGTTATCTAGTAGGTGCATGTCATTTACCAGAAAACATGGTAATATGAAATTATGTAAGTGCAGAAAAATTAAAAGGAAGTCCAGCAGGAAATTAGTGAAAAATTACAAATTATACATAAATTAGTGAAAAAACCAAACACAGGGAAAAAATTTTAAGCTCAGTAGGAGCAAATTGTTTACGGAACAATTACATTGTGTAATGGGAATTCTGTAGGGATGTAGCAGTGAAATTTGTGTATTAAGTATAATAAATTGGATATTTTCCTATTCACACAAGTTGCACATGCCATTCAGTTGAGAAAATGCTCAAAAGTAAATAAATAAATATTACTTTTGCAAACCAATGAAAATGTAGAAAAACAGACACTATTGTAGCATTTTAAGTAGTTCAGTTAACCACTGTGAACAAAGATATGTTTGAACTTCACAATATAAATTCCTTATTTGATATTGCTAATAAACTTGAGGGATATAGACTGCTAGAAACAATGCAGTGCTTTCATTGAGAAACTTTCCCAGTAGAAGTTCTTTGAAAGGCAAATTTAAATTGATTCTAGGAGTATATTACTAAAATTAGTTTTGGAATTTTAAAGGAAATATAGCCAGGAGCTGTTCTGGGTACTGAGGTGTCCTAATGTAAAGTTCTTAAAGACATTGCATTATTCATACCAAAAGTAAAGGAAAACATATTATGCCACCCCTAACTCCAGAGCACCTGCATGCTCTGCTTACCCTGCTTAATGCTTAGAGGCAGTCCTTTATAAAGCATTGAAAGAAAGGCTAGGAAACGTCCTATAAAATTGCAAATCACAAATATGTTGCACATATACATTACATAAACTTGGTCATGAATTACTTTCACTAACATTTTGCTAACTTCACTTACCTCCTCTACTTGAAGATCAATACACCAAATAACTAAGTAATTAGCTGTGTGCTCTGAGACAATATGAGGATGTTCCTGGAGATACACTTTGCTATCATCATATTTATGTAGCATTCCATAGTTTCTAAGTTCTTTCTTATTTTTCTTAATAAATTCCTGCATTTTATTTACACGGTCCTCTTCAGTTTCTTCGTCAGTCTTCTTCCTTGATGGTGCTCTATTTATCACTGTTTTGCTGAATCCAGAGTGGCTTATTGTGTCCACATTCCAAGGAGTGATCTATAATCAAAAACCAATCTTACATCACCGTCTACTTCCAAGAAATTAAATATCAAACAACTAACAATTATGTAAACTAAGTTTTGAAACTAAAGACAGCCATGAAAATTTCTTAAACCTCAGAAATAATACTGATACTTGCTGAAGGTTTCTTAAAATAAAGATCAGGTAGTGAAGTTAGATTACTGAGATGATGTGCCTAAGCAACAAAGTCACACCATACAGAATGAGGCTATGCCAGAAAAATAATAAGACATTTTATCATAAATTTAATCTAAATTTAACAGCACAAAGAATATTGATCATTACTATAAAGCTTTAAATGAAGCAGTCAATTTCAGCCATAGAGTTGATTTTATCCACTTCTTCACACCTAAATCTGAAGCTCAAATTTAAATGGTTTGAGTTTTGCGACTGGGTATTTAATAAATATATTTAGGTCATCACCAGATACATTCAATAGTGTGCTTAGTGAAATTCTGAAGTGAAATCCTTAAAATTGATGATCTTTTATACTCTTTTTTGAAAATAACAAAAAATCGTTGACCACCCAAATACACGTTTAATCACTATATAATTTATGTTAACAAGGTAAAAATATCATAAGAGCTTAATAAAAAAAATTCAATAACTTAAAGGAAAGGTTATTTTGCTTAAGGGGGGCTCCTGGTTTACCCTGTCAAAAAATTGGTTTTTTTTTGTTTTAAAAAATAGTAGAACATTTCAAGAATATACTGCAAAATTTTCAGATCTTTATATGTAATATTAACTACAGCCAATTTCTTAAACCTATGCAGCTGCGGGCGGAGAGTAGAGGTAGTGGTCTAGTCTCCTACGGCTCTCTCTCAGCAGGTACTTGAGGAACAGATGTTTTATGGCTTAGACCCTTCATATTTTAAGAATACTTTGGGTGTCTTGAACATACAACTTCACTCTTATGTGCAAATTTTGGTAAAATACATGTTATACATGTTACATATTATACTTGGTGCCGATGTTGAGATACGGCACTCTGTACACCATACTGATCTCTGAAATTCGGTTTGAAAGTTTATGAGGCCTCTTTCATTTTGTCATATGAGTCACAAATAAACCCTTTGTCTATTGGAAGATTTTTTTTCCTGTAAACAACTGCTTTGGCTACATGGTTTTGCTGTTTGGGCAGTTAGGAGAATGAAAAAATCTCGCCTCAGCTCAGTGTCTCCACTCAGAGTTTTAGCAGATTATATGGTTGTTGGGTATTCTTTTCTACCCTATTTATGTTTTGAGGGCATCCTTTTCTTCTCTTTCTCGTAATAAGAAAGGTCCAGGGATACCTTGATGTAATGAAAGTTAGGTGCACTATGATTCGTTGCAAGGGTTCTTCCGATTCTTCTTTCTAAGTGAAGCCAGTCTTAGAGAAAATTTTGGATGTTTCAGTCGTAGTTTCTCGTGTTTTTAGTTTAACCGTACAATTCCTTATCCGAAAGGAGGACAGAAACAAAGCTATCGTGAAATAAAACCCCGGAACATAAGTTATATGGCAATCAATATGCAGAGGAAAAAGAAGAAAAACTGATAACGAGTGCAACTGATAGGAAAGTGTACTCTTACTAATAAAAGTGTGGGTTGTTATCCTATGCATTTTAACAGGATTATAGAAGTTTCAACAGTTTCCGGTGTACTTGCAGAAAGGCTTATTGGAGAGCATTCACAAAATACCAACAAGAGATCAACTGTTTGGCGCCTGGTTCCTAAACACCCTAATTCTGGCAAAAAAATAGCGAAATCACCGCCTACATAACTGCAGATGTTTTATATGAAGGTTACTCTACTGTAACTAACATAATGGAAGAATTAGACATAGAAATGGGGCAGCAATTGAAGATTAACGCCGACATCTATGACTGCGAGAGGTTGGAGAGGCAGCAGCGCCGTAGCTTGAGCAGTGCGATGGAGGCTCAAATAATTCATAGAGAGAAAAAAAATGGAGCTAAATGACTGTTATGAAGATGCAAAAAGTTTGCTATATGCACTAGGTATATTAGATAAGCAGTAAACAATCATAAGGCTATTGTTAATGGTAGATATTCATAACAAAAACTTGAAACTCATTTTTCTCGAAACAGTGTTTTTGAAATTGGTGTGCACGATAACTCAAAAACTATTTCTACTATCAAGATTTCCTTTTGCATGCCTTTTCAGCATTATATTCTCTATTAAGTGAACCTCAGATATTGATGGAATTATTAATTTAAACAATTATTATTGTTAAAAGTGAAGGAATTTTTTTCATCAAAATCAAAATTTTCACTTTAAAGAGCTGGCGTTTTCATAATTTTAANCGCGAACGCCCTGTAGGTATCCTATGATATATACAATAAATTTAGTTAATCTTTAATGAAAAAAAGTTTTACATACTCTCAAAGGTATAATATAGGTATGTACAAGCTTAGAAAGCTGTATATTTTATTGTTTTTCTAAAAGAAATTTCCAAAAAACTCTTAAATTTTGCCCTTCTAAACCAGGTGCCCCCCTTAAGTTTTTAAGGAATGGTGATGACAGGTTACCTTTCCACAATATAGCACTGAAATATTATTATTTCAACTGCAGTGATAAAACAATTGGTAACAAAGTAAAATAGATACTTCTAAAATAATACCCTTTCTTGCCGACGAAGCTCTTCCTCTTTTTTCCTGAGTGCATCTCCTTCTGCTTCCAGATCTTTCAGAGCTTTTCGCAATGCTTCTGTATCTCCTACACCACTTTTTTCAGACTCCTCCAATTTCTTACTTGTCTCTCTACGTTTTCTCTCATTTCTGTATTGAATGGAATGAGCACAAATTAGAAAAAGTTTAAATTATTATTCACTACCGATCATTCAAAAATATTACTAGGATGATGAAGTACATTCAACCACTGTATTCAGAACATGATAATCTGAATTTTTTTTACACCTGAGAGCATTATCAGGAAATTTGAATAATTAATCAATTTAAGGGAATTACTGCAACAGAAATGCTGAAGCACAACATAAGACAGCATTTATTCAAATAAACTTTTTACGTCTATCATTCACATAAACATACATTCGTAATATAGTATGATAGATGATATTTGCAGCTAGCAAACAATAGTGACAGCAATATTACTACGAAAGAAATTGTATCTTATGTAAATTCAAAGAGATATTGTCATAAGTGTTCAGCTCAAATAAAACGCGTAAATTAAAAGAAATTCCACATAAAATACAAAAACAGAAACAGTAAATGTACATTCTGAGGGAGTGGATATTAGTGTCTAAATATCTGTTTCTGTTCTTTCATCTACTTAAGAAATCCGTGTAAACTGTTTTGCTGTTACCATTTTTTCCGTTCTTGGATTAATCGAGCAAATAAATTAGATCAAAAAGAACCTTCTGTACCTCTAGTACGGAATCAAAGCTGAAGTGGTATTAGTTCTCAGAGTCAGAAAAGTGCCAGAAATGGATAAATTATCAAAACCGGGATTATTAATGAACTAGCTTTGAAATAAGAATTCTAATGATTTACATATCTATATCATATTGTAAGAGCTACTTCTATTTGTTACATTTTTGTTCTTCCTTGATTAACTTCAATTAGTAAACTACTTTGAGATGTCGTAAAAATTGAATAAGAGGGGCTTTACGTTGCGGGAAACATGAATTTACAAAATGTTAGACATATATCAATCATAGGGTGGTTTAGATAGGAAATTTCCATAATTTATACCTAGTCAATAGAAGCTACGAAATAAGTAAACCTACTCTAATTTTATTTTTTCGTATTTCTCTCTTTCTTTCCTTTGTTCCTCCATTCTTTCGACTCTGGCTTGATGTCTCCATCGAAACAGCGAAGGTGTATCGATGTTAGGGTGAGTTTCATCTTCATCATCTGAAATCTAAATTATATAAAATAATTACAACCGTAGTTCTACCTAACTGTATTCGAGAATGTTCTTTCGGCAGCAGATGATTAACCATAAGATGGACCAAAATCCACCAACGAATTTTACAATGATAAATATTTAGTAAATAATACTCTGCAGAAGTTATTCTATTGCAATAAGATTACATAGATTTACAACAAGAAAGGAAACCCAACCCACCCTGATCAATCCCAAAAAGAAATTTAAGATAAAAATGTTCACCTCTATGTCTTTCCATTTGCTGTAATCCACCATACTGCTGCAGAAATGTTACTTATTGTATCTGCTCTGGAGAAAGAATCGATTTCACTACAATTATACTAAAGGAAAGACAAGCATCGGACTACAACGGCAATTCTCGTATTTCCTTGTGCTTTTTCGGAATGAGGCTTGAATTTACCGGTAGGGGGCCCTGAGTTCTGTTCCGTTACGTTTAAAGGCGGTATTATCAAATGCTGCAAATGAAAACTATTGGTCTGATTAGTAATTGTTAGAGGCAAATTCTGAATTGTTTAAACAATTTTGAACTAAGTAAACAAATTATCATTCATTCATTTCTATATTTGGGTTTATCATGAAAATTTTAAAATATGTCATTCCCTCAATTGATATAATTTGATAGATGAAATGCAATAAAGGAGAAAATAAAAATAATATTTAAATCTCTGAGAGCACGCTATAATCACACTTGAGATAGAAATGTTCCTCAACATTTTTCAGATTGAGATTATTCTCTCTTTTGCTTTATTACTTTAAGATGTCACATTTTGCATTTGAGTTTAGAATTCGTCATCCAAACATCAACATAAAATCTTAATTTAAGCCCAATCTGATGTGGATGAAAGGATATACTCATATAAGAATCATCAATAAAATTTAATTATATTTCTCATTGGAATACAGCAATAATTAAAATATAGCATAACTTTACGGTATTCTTCGAGTTATACAAAACCTTATATATTATTTTTTTTAAAGCAATTCATTTTGCTTTTAGTAAAATTTTAGGAAAAATAATGCTCCAGTTATTTCTGATTTTATTCGTTTAAGAATTTTTACTTTGATTCCAAGTATGGTCGAAACACTTTCAGAGGATTTCACCAAGCTTCCAAATTTGAAATATAATATTGAGATTTTCCTGCCTGTTGCACTTGAAAGGGAGATCTTGATTAACAATCCTCATTACTTCAATGTAACTCATTCTGTTAAAGTTTCATTTCCTTTTATTTTCACTGGATGCATCACTTACTATTATCCAAGAGCAGAAGTGTATTGCTCTTAGAGTTTTATTTTTAAAATTGATAAGATAAACTTGAATATGGACAGTTGCTATTGTTATTTTCTTTCATACTGACCCAGTCTTACTACTTTACCTGTATGCTTGAAAAAAATTTCCATAGTTTCAATGTATAAATATATTGACTACTGATATCTGTAATTTACTGTCAAAATTGTCATGGTTTAAAATATTTACTGCTTACATATTTCAAATAGCATTCTTCCATATAGTAGCAAAAGAATATAGTAAAATAATAGCTTTTTTAACATATTGTACAGAATATCTCTTGAATAAACTCTGTAAGCGTCTGCAACCCTTTTATGCCCAAGTTTTTGGTCACCTAAGGCAAGATGTAACATGGTGCCTCTCGTTTGTCACAAGACAAAGACAAAAAAAGCAAATGTAAAAAAAATACAGCAAACATTATTGATGAGAACAGGGAATAATAATAACCCCAGAAAAGTTTATAACTAAAATATAGCAATAAGTAATGAACAGTTAAATACTCACTTATTCAAGCCTATCCAGGTGGTGCCCGAGCAAAATCTAGTTGCTTTACGTATTGGCATGAGCCTGCTAATGATCTTGCATCATATTTGGTTTCTGTAGGTTTTTAGGTTCAGATATTTTTTCAAATTTATTACTTATTTTAGAACTCCAATAGTGTTTAATAATTCTATGATAAAAGAAGGTCAACTTCTTTCATTCAGAATTATAAGTTCAGTGCAAAACTTTTCTATTGGAAGATAAAATGAACTATGTCCCTCCTCAGACTCAATTTCAGATTGAAATTCCCCCATATCCTCTGAGAAGGTCTACTAACTTAGGTATATTTTAGACTCCAAAATGGCTAATTGTAAGTTGTAGCACTTCAGAATGAGATACCTCAGTTTAAATTGTTGGTGCATAGTAATCAATATCATAAGTACATTAATTTGGCCATTGATATTCGTTCATGTGATTGATATATTATTATGAACAATAGTCAATCATTAATCTAATTAGTTCACATCTAGTATTTGAGAATTTGATTTGAAAACATACCTTAGGAAAATAAGATGAGCTGTAAAAAAGTGCAGTTTGTGATATAATCTGCTCACTACAGCTAGTTAACCCTTAAACAGTGTGAATGCTTAGAAAAATTTCCTTCGACATGCATATTTTTTAAGACCAGCAGCTTTCTTAATATCTAAAAAAAAACATTTTCTGCCTATATGAGGCTAAAAATTAATTTTTTGTCTCTTATTCCTATTGCTTACTTGTTAAAAGAATAAACAAGGATATGGGCCAAAAGACAAATAAAACATGACAAAATTATCAAAAGTCTATAAGAGCTGTTTAAAGATAAGACTGCAACAGTAAGGAATGCAAGTTAATGAACCATAAATTAACATAACACAGCAGCACTGAAGAGTGATACCACACTTCATAGCACAACCAGAAAAAGTGAGAATGCTGTGGATAATTGACCATAATGAACCCTTTGGCTTCTGAGATGCAGGAGCCTTCTGACCACTAGCACTGAAAAAGGTAGAGTTTACGCTGAATGGAAAGTAAAGGTACCATAATATTCCTCATGGGCAGTGTTATAAAAAATATAAATATCTAATATAATAACTGCCTTGTTAATCAATAATTTGTATACATTAATAAGTACTGCAAGTAGTCTTTAAGCCAGCAGGTGACTGTTATATTAAGTTAATTTAACTCATCATGATACCATTAGTCATAACATGTAATGTGAAATTACATAGAGAAGTTGTTAGAATTGCTCACCAAAATTTATTTTACTAAATTTTAGATTTAATCTTGAAATACATTCTTACATTATTAATTCACACAAGAGTTGACTGGTCGACAAGTATGCATGTAACTAAATACAGCAAACATTAAATTGGATTATGCACTAACTACATTTGAGCAGATTTTTATACAATAGCATATCCAAAAATCATCACTGTAGATATGCCTTCACTAAAATACACCTCCCTCCATCAAGTCCAGATAAATGTTATTCAAGCTTAAATCCTGAATACAAATAAGCAGCATAGGGTTTACAACAATAAGAAATGTCATCATTAACCAAGTTCATCAAAAATTACACAATTTTTAACAGATACCATTATTTACAAGATTAAATATTACTCAAACAATTTTTTTTCTTTCATAGTTTATTAATACTTCCTTGTGGCACACAGTATAAAGCCATGAAAATTATCCATAATAAAAATTGTCACACATTAAATTCCTTTAGCGTCAAACAAGTGATGCACAAGAACCATAGCACCAAAAGCATTCTAATTTAAAAATAAGGGCAACATCAGTCCTTAGCAAACACAGAACCATTAAAAAACATTGAATTCTTACGAAACAGTTCCTTAGGATATAATTATATTATATATAGCCAACAACTCATGGTGTATGACTTAATAGTTTACATTGCTTACAAATAAAAGCCCACAGATTGGCAAAGTGGACCAAAACTTAAACTGGTGTATGCATAATTTATTATTTATCAGTCTTCATTGTTAAACATCAAAATATCATCTCATATTTGACATTATTAAACTATATTGGTGTTATTTGAGGTCTATACAGCAATAGTGGGCAATTTTTTATCCCTTTATGGTTAAATCTTCCTTACAATAAATTTTTAATAAAAATTCACAATACTTTTACGAATATGCACCTACTTTTTAGTGAGAAAAGCTGTTCAGCAAACACTAATTACCCTTTATCCATGATTGCATACCAGCTCTCTTTGTTTACTAGTGACCAAGAGTATACTTTTGCCACATAATACTGAACATTTCATCATACTCGATCTTTCCAAAACTTAACGTTATTTGTCAGTTGATTTACAATTCCTATTTGAATTTGCAAACATTAAAACACACAGTTAAACAGAGCATATAAAAAATACCTTTCTTTTCTTTAAGTCCAATACCAACAATTATTATCATTCTTTTATCATATATCTAAAGTTCAAACTGTTTAGGATAAATTAACGATTGAAAACTCAACTGTGAATCCTAGTCAATAGCAGACAAGTGTAACAGCATCTTCTCTCTCCAATTAGAGAGACATCCTAATTTTCCACTATTAATAACATTCTACTTTGGAATCACAATCATCACACTTTGAAAGAAGCAAAACCCAAACTTTTTGACAAATACATTCAAATATGTAACACAATAGCTGACATTGGCTGTTATTAAGAGTTATACATTCCAATACTTTTCACAAATTATTCAACTATTTAAAGTAATGAAATTTCAGTAACAAGATACAATTACTCAGCTAAACTATATATATTTTCTGACGAAGAACTTCCTACTTAAAGCAATTTCTGAAGTCAATGATATCCTATAGGTACAAAGATATAGGTTCAAAGATGAATGGAAAATGCAAAACTATCTACATAGTCAAACTATTTAACTCATTACATCAAACATGAAAAACCTTCCCCATCTAGATTCAGCTAATGTAGGAAAGTATGCACCTTCTGAATAGTAAGAAGTACATCATTATTAATTATAAAGAAAAGGAACCCAGGTTTACCTTCCCTGCAACTCAATTTGAATATTTTTTTTAAATATGGCATGGTTGAAAGATACCTGGATAGGTTACATCATATTAAAAGCATTGAACAGTAAATGTAGAAGATAATTGTTTCAAGTAAATGTTTAAATAAATTATGATCTCTGCACATTTACTTCTAATACTACTACATTTACAATGATTCTTTCCAAATTGTCTTGAGTTATAATGCCCAAAATTTTCCTTGAAAATTATGTGTCAATACTGCTCACACGCAAAACAAATACTCCAGCATAGGATCGGACGGAGAGATGTGTGTTATTATTTTCTGTGATAACAGAAAAATAATTATTTAAAGTAAATATAATAAAGGGTGCAAAGACATAAGCACATGCTCTTAAGCTTTTGTGAGATAAATGGGCCATATTAATAAACATTTGTACAGTAATAATAAATATTTGGATAGGTAAAAAAAATCTTCTTAAGTGTTAGTCACTTAAAAAGTCATCTTTAACTATGTAAACAATTCAAAGCTTAAAATTAATAAATGGCTTGATATGCATATACAATATTTCAGAAGAAGAAAATGTGAATAAAGCCAGAATAAGGCTTGTTAGAACTAACAGAAAATTGAATGATACATCAATTATCATAAGTTTTCATTGCTCCCAAATAGCATAATTAAGAAATTCTACTAGTTGGAGTGAAATAAACTGTTTTATGCTTTATCCTTGAAATATCCATTTCATAAATTGTTTTTGCATTAAGCAAAAATAGCCTGACTGATCAAACCATGCAACATGGTGACAATTTACTGATGGAAAATTATCTTATTTCATTGCAGTCTAGTACAATTTCTCCAGCATAAACTAAAATTACTGATGTAACTCAATTGTCTTTCTGATGGCAACATTCAAATTTGATAACATTTCAAAAGTTATAATCTTCACAGCAGTATCACTGCATTTTCAAAAGAATTTCATTGAGTAAAAGCAAAAATACAAAAGAGAAACATGAAAAATGACTGTATGGTTGAGATACTTGTTTAATTAATCGGAAATTTTCAATCTAGCAGTAACTCATAAGATTACAATGTAATACACGTACAATGTGATGAAAATTTAGGAAAACGAAAACAAAAGGAATTTTCAGTTTATGAGGACATTTTGCACATTTTAGAGTAAAATATTACTGAAAATAGCTTCAATTAACATAAAAAGCCATACAAGACACATTTAAAAACAAACCACATTAATCAAAATTAATGATTCTCTTGTGAAGCATAATAAAGTTCAATCCAGAGAAGTTATTTGACAAAACAGGTTAAATTGACTTCAGACAAAGAAATAGGTAAAATTTTTGCAATAAAGTGTAAAAATGCAAGATTGCTTGAGAAAGTTTAGCATTTGTACAGGTATAAAATGGATTATATAGAACTACTGTTAAAACATAACATGAAAAATAACCAAAAGCACAGCTTTAGAGGCAACTGTCAAATAAAAATAAAATAAAACACTTTAAAATAAATTAATATCAAAATTTTAATCATAAAAATACAAAATGACAGCCAAATATAGCACAAAGCTGAAGTACTTAAACATTTAACTATCCAAAATAACAATAAGACAGCCATAAAACTTAAGGAAATTTAGTAATCCAGACAGCAATGAAGAACTTTTGGCACATAACATATAAAAATTAACTAGCCCAATAAAATTTTATGAGATGTATTCAAGAGACAGAATTTATGGAAGGATAAAATTCACACAGAACAGGTCACTACTGTTTGCGACATGAAATTCATAATCATAAAACCTTACTTGGAATGCTAGCCAGAGCATTTTTAACAGAATAACACTGCAAATCTTTATTTCTTTACAACGACATTCTAATTGACCTGAAATTCCTTTAAAATATCAAATCGATAGTCATAACAAGGTATTCATATTTTTACAGATGGCAACTAATACTGTATAGTACAATGATTATGAATGCTTTTACCTTCATGAAATTGCAATTAGCAAACATTTCTTCTTTTCTGTTTCAAATCTTTTACATTTAAACTACAATAATATGATTAACGTAAATTAAAGGTGGTAACAGTATCCGTCATGTTAAACATCAAAATATCATCTCATATTTGACACTATTAAACTATATTGGTGTTATTTGAGGTCTATACAGCAATAGTGGGCAATTTTTTATCCCTTTATGGTTAAATCTTCCTTACAATAAATTTTTAATAAAAATTCACAATACTTTTACGAATATGCACCTACTTTTTAGTGAGAAAAGCTGTTCAGCAAACACTAATTACCCTTTATCCATGATTGCATACCAGCTCTCTTTGTTTACTAGTGACCAAGAGTATACTTTTGCCACATAATACTGAACATTTCATCATACTCGATCTTTCCAAAACTTAACGTTATTTGTCAGTTGATTTACAATTCCTATTTGAATTTGCAAACATTAAAACACACAGTTAAACAGAGCATATAAAAAATACCTTTCTTTTCTTTAAGTCCAATACCAACAATTATTATCATTCTTTTATCATATATCTAAAGTTCAAACTGTTTAGGATAAATTAACGATTGAAAACTCAACTGTGAATCCTAGTCAATAGCAGACAAGTGTAACAGCATCTTCTCTCTCCAATTAGAGAGACATCCTAATTTTCCACTATTAATAACATTCTACTTTGGAATCACAATCATCACACTTTGAAAGAAGCAAAACCCAAACTTTTTGACAAATACATTCAAATATGTAACACAATAGCTGACATTGGCTGTTATTAAGAGTTATACATTCCAATACTTTTCACAAATTATTCAACTATTTAAAGTAATGAAATTTCAGTAACAAGATACAATTACTCAGCTAAACTATATATATTTTCTGACGAAGAACTTCCTACTTAAAGCAATTTCTGAAGTCAATGATATCCTATAGGTACAAAGATATAGGTTCAAAGATGAATGGAAAATGCAAAACTATCTACATAGTCAAACTATTTAACTCATTACATCAAACATGAAAAACCTTCCCCATCTAGATTCAGCTAATGTAGGAAAGTATGCACCTTCTGAATAGTAAGAAGTACATCATTATTAATTATAAAGAAAAGGAACCCAGGTTTACCTTCCCTGCAACTCAATTTGAATATTTTTTTTAAATATGGCATGGTTGAAAGATACCTGGATAGGTTACATCATATTAAAAGCATTGAACAGTAAATGTAGAAGATAATTGTTTCAAGTAAATGTTTAAATAAATTATGATCTCTGCACATTTACTTCTAATACTACTACATTTACAATGATTCTTTCCAAATTGTCTTGAGTTATAATGCCCAAAATTTTCCTTGAAAATTATGTGTCAATACTGCTCACACGCAAAACAAATACTCCAGCATAGGATCGGACGGAGAGATGTGTGTTATTATTTTCTGTGATAACAGAAAAATAATTATTTAAAGTAAATATAATAAAGGNAACTACACAGGCGCTCCTCGTCTCAAGGGCTTCTGCTGATTCATCTTGCTCATCTCTGTAAAATGATAAAGATGCATACAAGAAAATTATCAAATACTATTCCAAACAAGCTCCTTCACCGCAAAAATACAATGGTGAAATTATTTCACTATTTTTTTATTCATAAAATTCCGAGAGAAAATCTAAGGGAATTTATTGGGAATTAAATGGAATGTGATTGCCTTAATCTTTATAGAAATATTTGTTCACCAAATATTGCAAATATCTAATCAAAACATATTTCATATCACAAGAAATTTGAAAATTAATGAATTCATTTATAGCAAACAATACTTAGCATATTATTCTGGATATGAATCTTGATTTATAATAATATTATGTTATATTGTGTCTTCAAAGTCAAATTAAATTATTTGTTCAAAAGACAGGATACACAAGGAAACTCATGAATTATGAGACATAGAGAATTATGAGAAATAGAGCAGTCAGTTGAAGATTACTAAACTTCTCCCTCTATTTACTGATAGGTTATCAAAAAATTATGAATCCTTTTAGTAACTAAGCATATTTCACCGTTTTCAGAATCATAAGAAATGATTTTCTTTAGTTCCACAGATAAAAGTCATCCTCAACATTGTATTAAATATATAATTTCTCATGAGTTACCAATTTAATATAAGAGGAAAAGGTATCTCTTGGACCATAGTAGTTTGTTTCTTTTCTTAACAAAAAGGATTAATAATTTAAAAAGTTGCCACAGCTTACCATGGACACCAGAAAACAAACAGATGTACAGATAGCTCCCACTTTCTAACACTTTGTAACTGGGTAGACTCATAAAACTTTTTTAAATGTCAGGCAACTAATTTTTGATCACCTAACATTGTTCTTAAAGTTGAGAGATTTCGGATCTATTTTTTACAAATACCTTTACAACATAGCTCACAGTCAATTCTATGATCCAACTGCATAGTTTTTTTTACCATTTTATTTATGATAGCCTAAAATCCTTCATTTATATTCATACTTGGCAGTAACATAAAATTAATTTTTTGTCTCTTATTCCTATTGCTTACTTGTTAAAAGAATAAACAAGGATATGGGCCAAAAGACAAATAAAACATGACAAAATTATCAAAAGTCTATAAGAGCTGTTTAAAGATAAGACTGCAACAGTAAGGAATGCAAGTTAATGAACCATAAATTAACATAACACAGCAGCACTGAAGAGTGATACCACACTTCATAGCACAACCAGAAAAAGTGAGAATGCTGTGGATAATTGACCATAATGAACCCTTTGGCTTCTGAGATGCAGGAGCCTTCTGACCACTAGCACTGAAAAAGGTAGAGTTTACGCTGAATGGAAAGTAAAGGTACCATAATATTCCTCATGGGCAGTGTTATAAAAAATATAAATATCTAATATAATAACTGCCTTGTTAATCAATAATTTGTATACATTAATAAGTACTGCAAGAAGTCTTTAAGCCAGCAGGTGACTGTTATATTAAGTTAATTTAACTCATCATGATACCATTAGTCATAACATGTAATGTGAAATTACATAGAGAAGTTGTTAGAATTGCTCACCAAAATTTATTTTACTAAATTTTAGATTTAATCTTGAAATACATTCTTACATTATTAATTCACACAAGAGTTGACTGGTCGACAAGTATGCATGTAACTAAATACAGCAAACATTAAATTGGATTATGCACTAACTACATTTGAGCAGATTTTTATACAATAGCATATCCAAAAATCATCACTGTAGATATGCCTTCACTAAAATACACCTCCCTCCATCAAGTCCGGATAAATGTTATTCAAGCTTAAATCCTGAATACAAATAAGCAGCATAGGGTTTACAACAATAAGAAATGTCATCATTAACCAAGTTCATCAAAAATTACACAATTTTTAACAGATACCATTATTTACAAGATTAAATATTACTCAAACAATTTTTTTTCTTTCATAGTTTATTAATACTTCCTTGTGGCACACAGTATAAAGCCATGAAAATTATCCATAATAAAAATTGTCACACATTAAATTCCTTTAGCGTCAAACAAGTGATGCACAAGAACCATAGCACCAAAAGCATTCTAATTTAAAAATAAGGGCAACATCAGTCCTTAGCAAACACAGAACCATTAAAAAACATTGAATTCTTACGAAACAGTTCCTTAGGATATAATTATATTATATATAGCCAACAACTCATGGTGTATGACTTAATAGTTTACATTGCTTACAAATAAAAGCCCACAGATTGGCAAAGTGGACCAAAACTTAAACTGGTGTATGCATAATTTATTATTTATCAGTCTTCATTGTTAAACATCAAAATATCATCTCATATTTGACATTATTAAACTATATTGGTGTTATTTGAGGTCTATACAGCAATAGTGGGCAATTTTTTATCCCTTTAAGGTTAAATCNTAGGTATGCAGATGTAGTTACAGCCACTAACATTCTAGTTTTGTTTAAAGTGGGATGATGTGTGCATGTGTTTTATGAGCAACTGTGTGAAGTAATAATACCTTTAGGTATGCAGATGTAGTTACAGCCACTAACATTCTAGTTTTGTTTAAAGTGGGATGATGTGTGCATGTGTTTTATGAGCAACTGTGTGAAGTAATAATACCTTTAGGTATGCAGATGTAGTTACAGCCACTAACATTCTAGTTTTGTTTAAAGTGGGATGATGTGTGCATGTGTTTTATGAGCAACTGTGTGAAGTAATAATACCTTTAGGTATGCAGATGTAGTTACAGCCACTAACATTCTAGTTTTGTTTAAAGTGGGATGATGTGTGCATGTGTTTTATGAGCAACTGTGTGAAGTAATAATACCTTTAGGTATGCAGATGTAGTTACAGCCACTAACATTCTAGTTTTGTTTAAAGTGGGATGATGTGTGCATGTGTTTTATGAGCAACTGTGTGAAGTAATAATACCTTTAGGTATGCAGATGTAGTTACAGCCACTAACATTCTAGTTTTGTTTAAAGTGGGATGATGTGTGCATGTGTTTTATGAGCAACTTGGTGATTGGCAGTTGTTTTACATTCATACTAGGTGGATGAAACTCAATGACTCGATGACATTTTATGTATTGTTTGGTTTTATTACAAGGAAATGTTTAGATATTATCTATAATTATCTAAAAGTGCAAAGGTGCAATATCTAACTCTAAAGTGATTAGAGTCAACACGACCACACAAGGTAACAATGATACATACAGCTAGTCCAGCATCTTGTTTAGTGAATTATAGCAGAGATTCTAAGAAAAAGTAGCTAAGAAAAACAAATAGGAATTCCAAAATTTCAAATGTATTATAATAAATTTCAGAGAAGAATTTCCCAAAGCCCTTTGAGAGCCTAACTTATAAAATTATTAATAATCTTCATAATTTAAAATCTAAGCCTCAAAGGAATCCAATTAAAGAAAGTTCCAATAAATTAGAAAGAAATAGATGATAATTTGTGCATATTTTACAAAAGTTGACTTTTAACAGTAGAATTTCATTTCTAAAGCACATTTCCTTAACTTACTGTAGTGGAAGTTGATAGGGCAAACCCTTGTGGGGTTCTTATCATAGTCTTTATATCAAATTAAGAAGGAAAACAAATGGAGATTTAAGTTTCATTTGATATACAATTAATAGCGCTGAGTCATAATATGATAATTTCCACAAAATTACACAAAAAAATTTTAATACATATAAGGTGTTGATCCCAGTTATATGGCAGTATATAACAAAAATTAACTTAAATAAATTGACTTACAGGGAGAAAATAAAGTTAAAGGATAACATTTGAGCTCTCTTGTGTAACATGTCCCCAAAAATTTAACTGGAGATTTATTTGCTTTTTCTATATGTATTTTGTATACAAATGTAAGAAATGAAATTGCATTTCGTGAATACCTAAATATCCTCAGAAGTAATTTTTTTATTTTCTGAAGAAGGTGTTGCTGAAAGGGGTGTTTCACTGTATACAATTGGAGAAGAAAATTGGAGGTGTCATCTACCATACTAAGAATTTCAATGGTTTGCAAAATCGATAATACAAATCTCAATGTTCACTCTTCCTACAAGTGGATAAATATCTTTGCAGCCCCTGGTTGCTTATCAAATACACAATGCCCTGATAAACTATTGAAACTAAAAAACCTTTAGAAAAAATTCACTTAGAAAAACTTTCATCTCTCAGGCAGAAACAATATCCAAGGTAAATGTTTTTTAATTTTTTTAACGCCACTTCCCCATTGGTATGGCCAATCAGATTATCAATTTGAGGAATTCTGAATGATTGTAAAANAAGACACTATCCATTATGTAAACTGAAGAGCCTGTCATATAAAAACATCAGGGTACCTTTAAGAATTTAATAAGTCATTCACAGACTAACATGCATTTCATTGAGTATTAGTAAATTCAAACTCAGAGTATATTAATAAAAATGAACACAGGCAAAGATTTTGAGCTCAATATCTGCAGAGATAATGATTTTCCTACAAGTTACAGATTTCAGCTGTCAATCAAGAAGAAAATGGAAATTACTATTTCTTCACAACTTTATAACAAGTTATGTAACACTTACAGAGTTATAGAGATAGATGAAGATTGTTGTAAAATGAGGTCAAATGAAGAAAGTTGATGAAGTGAAAATGAGGATATAGTTCACAATTCAATGATTATTAAATATTTAGATGATTGGAATGTTGGAAGGAATGAGGTTTTGAGGATAATGGCAGGCTAATGCAGCTCACTGGCTATGGATGCAGATTTTGTCTGCAAAACACTTCTCACAGGAAAGGCAAAAACAAAACCTGCACTTGTGTAAAATTCATTGCATACTATACCTATAGGTTAGCAATCTAATTCAAGTCTAAATGAGCATAACACTTCTGCCTGATGCTTCTATTAAGTAAACTTTGAATGCCTAAAATATTTCAAAACTGGATGCAAGTTTAGCAAAAAGTCATTAACTTTAAAAAGCTTGGGGAGTGTTAGCCTAATCTCTACCCAGCGCACTATAAGCTTCATTATTTCATAGAGCAAAAGGAAATAGCTGATCATTTCACCATCTACAATTCATAATCTTTCTTGCACATATTCGTTTCCTTATGCATACATTTAACTAATTATCACTAATTCAGGGAGCACACACAGGCTAGCAAAGATATTAGATAGTGTCCTGACCTTGTCTGTGTACTGCCCATGGAGTCATAGTAACTAGGCTGATGTTGCGCCCGTGTTGGGAAGCAGGTTCCATCGCCCGGACTGAGAAATAAGAGGCAACTTGGAGGTTAACAAAGGGAAGAATAAAAATATACACCATGAAGAATACATGGTAGTGAAAGCAGATATCTTCCTCAGATGAAAACAAAAGCTATTGTAGAAATAAATAATACTAAAAAAAATCACCCAGGTAATTATATGTAATGGACAAATAAAACTAATCACGCGATTAAAAATTATGCTTGAATTTCAATTTTTGCTTTCCCTGAATTATATCATATGGCACAAATCCAAGAAATCAGCTAATTTCTATATGCTACCATTGTTGTACATTCAAGACAAGACATTTTTTGCAAACAAATTTATCATCATATGCATGGTGAGCTTTATTTAAAACAGACCTCTAGAGACAATGATTTCCCAGGATAGTTTCCTCTAATTTGTCACGCCAGTAAGCAGAGTGACATTTTCATCCATGCCAAAAAGAATAAAGTGCATTAATCTTACAGTGCAACCATTTTTTTTTTTGAAAAGCATGATGCCTATAAGGTGCATAACATCCAAAATTAAGTGCCTGAACACTAAAACTATGGAGTAACTATGCAGGCACATACGTTACAAAACTAAACACACAACACAAATATCACACATGACTCTGTATTTGAGAGAAATACAATTTTTGCAAAGAACTTAATAATGGTTATTTCTCTTGTTGGGGCAACCTAAAAAATCTTGAGCAACAGACTATATAGTTGATAAACACAAAAGAAACTAATACAGCATTATTCAGAGTATGTTGGATCTGAAAATACTAAATTGCAACGTGCTCCACAGAAATTGTATTTCTAGCAAAATATATCTTATAAAAAAAACAAAACCATCACCTACTGACATAAAAAGAACACAATAACAAGACACCAATTTGCACTTTTTAAAATTAACCTGTCAAAATTCTACCAATAATAGCATCCAAAGAGAATAATCATGTTACAAGATTAATTGAAATTAAAGAGTTACTGTGGTTGCACAAAATCATAATGCTGTGGTAGCCACACTATTCTCAAAGATGAAAAATTTTTCATCTTACAATCAATCTCTAATACAATTAAAAAATCAATAAGAAATCCTTGGATTTGTGCAAATAAGGAAGGAGGATTGATTTGAAAAACTTAGGTGGTCTATACGAAATATCCTTATGGTCCAAACTGCTATGGAAAAGAGGCTTTTAAACCCTGCAAAATCTTTTAAACTTTATTGAATGTTTTTTAGGATTATCCATCAACATTAAACACAGTATGTACACTAAAAGTTTATATGAATTATATTTTTAAAAAATTTAGCTGAAGGAAAACAATACCTATTGGTAATGGTAAATTTTTCAGTAGAACTTATAAAATTGAATTAATTCTCAATTCTAACAAATGCAATATTGAAAAATCATAGCTTACACAATCTTTGTTAGCATACCATTTAAGCAATCTAGACTAGCAAGCTGTAGAAGAAACTTCCATTTTTGTTCATGAATTTAATTTCTGAGTTTAAAGCAATGAATCACTATTTCCTACCAAGCACTAGGATGTATTTTATACTGCATAACAAGCATAAATTTCAAGAAGCTATTTCAAAGAAAGCAAAATAAGTTTGCTAGCTTGGCATAATTTGAAATTGGTTGAATGATATGTAAATATTTTAATCTTCAAAAAGTGGCAGTTTTAAGGTTAGATATCAGTTTCATTCAGAAAAGGAAGAGGAAAAAATCTAAGTCTGAAAACTGAAGAAATTTATGAAGACGTGGTAATTATGAGCAATATTGTATAATAGTCATGAAATATTAAAAACTTATAGATTCCTGCATCACTCAAAATAAAAATGACTTTTAATAATGAAAGTAGAAGTACTGAAATTTTCTTCTGCATACAAGTACTTCATGTCTTCAAATTATATAATGCTTTTCATGTCTTCAAATTATATAATGCTAATTAATTGTTAATAATATTTTTATCAGAAAGAATACGGAAGTACTAAAAAAAACAAGAGTCAACTTCTTTTATCAAATCATATTTATAAAGCTGCTGCAATAGTACGTAATTGAAAAGACACTATCCATTATTTAAACTGAAGAGCCTGTCATATAAAAACATCAGGGTACCTTTAAGAATTTAATAAGTCATTCACAGACTAACATGCATTTCATTGAGTATTAGTAAATTCAAACTCAGAGTATATTAATAAAAATGAACACAGGCAAAGATTTTGAGCTCAATATCTGCAGAGATAATGATTTTCCTACAAGTTACAGATTTCAGCTGTCAATCAAGAAGAAAATGGAAATTACTATTTCTTCACAACTTTATAACAAGTTATGTAACACTTACAGAGTTATAGAGATAGATGAAGATTGTTGTAAAATGAGGTCAAATGAAGAAAGTTGATGAAGTGAAAATGAGGATATAGTTCACAATTCAATGATTATTAAATATTTAGATGATTGGAATGTTGGAAGGAATGAGGTTTTGAGGATAATGGCAGGCTAATGCAGCTCACTGGCTATGGATGCAGATTTTGTCTGCAAAACACTTCTCACAGGAAAGGCAAAAACAAAACCTGCACTTGTGTAAAATTCATTGCATACTATACCTATAGGTTAGCAATCTAATTCAAGTCTAAATGAGCATAACACTTCTGCCTGATGCTTCTATTAAGTAAACTTTGAATGCCTAAAATATTTCAAAACTGGATGCAAGTTTAGCAAAAAGTCATTAACTTTAAAAANATTCTTAGTTAATTAAAACCATTCTTTAACACATTTGGCTTCTGAGTTTGTCATTTTACTTCATAAAATTTGAAATGTATTTAATAAATTGTATAATACATAAGAGTATTAATACATAAATTCAACAACAATTACTGGATATTTCCTTCAATCAAAATTCAAAAAAACAAATCAAATATAATATGTTAAGTACAGTGATCAAGCACAGTCAGGATCTTTTAGAAGGAAAAAAGTAACATGGTATTAAAACAAAAAAACAGATAATTAATAATTTATAAGGTTAATCTCAACACAAAGTTAAATTCAAGTTATCCAATACCAAAATGTACTCTTCCTGAACACATGGGACCAGAGGGCAATGGCTGAGAACCAGGATTTAGGTTGTATAAAAAAATAACATGAATGTAAGCCTTTTCACTAGAGCACCAAACTACTGATAAGAAAAATAACTAGAGAAGAGACTAGAGATCCTCAGAGAAGATGTACTATTATATTGCAGAAAATGACCAGAAGTAGTATCTTACTGAGAACCAATTTTGTTATTATTTATGTAACCTACATTTCCTCCATAACCTAAATCAAGATTCCTTGGTTCCACTCTGAGTTGAATCCCTAAAAATATACTGTATATACACTTCAATAAATTGAGTAAATAAGATAGGAGCAGTTTTTCAAAAACATCGAGAAAAGCAGCTTCATGATTAAATGATGATTTTATAGCCAATACATATCAACCTACTGAGCTACAAATAATTTTATTTTTACAACTAAGTTATCAACATAATACTGCCATGAAATAGCAGATAAGAAGAGCTTCGCTAAAGATCTACACTACATTACATATACAAAGGACATCAATATTCAATATTAACAACCAATGTTTTAAGAGACACTTTAAAAGATGAGACATCAAGGATATGGTTTAATAGATACTTAAAATTTTGGCATTCCTTAATTTAAATAAATTAATGAAAGCCAAATTGTTATCTAGTTATTAATAGAAAATATTTTGTAACCAATGTATAACTAGATGAAAACTGGATACCTTTAACTCCTAGATACAAATTAAGGAATTCCACTGATACTATCACATGTGAATGAATGAATGATGGTAAATTGAATGGCCAAAAATGAACAAAAAAAAGGTACTAAAGTATCTCCGGGTAAGAATTTCAAAATCATTGTAAATGAATGAATGAGCTCCCAAAGAAATTAAAGTCATTTCACCTTCCTCAGTAATATTTACAGCACTTTACAATGAAATATTCAATAAGAAATAAGAATCATTTCTACTCGAGTCATTATTGACATCAATGAAGGAGATGGTCAATACACAAGCTTTAAGAACCTCTACTTGCATAAATGTCTTTGACAGAAATGCTTGGGATAGGGGTATTTTCCAATATTGTTGTAATCACATCTGCACTTGTCCAAAATTAAAATATGAACAGCATATACGTATTTCTTTAGATTGGCTATGGTATTTTTTTAAATATTAAAAGCTACATCTTGAATTATGTGTCCACTAAATTCATTCCTGTATCACTTATACACATAAATTAATGTTATGCGTAAGATATAGATTTCTTTTATTCAAACATTTCCTTACTGAACAAAACAAATATTCTAAATTATTTTAAGCTTGTTTCATTTCCTTTTATAGATTATAAATGTGACAAAGGGAAAACAATATGTATGCTGAAATCAAAACACATATAGTAATGTTTACACAAACAAATGAAACAATGTGCTACANTATCAAAATTTTAATCATTTTGTATAAACTGATCTATCAATTCTGTTACAGTGGCTAAACTCATTTTAGAAAATCTGTTGAAAGCTCATTTTCTTCCACATCATCAGAAACGCTAATTAATTTGGATAAACAAGACCTTGCGCAATTTCTGTAAATTGTAATACCTTGTTTAATTTCAAGGAATCCCAATAAAACCGTGCTATACCAAAACAGCATAAAGCAGAGCAGTGTTAAGTCTTACTGTATTATGAAATTCTTCTTTTTTTTTAAATGGGGCAAAGATAAGTTTTTATCAGATTGGTATATGACTGAAACAATCACAGAATGGAACATAAAATACAAAAGATTGCTGGGAGCAGGCAAACCTTTCACATACACAATGAGAAAATATTGATACAAACTGCTCATTTCTGTGAACAAGAATTTTTTAAATATTGGCTTATTACACATAATGTGGCACAAAATACGACCTAATTTTAAGAATCGAGATAAGCAAGGAGAAACACTAAGCCCCAGAAAGTTTAGGAAAACTCAGTATGACATATTCCTTCATAATAATTATGAATTCTTTCATCAATACTTGAGCCCATGCAAAAATTGCATACTTTATATTTGCTAATTCATTGGAAGTTTCGATGAAATACTTTATTGCATGAAGCAAAAATTTTTGCTAATACAAATAGCTCTCTAACCCATTTTTTTGTGATTACCAGTCATAAATACTACTTCATCATTTCACATCTAAACAATGATTATCAATGCAAATGTAGACCACAACACTATCTCAAAAGTTTTCTCCAAGCACTGAAATTTTGTCTCTTAAATATTCATGATTACCATGTTGGCAGCCAAATGACTGATCCTGTGGTTCCCTTACTATCACATTAGTTGGTATGCTTATCTTAAATTCCACTGATAATGGAAACAAAAGCAACTATTTACTAGATCTATATTTGAACTCAAGAAAATGCTTGCTTGATATCATCTCCATTATTGTTGGGGGCTGTCATTCCACACACTTTCTAACTACAGTCACCATTTCAGAGCCCCTCGAACAGATTTCTCCATTAAAGAAAATTATTTATGTAGCTATCACTTAAGTTCTGCTTGCTAATTAAGAAGCTTCAATGCTCAAAGACAACAGAGAAGAATATAACACGATTTCCTCACAAAATCACCTTTCCTTAGTTTCTTCATCAGTCTTAAAATATTCTGATAAAACTTATGGTTGTGACAACTCAATAAGAGAGCAAAATATTTTTATAAATTTTAAGATAAGCAGAACATTTTTAAAATTGTTCTTTGTATAAAACAGAAAAAATTTAAGATAGACTACAGTTTCTGCCATCAATTAAAGTAAGGCTTTAAGTAAGAAATCTGAAGATATACAGCCTAGTGTTCTGAAGAAGGAAAAGTGAGGGTCAACTTATACTAAATGCTAAACTAATAGCTAAATGCTATTGGCTCATATGCTAGAACCTGGAGAACCTTGAAGATAAGAAAAATTAGCTTAGGACTTCCTACATCATAGAAACCTAATACAATTTCCTATATACCTTTAAATCAAAATATCAGCAATATAGATGGATATATGGACAGACTTTGTAAAAGAACTTTGCAGAAAGACTGTGATGACAATTTCTTTAGACCAGGGGCCAAATCTATCAGTTTCCAAGCCAGAGTAGATAACGTAAAAAGGAAAAAAAATTTAAAAATTGAATTAATACAAAAACTATGAAATGGTTATAATAAAGGGAATACAAGTATACAATAATGATAAAAATACTATTCATACAATTATAAGAATCAAAGACACATAATTCATGAATATATGAGTTATCACATCATTAAATTAAGTGCTAAGTCACAATAGGTCAATTAAAACCAATTACTTCTTAGGAAAATGTCACAATTATAAAGAAAAATTTTATCAATTATTTTCAAATGAAACATTTTTCATTGAGGTGTAAAAGATCAAATACCTCTAATTTATATTTATCTCTAAAATAACAACTCACCCAATGTAGAACGATTATGAGCAACTAGGTAACAATGGTAACAGAAGAGAGACACCAAAGATACAGCAAACATAACAGCCACAAAAAATAAAAAAAGAATGTGAAATCTCCCTAGGCCTTCCAGTTGTGTCTGAAAAACAAAAGGAATAACAATTTCATAAAACTATTATCTATAAAGGAAATCAAATTTAAATATTAAGTACTGAGAATCAGTTTATAGTAAATTAACTAGAAGGAGTACATGCTAATTATTAGCAATCTGAAAATGTCATAATCATGAGGCCAAAAATATCAGATCAAGCAGAATCCACATGAATAAGAAAATGCTTCCAGGGCATACTTTTATTTAAAGCATGAAAAATACTGTTAGATAAACCAAAACGACAAATCAAGTTTTCTTATAAATTTTTACTCATTAAATAAAAAGATTTTTATAGTAAAAATACATTTATAGTCATTTATTAAGAAAGATACCATAATTTATGGTATGGGGATTTAAGGTTCCCAGATTAATGAATCTCATTGAAAACATTTTACAATTGAAAAACTGGAATAAACAACTACTTGACATTCTTATTTCATAAGTTTTTTCAATGAAAAGTTTTACAAGGATTTTTGTGTCCTTTATTAAGGATTGGACCTAGGGAATTAGATAAGAAACTTTCAAAATAAAAAGAATATAAAATTCAAGAGTTTGCCTCAACTTCTAATGACCCTTATTAAATTTTAGAAGTTAAGGTTTAAAACCACAATCTTAGAGAAATATAAGAAGTTACAATTTAAAACAATTTACAGAAATACCCTGCTTAATGCAGGATATACATTCCAATAAGTTTGGGCACTAAACTAAACAGCATTAAACAAGGTCGTCTTAGCACGTAAAGAACAGGGATAAGCAAAACAGAACATAGAATAAGAAAATTTATGTTATTTGTTTGATTTTGTAACATTTATCGTTCAATGATTCTTTATTACATTAATTATATACTTCTTTATTTCTGATATCGATTTGTGTAAGGAAAGCTCTTAATTTGACATCTTTTGTATTTTTGTAAAAAATTCATCTAACAAAGTATGCATTTTCCTGTTTCCTTAAGCAAGCAGCTGTTTATAGCAAGACATCGCATCAATTACACTTCGAACTTCTATCAAAATTTTAATCATTTTGTATAAACTGATCTATCAATTCTGTTACAGTGGCTAAACTCATTTTAGAAAATCTGTTGAAAGCTCATTTTCTTCCACATCATCAGAAACGCTAATTAATTTGGATAAACAAGACCTTGCGCAATTTCTGTAAATTGTAATACCTTGTTTAATTTCAAGGAATCCCAATAAAACCGTGCTATACCAAAACAGCATAAAGCAGAGCAGTGTTAAGTCTTACTGTATTATGAAATTCTTCTTTTTTTTTAAATGGGGCAAAGATAAGTTTTTATCAGATTGGTATATGACTGAAACAATCACAGAATGGAACATAAAATACAAAAGATTGCTGGGAGCAGGCAAACCTTTCACATACACAATGAGAAAATATTGATACAAACTGCTCATTTCTGTGAACAAGAATTTTTTAAATATTGGCTTATTACACATAATGTGGCACAAAATACGACCTAATTTTAAGAATCGAGATAAGCAAGGAGAAACACTAAGCCCCAGAAAGTTTAGGAAAACTCAGTATGACATATTCCTTCATAATAATTATGAATTCTTTCATCAATACTTGAGCCCATGCAAAAATTGCATACTTTATATTTGCTAATTCATTGGAAGTTTCGATGAAATACTTTATTGCATGAAGCAAAAATTTTTGCTAATACAAATAGCTCTCTAACCCATTTTTTTGTGATTACCAGTCATAAATACTACTTCATCATTTCACATCTAAACAATGATTATCAATGCAAATGTAGACCACAACACTATCTCAAAAGTTTTCTCCAAGCACTGAAATTTTGTCTCTTAAATATTCATGATTACCATGTTGGCAGCCAAATGACTGATCCTGTGGTTCCCTTACTATCACATTAGTTGGTATGCTTATCTTAAATTCCACTGATAATGGAAACAAAAGCAACTATTTACTAGATCTATATTTGAACTCAAGAAAATGCTTGCTTGATATCATCTCCATTATTGTTGGGGGCTGTCATTCCACACACTTTCTAACTACAGTCACCATTTCAGAGCCCCTCGAACAGATTTCTCCATTAAAGAAAATTATTTATGTAGCTATCACTTAAGTTCTGCTTGCTAATTAAGAAGCTTCAATGCTCAAAGACAACAGAGAAGAATATAACACGATTTCCTCACAAAATCACCTTTCCTTAGTTTCTTCATCAGTCTTAAAATATTCTGATAAAACTTATGGTTGTGACAACTCAATAAGAGAGCAAAATATTTTTATAAATTTTAAGATAAGCAGAACATTTTTAAAATTGTTCTTTGTATAAAACAGAAAAAATTTAAGATAGACTATAGTTTCTGCCATCAATTAAAGTAAGGCTTTAAGTAAGAAATCTGAAGATATACAGCCTAGTGTTCTGAAGAAGGAAAAGTGAGGGTCAACTTATACTAAATGCTAAACTAATAGCTAAATGCTATTGGCTCATATGCTAGAACCTGGAGAACCTTGAAGATAAGAAAAATTAGCTTAGGACTTCCTACATCATAGAAACCTAATACAATTTCCTATATACCTTTAAATCAAAATATCAGCAATATAGATGGATATATGGACAGACTTTGTAAAAGAACTTTGCAGAAAGACTGTGATGACAATTTCTTTAGACCAGGGGCCAAATCTATCAGTTTCCAAGCCCCCACAGGCTATATTATAAAATAATATAGAAGAAATAATATCATTAAATTTAAAAATAAGAATATTTTGAACTACATTTATTCAATTTTATTTTTCTATTACACTCAAGTTGATACCTGCATATTCATAGAAAATTCTTCTGTAAGCCACCAGCTACACACCCCTGGGTTTACTAAAGCCAATTTAGAGTTTCAGTTATTAGTTAAAGTAAAATTGACTCAGATTTACTTAAAAAAAAGTTTGTTTCTTTTTTTGTTGTTGTGTCTTTGTTCTTTGTCTTTTGTTGTTTCTTTTTAGATATGCATGTACTTTGAAAAATGCACATCGCCACACCATATGTCAGTTAGTTGAAAACATATTTGGGAGCTTATTAGCTAACTATTGCTGTATATTGGAATCATAATTAACAATGCCTAGCATCTGAATCATAAGTAATATATGTCATTTTATACATTAAATGGATTAATGTTTTTCCTCTGGCATACACTTCATCTAAAAATGCTGGTACATAATGATAAAATCTTTGAGTATATTATGAGAATTGATGAATACACTATCACCATAAATTAAAAAGAAATAGAAACATACATACCTTCCAAAATGCAATGAAGTATGATAAAGTGGTGAATGCTATATAAAGGCAGTAAAACAGAGCATATGCAAGAAAGAGAACAAAAAACTTGTAGTTTGTATATGCCACACAGTTGTTCACCCACGGGCAGTGATGATCCATTTTAAGTACACATTCTCCACAGACAGAACAATGGTGGGCTCGATCAGGTTTTACATGCCAGCATTTATCACAGAAGCGTATGGCTGAAAATAAAAAATAATGCTTGAATAATTAATGTATGTATTACCTAGTATTATGTTATATATATACACACACACATAATATAATGTACATATTACCTAGTAGTAACCTAATATTAACTTCAATGACACCATGTCAACCAATCCTCTGGAAATAGCTAACAATTTTAACAAGCAATTCTGTCTCTCTTCTCCTAGGCCCAATCTAAATGCTTGCCAATCCAGACCTGTCTCTCAGTCAATATTTCTCTTCCCCTCTGATCCCAATGAAATCATAAAGGTAATCCTTTCTTTCAAAAACAGTTGGTCAGCTGGTTCTGATGAGATACCCATGACAATCATCAAAAAGGCTTCACATTGGATTGCCTCTACAACCTCCAACTCCTCTATAAGTGAAGGACATTTCCCTTCCATCCTGAAGCTTGCTCATGTTACTCCAGACCATAAAAAAGGTTCATACACAAATTCTAGTAATTATCATCCCATATCCATCCTCTCAGTTTTCTCTAAAATCCTGGAAAACTCTTATTTTCTCGTCTGACCAATTATTTAAATCATTATAATTTACTTCACCATTCTCAACATGGTTTTAGAAATAAGTGCTCCACCACTACTGCTACCTATCAGCTTCTCCACCAGATAATCGGTGCATTGAATAATAAAGAATTTGTCTTAGGTACCTTTTTTGACCTTAGTAAAGCTTTTGATACCATAAATCATGAAATTCTATACATGAAACTTAATAATTTTGGTATTAATGGCATTAGACTGAAATGGATCAAGTCCTTTTTAACAGGTCGACAGCAAACTGTGAAAATACCCAATCTGACAGAAAATGTCAGACATAATGTGTACTCCAAGCCTGGAGTACACATTATGTCTATTACTTCTGGAGTTCCCCAAGGATCTGTTTTAGGGCCTCTTTTATTTATCATATTTATGAATGATCTACCAAACACCCTATGTAATACAAATTTCGTACTCTATGCAGATGATACTTCCACTATTAACCGCTCTAAAAATATAGTTGACAATATTTTAATGCAGGCCATTCAATAGAGTCAATGGCCAAATGGTGCTATGACAATAGTCTCCATTTAAATGATAAAAAAACTATCTTCCTACAATTTCATACTAAAATTTCCCCTCCCAGTACTAACCCTCTTCTGAAAATAAACAACAGTAGCAATTCCAATTCTGAGTCAGTTAAATTCCTTGGTCTATATATTAGTGACAATCTTGATTGGTCTATTCATGTTAATCAACTCACTTCCAAACTCTCATAAAATATATTTCTTATTTGAAAGTTAGTCAACGTAGTGTCTCATGAATCACTTACTGCCATTTATTATGCCAATATCTATTCTCACTTGGTCTATGGAATCATATTCTGGGGTAACTCACCAGCAGCTAATAAAGCCTTTTCAGTTCAGAAGAGGGCCAGTAAAGCACTCCTCAATGTTTTGAGCAGAACACCTGGACGCCCACTTTTTCAGTTTTTAACTCTTCCCTGTCTTTACATCCTATCTTGTCTCATGTTTGCAAAGAATAATCTCCATCTTTTCTCCTTCAACTCCAGCATACACAGCCACTATACACGTCAAAATAGCAATATCCATTTATATGACCACTCACTCACCCTTTCCCTTAAAGCCCTACAACACTCCATTTCCCAAATATATAATAAACTTCCTGAGAATATCAACGGCTGCCTTTCCAATAAGTCCTTCAAATTGCACGCCATAAACCTGCTAACCCAAAAGGCCTATTATAGTGTCCATGAATATCTCAATGATAATTTGTAAACTTTCTTTTTTTATTTTATTGTAAAACTCCAGATGTATTCCAACTGTTTAAGATTTATTTTGTTTTATGTGATAATATATGATCATGAATATATTATATGAACTTGTGACAATGCCTATACTTCTATATGTAGCCTTGGGTGAAATAAATTTTGAATTTGAATTTATCAACATACAGAGATCCATAAACCAGTTTGCCCAATAGCAAGCTATGCAATCTAACAAACACTTCATCCCCTTGAGTAATTTCTTGGAGATTATTTGTTTCTTATGAGAGAGATTAATTTTAAAAACTGTATTCAGACAAGCCCTAAATATGACTATATTAAATACTCATCAAAACTGTTCTAGGTGACACCAAAATGAAAAGGTTAAATTGTTATTTTCTTATTGGTTTCATATTGTAACAAAGCATTGACAGAACTAATATAACAAAAGAACCACATTTAACTATTAGAAATTTTGGAGATAAAAAATAATTATACTATAATTCATACATTCAATATGATAATTCAGGCAGCCTTCTGTAATTTTCAATCTATATGGATAGGGTGATCTCTAGCCAACTTTATGAATAATTTCTCAACACCAATAAATGATGTTTACTTTAATTTTGCTCTCTATAAAAAAGAATAAATATTAGAAGGAAGACTGGGATCATATTATTTAGCACCTTCTGCAAGTCAAAATAAGAGTAAAAAGTGAATAAACATCAAAATTTGCAAAATACCTTCAGATTTGTCACGTACTTGATTTTTATTCTTTTAACTTGAATTCTCTAAAATTATGTAAATTAATAAATTCCAGTAAGCAAGGCATACAGGATACATAAAATGTCTCCTTTTGACCGATGGCAATGAGCATTCATAAAGTGCATATAGAAAAGAAGAGAAGTTATAAAGAGTCCTTACAAAGGTATCCTTTGGAGAACAAAAATTTCATCACCACCACCAATAATTGCATAATTAATATATTACATCCTTTAGATGAATATATATAGAATAGGATTAGTACCAGATACACTCAGCTTCCTGGATAAAAACCTTACAATCATATATTTTATAACCTTACATAATATCTTATCATTCATTACAGAAATGTTTTCCATAGTAAAAATATGAAACGTCATTCCTCTGGGTCACATAACTTTGGACCTCAAATGTACTGAAAAAAGGCTGCTATTATGAATTGAAAGCAATACATAGAAGCAGCTAAATAATTTCATTAACTCATTTTACGGTGACTACATTACCTCCAGTAACAGTTCGGTTCGTCACTGGTAGTCCAGATGCAAGTCGTTCTAATACATGGCGTTGTGCTTCTTCAGATTCTGCATTTTCAAGCCTTTCCATATCAGCAGCACTGACTTTAAACTGCAAAAAAGAAGTAAAAATGTCAACCATAAGATAAGCTGACCAACTTACTCTTACTTACTAAGTCCACATTCAAAAATACATAACAAAAGCTGGGGATTAATTACTGATATTTCAACATAAAATATCCTGAAAATATCCTAAATGAAGATATTATAGGAAATATAATTTCCTACGTAATTATTCTTATTTGCATCGCAACATACTTGAAGATCAAGCGCGTTTTCTTTCAATGACAAAGGCAGTTGAATATCCATGGACCCAAATTTTTGATAAAAACCATGCATAGAAAAGACACTCTTTGTTCTCATAATTTAGTATTTTAATGTTTAATTCAAGATTTAAGATTTACATCTACTTACTTTAACACCATAACTTCAATTATTAATTTATATCTTGTTGTTATAAGTATTATTTATATCTTTTCTACTTCTTAATGAGCTTTCTACCTTTTTATTTCACTTCAACTCACTAATCTAGAATTCTTGAGACAAAGAGCTACAGCAGACAAATTAACATCTACACCAAATAATATACTTTACAATTTAATGCGACGAAAAACGACTAATAGTTTTTTCAAGTATAAGGTAATAATGTAAAGAAGGTATTTTCTTAAGAACTTAATCAAAATGTGAGACTTAATTACTACATGTAGACCTTCTTGACCTTGTTGCTCAAGAAACTCATGTTTAACGCAAACATTACATTTTATGATGCTTCAAACGTATAATATTCTAATGCTTGAAGTTATGCTACGAAAATATGTCAGTAAATAAAAATATAGTAAAATATGCATCGCAACCTACCATAAAAACATAACCTCCATAAAATAGGCGAGGCTTAAACACAAACCTTAGGCCTTAAATTTAATGATTTCACTATTCACGACACTCTGAGCATATTTATAATTATTACCTGACTAGGAACTCGGCCGATGTCAGTAAATATTGTCTGCCAATAAGACCATGCGAATATTGCAAATATAAGGTGATAGCCTATTAAATAAAGGACTGAAAAAAAGACAAACCGTTAGTATTTATCCAAACAATACATGTAGGACTCTTTTCATACAAAAATAAGCTATTTACCTCTTTCTACTTCGTTTTTGACTGTCACTGTGGGCCATTGAGATTCCAGGAAAATGATAAAGAATATACAAATAATTAGCAATGCTAACACTTAATTACGAACACATTCATAGAAAAAATTTGATGAAGAATAAATTTGAATGTTAATTTAATATCGTACAACGAAACTGTAAACAAGAAAAGAAGAAAATAATAATAACTTACAAAAACATAACTGAATCACGTAAGCATAATACGACCAAATCACAATCGTCACAATGAAGATTACTGGAATCCATTTTAACGCTCGGACACATAGCATTCCAGTTCTCTTGGAAAAACTTTTCCCTTCGCTTGTTGAAGCCATTGTCAACCGTTCAATAAAATATTTTAGAGGTTTTTCTTACTCCGTAACATCATGAACTTCACTACCAGCGACCGACTACCTAGGCGACCACAGCGCTGCATTTAGCTAATCTACAAACCTTCATTTCGTCCAATTTCAAATTATGTAACATTGAAGGGATTGAAGGTATTCGATGTTTGTGGTAAAATAATTAAACAATTTGCAGGTGAAACAATCACAAATCTTTATTTAATATGAAACATTCTTACCTCTTTTTGTGCAATTTCAAAGCTGCACCTGTTAAAATCAGTCTAAAACTGTTTGTTTATAAAGAAAAGATTTTATTCATCCCATTTTATCACACATAAGTAGTTTTCTTCAGATTACCATCGCAGTTTAAATTTGAATTTTTGAAGAAAATATCTCATTTTTCTAAATATTTCATTTGATGCCATAGGAAAGGCTTAAAAATCACTAATATTCGCCTAATCGTCCTTTCCATTCTGGTACCTTTGAAGATGATTATTACATAAAATTTATAGATGAATGTTTACACTGAAAAAATATAATTTCAAGATCCTTTGAATAGATTATTTTAACATGTAAAATATTCTTGAAATTTGCTTTGACGGTTATAAATGACAGCTATGGTAATTCATTGAGAATTTTTGTTAACACTGTACTAAGCAACATTATCTGATACTTTGGATTGAATGATGGGCCCCTCTTATTTCTATGAACGATATTAGTATATATATACGATACAGAGGTCAACTGGAGATGGTCAACGGAGATTATCAAAAGCAAGTTTGTTCACCCTCATTTTTTTCTTAGAATTATTTTCCTCTTCTCTCTTGTCAATAATCTGCTAAATGTTTCTGTTTTGTAAATTAAGCTTTAGCTCACTTCATTTGCAATTACTTGTGAACTAAAAGTAGCTCTGTCAATTGCAGTTTGGATCCATGATTCTGGATTACTTTGGAAAATCAAAGGAATTCAGTTGAAAATCCTGAGCAAAATATTTTATTCTCATTATTTAGTCAAAATATTATTTAATTTCAAATTTACATTTAACAAACTTTCTTGATATTTTGTTTACAATCAATGTTAACAATAAATTCATTAAGGTAGATATATCTATAACTATAGATTAAATTTTTTCATCGATGCTCTAGAGATATTTCTGTTGCATATATAGCTTCCAGTGTATACCAGCCATATCTTGATGACCAGAAAAGTTTTCTTTTGCCTTTTTGTACAGGATAGAGTAAAAGAACATTTCATTTACTTTTGTCGCTCTCCTGTTCATGACTGTAATAATAGGAAAGCTTCTGCTGAATATTCAGCATGTACAGCATATGATGGATGAACTATATGAAAAGCTTTATTTGTAGTTTAATTTTGTTTTTAGGATGGATTTTTCCATTTCCAGCATTCTAGCTGAAAGAGGAAAGCAAATTCAAGCTACTCACTCCTCATCCTTCCTATGAAGCCCCATTCTCCCCACAAGGCTTTTTACACCTAATGGTGGAGAGGAAGAGAATCCAGCCAGAATTTGGACTAATGACTTCACAGATAGATATCAAAATTCCTTAACTGGTTTGGTCTTTATATAACTATCTGTCCTTTGGTCTTCTACTTGGCCTCTTCAGATCTCTTGGTGTCCAGTTGAGAACTGTTGATGTCCAACAACTGCCATTTCTTCTTGCCATATAGCCTGCCATCATCCATTTCAGTGATCTTACTTTACCTATGATGTCTCTCACTCCTGTCATCATCCTCATCCAGGTGTTGCATTTCCTGTCTCTTCTTTTGATTCAAAAGAGTCCATGGGTTAGCTTGATTCTTCTGTTCACTTCGTTAATCTTGTTATTCTCTACTGTTTTACCAGCTGTCCTAAGTATGTGTATTCTGAGCAGACATCTAGAGGCATTTCGTCAAGTTTTAATGTTTCTTGTTCTGCAAAAGAATAGTACATTACCTTTGTTTTCATCAAGCTTATCCTGAGTCCTATCTTTTGTCCCTCTGAGCTCAGTTCTTGAAGTTAGACATCTCCACACCCACTCCCTTGTAGGATTCTTCTTGGAAAATTTATTTGTGATGTACATATTGGTGCATTCTTTGAACTCTATCAAGTGGTGACCTTGTTCATTTCTCTGCCCAGTCCATATTGTCTTGCAACAGCGTCATCTGCTTCTTGCTTACCTACACGAGCATTAAAATCCCACATGACGATAGTAGTGGTACTTATAGTAGTGGTCCTCCTTATAATGTTCAGTGCCAATAGTATGATAAAATTTCTCTATATCCTCTTGCTGCTGTTGATACTTAAATTTAGATGAGCTGAACAGAGAAATGCTATTTTATCTTGAGAATGAGTTTACATGCTCAATCAGACACTTTCCATTTTCTCCCCATTATGTTCACTTTCTGTAGATTAAAAATCCAACTCTCCAAGCCTTCCACCCTTAAAAGAATAAATGTCCTTCCTTGAGCATTAACAGGTCTTCTGAGTTTTCTGGCTTTACTTGGTCCAACATCATACCATTTATCTCTCTGCTTCATTCAGTAGCTCTACGAGTCTATCTTCGCTCTCCAAGCTGCAACAATTATAGGTTGCAAGTGTAGGATGGTAGTTCTTTTCTTCATGAAGGACCTATGTCATCAGGCTGTCCTACTGCTGGTGAATGCTTCTCTCCCTAATTGGCCAGAGATATTGTTGAAGCCTTGTAAGGATGGTTGAACCTGGGCTGTACATTGCTTCCAATCTCCAATAACATCCCTTCACCCGAATGAGGCAATAAACTGAGTGTGAGGAGGGGGAAAAGTGCAATATATATATTGAATGCACATGGTGTACAGACCAGAGGACCCAGACCTTTAAAATGGATTTTTAGAAATAATAAATATTATTGAAGAAAGGATAATACAAAATAAGTATATGAAAATAGTTCAATTTTGTTGTTTGGTTACCTTAATGTGATTTTAATTTATATGAGTTTGAAAAGCAAAAGTCCATCATAAAAGCCATTAAAGTTACACAACATAAGTAGAGGAACTGAGAGAGATTGATGGAAACATTCCAGTATCACACAGATAGTTCAAATTTTGATTCAGGAGGAAGGTAATTTTAAGGTCCACAATATTTGACCTCCCCCTCCTCAATTGGACTTAACTTTATTTTGTACCTCTGGGACATTTATTAATTAACATTTCATTTCAGTAATGTTAGGTTATTATATTTCTCTGATATATTATAATTTCAGTATAAATTATGACCCTTAGATATGATCGATAAGTTCCAGTAAGTCATGAGTGATAAACAAACTATGATCCTTAAACTGCTACATTATTTCTCAGTATCAGGAGAATTTTTTGCTGAATTATTAACAATATCCTTTTAAATAAATTATTAACAATAGTCCTTTAATTAATCCTTTTTGTTTCCGCAATTATTAGTTTTTTTCAATAAAATAATTAAATAACTTTAATTTCATATCATTGATCCTAAGTATCTAAAGGAGTGCTTAGGTATAGGAAGACCAAAACAAATGATTAAGAGGGTTAATAATATCAGAGAAAACTATACTTGTTAGATAAAGCAAATAAGTGCAACATTTGCAGGCATAACTGAGGTGTATCGGCTCTTAATTTAAGCTTTGATGATTAAAGATAATTAGGTAATAAATAAATAAACACCAAGATTATAAAACAGATCATTTACTGTGCTCTTTTGTTGACCACACCCTCACTGGCTTTTTATCACTCTAGCAAGGAAAACAACACAATTAAATACAAAATGATTACAGGAGATGTACATAGTACTTTTTATCATTTTTGCTTTTTCTGCCAGGGCAGTGTCACTATTCTGTTACAAGAATATTTTTGACGAAAAGGTGGTACAGCCACTGAGAAAACTTACATTAAAATTTCTACATTAGAAAATGCATAACAATGACCTTACTAAAGCAAAGGCTCACAAACTGCCCAATTTGCACACAACAATTGGTCTGCTATATTTGTACTTTTTTTCAGTTTTATAATTATTATATACACATAAAAGGATATTGACATATTCAGATATTTTCAGTATCACCCAAGTTGCTTTTTAACATTTTTCAAAATTTTATGGGAACTGACTACACGAGGGAATGTTTTGACTAAGTTATCAGTTAAGATTAAAATACAGAATTATATAAAATCAAATACAAACATTCTTCATAGCGAAGATTTTTTAATGACAATTCATTTTTTCTTTTACTGCAATTCAATTAAATGTAGATACATAGTTATACACAATATTAAACATTAATTTTGAAAGGTTTATTTCATCTTATCAGTTATTATAATAGAGGCACCCAAACTCAGGAGGCCTTCACTGGATATTTGAAAGCTTTTTTGCTTCACAATATCTTGATAATGTTCAAACCATTACAAGCAGGTATATGATATATGAATTCCGGCTTGTGTGTAAAAGCAAGCTCTTACACCAGGCAATGGAGGTAGGATTTTCTGAATAACACCACATGCTATTTTTTGTCTGCATAGCAAACATAACAAATTCTCACAGAAAAAAAGGTATGAGATTTTAATGCTGCAACATTTTAAAGTATGATCAGGACAAATTTTTATGATAAAAATTCATCATGGAAATCACAAATTAGAGTCATTATATACAAATAATTAATGATCAGAATGTTATGAATTGAGTTATCTGATTTGGACTGAATGACTGGCAAAATTTGAATGCTTGCCATGGCTTCTTTCAAATAATATACATAATTTCTGTTTCATTTGTTTTTCAAGTACAAATCTGACTATACCTCACGACAGTGATTTAAATTGTACAATTAATTGGTCAAAATGTAGGCCTACCACAACTGTATTAGAACTACTTTAAAATCACCAATAATTACAAACAAATTACGCATTCCTTACAGAGAGGAAACACTTTCATGTTCTTAGACATGATGTACACACATAAAATCGTTATATAACAGAAATATAAAAAATCACAATTTTAACAAACTAAATAAAGAATGAAAATACAGTAATCTAGGCACTGACTTGCTGTTTGAATTAGCACAACAAGAATTTGGAAGTAGAGACTAGAACCTTTAATAGTTTGAATCAAAACAATATTCTAAAATGTCTTGATATAAATGGTTAACACCTTATGTGAAGAAACCATGACTGCAGCTTTTAATAAAATTCAGTTCTTGCATAAACATGCAATTAATGCCACCATGAAATACTGCAGTTTAAACTAGTGCGTTAGCTGACTTTTGTGAAAGAGGTTGTTAGCTTCACGTGCCCATTCCTAAGAATATGTATAGCAAAATTCAACCTTTATCTACATATTCTTATCATAAATGTCAAATAAATTTGGTTATAAGGTGGTAATCACTTATTATACAATGAACACAAATGTTTTTGTGGTAATAACATCTCTGAAGCCATTTCTAATCTTACATTTTCATTCAAGTTATAAATGACAATTACAAAATATAATCATGTATAATTGCTGGAAAATTAATGAAATTCCAATGCAGCTGAAATTTAGAAATAGTTCCATCACTTTTCATAAAAACTACTTCACCATATCGTCCAAAATATAATCATGATAAAGTGAAGAAACCAAAATCTTTCTTTGGCACATAGTAATGCAGTTATTATGCATAACACGCTATAAGAGCCAAATTTAAATGCTGAGAATTTTTAACTTTTAAATAAATGCTTTTTTATGTCTAAAAGATAGAAAAAACCTAATCTGTTATCATTTGGACCTAGTTTAGGAAAGTTTACATCTTACTACAGAATGATAAGGTAAAATAAATTTAACATACCATTATTTTTTTCTTTGCCTTCAGTTTCAGTATTGAGAGTTAAAGATGGTAATGGCAAGAAATAAGTAAGAGCAGCTTTAAAAAGTGAGCATTCTCTAAGATTATATCACATATTCTTATTAAACAAAGTTTTCAATTATTTGTATTGAAAAGATTACTAGATATCCTTGGTTGTGAGTACCCAAGTTTATGTAGCTATTATGTTTTAAAAGATGAATTACTGATAATAAGATAACAGACAAAAAGTAGTATATTAAAGAAATTTAACCTGAAAGAATAATTAGAAAACTGAAACTGAAAGACAACTCTCACTATACTTTTCATAATGCATCTAACTTCAGTAATTATTCTTAATATAAAATAAATTTAATGGGGTAAAAGTGCAATATATATATTTGATAAAGAATATACAAATAATTAGCAATGCTAACACTTAATTACGAACACATTCATAGAAAAAATTTGATGAAGAATAAATTTGAATGTTAATTTAATNTACAATGAATTAAAATAATAAGGCACTAAAGCAACTAAGTGAATAAATAAATATCAAAGAGTATTTCAATTATAGTTTTAACTGCTACCAACAATTATTTTTCATAAAACAAATAATAAAGGATTTTTCCATATGTTTGCTTCTGTCACTGTATTGTAAATCATAAAAAATCTCTTCTTTTACCTTCTGACAGCAAATATAAAAGGGTCAGAATGAGTTGATGAGAGGAAATATAAGTAAACCCTAACTAGCATGATAAATTTCAAGTGGATGGCACGAGGTAAATTTTGTTTTTCCATGCAAAATTTAGCAAGTAAAGGTTCAAAACTGAAGAGAGTTAATTATGTTTTCAAGTTATCTGGGGTATCCATGAAGAAAGCTGACCCCATGGCCAGGAAGTAAATCACATTACTTTGAAAAATTACTTTTCAGAAAAGACTTTGTCTTTATGTAAGGTAGTTCTCGTAATGATGCCTTATACTGATAAATTATAATTTTTAATGACTAAATTCGAAACATACTTAGCTGGACTGATTACTTGGGCTCAAGAAGGTTAATCTTGCATCATAGCAACATCAAACTAATTATATGAAAATTTTGAGTTTAATAATTAAGAAGAATGCAATATTCAACATTTTTTGCAAGTACCTATTTCAAAAATCATCAGCTTTTCTTGAGCAGCCAGTAATACAATAATTTCAGAATCATAGAAAAATAGACTGGAATCCTGATATGCTGAATGTCAGGTTATCTCAAAGAGAAAGATTTTATCTACAGAAAAAAACTGCATAAATATAGAGAACTGAAACTTACTAAATTATTCTACATAGTTAATAACATGAATTTGAGTGGAAAAAGCCAAATATAAAAAACAGCACCACACAAATATTTATACTTGCAAAGGACTAGATTGTTGAGATAAAAAAAACTGAGCATACCAATCTCAGACAAAATGACAGATGACTAACCACACTTAAAATTCATATTTCCTGAATAATGATCTTACAAAAGAAGACAATTTTGCTGTTTACATCTGTAGTGAGGATTATATCTTGCCCTATGTATGGCAATTTAGGTCTGTAACTTAAAAAGCAAGCAGTTTGAATATCTTACTGCATATACCAACATTTAGCTTGGTAGAAATATGCAAAATCTTTCACAGGGGTTGCATAATCCTACCTCAAGAAAAAAAAATTTTTTATTCCAATAATCAATGGATAAAGGTAACAAGAAAGCCAAATTTTAACTCCATCAAACAATAGAACTAAAGAAAGAATATAACATCAGCTTTTTCATTGATGGTTTTGAGTAGAGTGAACTGAATAGGGCAAAAGAGTAAACAAAACTCTTCAATTACTTGTGACTTTCATATTACCATTTTCCTGACAGACTAAGGAACACAACACAGTTTACAAAGATTAATGGTTGAGAAAAGGAATATAGGGTATGGTAAATGCAGGAGGATACCCAAACATGCATTTGCAAAATATAATCTAATTATGAATTTACCTCCTGAGGTTGGCATACTTCGATTTCTTTTTGTATTAAACCTGATGTTCAGGATGAACCATTATAACTGAAATTACCTTTAAAGATACTACTAGCCAACTATTAGGTCATATTCAGTTAATTATAAATTAAGAATTCTTTTAAAAATAATAATCCACTTGAAATGTAGGTGGTACTCAGTGGGATTTATAACTACTTATCAACTCACTCATGGAGAACACAGTTGACATAGTGGTGCTATACGTTATATCTTGAGTGCAATTTTTGTACATTAAATCTTGTATACATTAAAAATTAATCTTCAGATTGCACCATTTAAGTATAATGAATATACCATTCACAGTTGAAGAAGCAGATAAAATAAAATATATTAAATATAAAATATTATTTAAGTGAGCTAGGTAATTTAAATTGTTGAAAGAGAATCCAAGTAATTCAATCTGCAACATTTTTGATTGCTTTTGCATCCACAGAAGTCATTTAGCTATTATTCAGTAGGTGAACCTCTGAAATCCTCGCAAGCTAATACACTACAAAATACAAAAAGGGTCTAAGATTAAGAAAAGGAATCAAATTAACACAAAACATGTCACAGATTGAATAAAGTTTGACCAAAATATTTCAACCTTAAGACAGACTTTGAACCACATTTCATTCAAATAATTACCATCCAGTTTATGAACATTGCTTGGATTCCAATTGCTCTCATATTACAAAATGATGGACAAAATTGATCCAGGTAATTTTGGTAAAATACAGCCAAGTAATCAAACAATTACTGGGTGACTTCATCTTTTCTTCAGCACCAACAGATTTTCCTGAGTGCCTCATTCTTAGCATTAATTAGAGATAGAGAAATATAATTCAACTTCACAGCTTTAATTTTTACCAAAAACTTCTGATCATTTTTTAGGATGCCATAAAAATAATACATCCAGCCCAAATCTCTCCACTTCTTCAAATAAATCAGAACTGGGCAATGACTTTTTCCTACCTCCAGCATCTCAGAAACAGCTCATTGTTTCTAACCTTCTTCTTCTACCACTGGGTAAATAGTAGACTTCTTGCAAGGAGATACTGCAACTCTCCATTCAGATGGTTTCACTGGATTTTTTTGTGCCTCTGCATCCTCCTCCTCTTCACTTGGATCAGAGCTCTCCTCAGAGCTTAAGCTGCATGATCTGCCATAAAATGATAAAACTTAAAACTTCTTGTAAAGTTTGAGTTATCAGATATACTGGAATTTAAAAAAAAAGTTCTGAATCCCTAAAATATAGCAAAGAGAAGGAGTACTGCATGATTATTTGATCACAAAATTCTAATGACAATATATTAATGTCTTTAATTAAAACTTACTAGTTAAATTGTTGACTTCAAAATACAAGAAACTAGTCTAAACCTTTTAAAATACACAAGAGGAGAACCTATGACTGTACAATGAAAAATATATACTCATGAAAGAAATTAGTTAATTTGAATCTACTGATTGTTATTCAATAGATGCAAGTTAATGAATTTCTTTATAAGTCACAGAGCTATGACTGAATAATGGTCATTTCAGGTTTGTGTAAAAATTATTTAGATCGATGTAAAACTGACATGCAAAAACTGGGATGTAAGGTGGAAATAAATTGCACTATTGCAAGCACCTAATTTTTAATGTGATAAAATTGCATTTTTATCCTTGTATGTAAATACGGATTTTATCAGTATATGACATATACCTTTATTCCAGGAAGGAAATTTTTGTCAAAATGTCTGAGTTAATACAAAACAAATGGAACTTCAAAGTGTTTTAAGATAATCCAATATGCAAATTTTTTTAATACTTTTAGCATTCATTTAGTATTTTTTAGTTTCAATAAAAAAGTAGTGTATGCATATGACACAGGTAGGATTTCAGCAAAAATTTTTCAAAAAAGGACATGTAAATACACTGATAAATGCTATAAATCAACATTAACCTAAAGATGGAACATGCAATTGAGTGCTGTTTTGGTGGATCAATTAAATGAGCAGATAATTCATATTAAGTTGCCGAGACTTTTGCTACCAATAGCTTCCTCACTTACCTCACACGTCCAATGAGGGTACTCTCATGAATTGTTGGCATGGGAGGCCATGCAACTAGTTTCTCTGTTGGCCGCAAATTTCGGAGAGTTCTCTGGGATACCCGCCAAGCTAATGGTCCCCATCCTTCAACATATGCTCCAGGTTTCCTTCTCTTCCTGGAATACTTAAACTGCCTCAAACCTGTGATGACCCTGTCTTCATCATCATCTTCATCAAAACTAATTTCATCATCCTCATCTTCATTGGCACATTTATCATCAGACCTACACCATCTGGAAGCATCATGCTGAGACTCATAATATCCTACAACTGTTAAGACAGCTGAATGGCATCGAGTGAATCTTGCATCAGTTATCTGAGGATTGAAATTACAGAAGTTCAAGAACCTAATTCCATCAAATCACACGAAGAAATAAGCATGTGAATTCAACCCAAGTGAAAACTAAGGTAACAGTCATGGTACAATATTTTGATATTAAATTCTTCAACAAGTATTGATTTTGAATGTATCAAGTCATAGAAGGATAGATATTGAAGGAGTCAATAATTATATATATTCTGCTTAAAATATCATTTACAGTTTTCTTTATTTATGACCCCAATATGTTTGAATAGCAAAGCAAAAAGGGAAAGTGGTTGCGGTAGGAGAAGGGAAAGGAGATTATTCAGATTTGCTGAGTTTGAAGCAATATGTTTAGGAAAAGTATCCTGATTAATAGCTTAACTGAAAAGGTCTCATATAAACTGAGCGAAAAGTTTTAACAAGTTTTTACTTGATATATGAGAGGCCTTGCAATACGAGCAAAAAATGCTGTTTTGTCTGCAGAACATAACCTAAACTGAAAAACTAGAAAGTTCCTCAGTTTGGTTTACGAGTGTAACCTGCCGCAACAAGTTTTTAACTGCAATGAGATGGGACTTTTTTGGAAAATTATACCTAAGAGGACCTACATTACAGCAAAAGAGAATGCAATGTCCAGCCACAAGCCCATAAAAGACCATCTCACCCTCTTCTTTTGTGCTTTTGCAAGCGGTGTTCTCAAAGTCAGGTGCTCACGTATCATTTTGAGAATCCACGAACCCCCAGGAAATGCAAGGTGTAGAAGAGCTAGTTAAACACTATGTGGAGATCCACCAGCAAGGAGTGGGTCACTTGAATCTTGTTTGTTGAGTGGATCAACAAGGTCTTGGAGCAACAAAATAATTTCCTGGTGGTGGATAATGCCCCTGCTCATCCTTCAGACCTTGAGGATGAATTAATGAGGGAATTTGAATATAATAAGGTCAAGTTCTTTCTTCTGAACGCCTCTCCATTACTCCAGCACATGGATCAGCAGATCATTTCGAATTTTAAATAGCTCTACTCCAAATCACTTTTTCAGCGATGCTTCGAGGTGACTGAAGGAACAACTTTACCCTGTGAGAGTTTTGGAAAAATCATTTTTACTTCAGAAACTGCCTCAAGATCATCGATAAAGCCTGGAATGGGATCGCCAAGAGAACCCTCAAATATTCTAGGAGAAAAACGTGGCATGATTGCGTTTAGGGGTTTGCTCAAGAACAGGAGCCATCAGTTGTTGATGAAATTGTGTCCTAGGAGAAGACTATGGGACTGGAGGTGAACAAAGAAGTCCTAAAATAGTAAATGTGGAAAACCCTCATTACCAAACAAGTTAAGACAGTATTTCAGGTAGATAAGACTGCAGGCCCTGGCAGTTAAACAAGGGTATGGGTATTGAAATTAAACTTTCTCACCTTTGAATTGTTGTAGAAATAAACTCAATATCAAGCCAATAATTAGGTGGCTGATCCAGGGATTCCTTTTTCAATACTACATTGAATAAGGATTTAATGCAGCATTGTTTTGCCATTCTCTTCATGCTTTTGTAGGTCTCTTTGTTAGGTGGTGTAGCTTCCTGAAATTCATGTTTGTACCTCAAGCCTCTCTCTATATCCAGATAAAGTAATCTTAATTTTTCCTGAGTTTCTCCAATTGTGTTTAAAATCTCCTTGGGGGCTTTTAAGGTTAATTTTGGCAGCCCAATTTCTTAGACAGTCACAGAATTGTCACCATCTACTGTTTTTTCACTGAAATATGCCAATTTCAGTTACTCCTCTTCTATCAAATTATTTTGATGGGGGCTCTTGGATATCCAACTGGGTAGCACGCTTGATTTCAATGAAAGAGGTTCCAAGTTCAATTCCCAGTGGGGACTATGAGCAATATGAACTCTGATGAGAATCCAACAATTCTTCTACCTCCCACTCCAGTGCATCATCAAATTATTCCACCCCAACAGTTTACACCGGGTTCACAAATTTGCTAATGTCATCTTTAACTGAAAGTAACCACCAAAATCATTCATGACTTCAGGACAAAAGCTGTTCCGACAAGTGTGAAGAGATGACTCCTTCACCTCATTCTGTGAATCCACAATAATTTTTATTTTGTCCGCCCTGTTAAATGAACCTCAGAAATCCATGATCTTGCTCCCAGGTTAACTTTTTAATTTGAAGCATTTGAACAAAAATGCTAAGTTAAATCCTCTTCACTGGCCTTGAATCCAGGTGTCAACTGCCCCTCTTTTGAACATAGGTTCTTTCTGGCATCTTTTCTAAAACAAGGTTGTTTCATTGGCATTGAAAATTGTTAAGGATGATAATCCTCTTCTAAATTACGGCAAAATATGCAGGGATGAAACTTTCAGCTGAATAATGATCAGTAGATACAATTTGTCCTACTAATTCTATTTTATGAAAATTGCAATGTTTTTTAAACAACTCAAACCATTCAGAAATTGCAGTGAAGGGTATTTTGGCTGGAAATTCCAGAATACATTCTTTGGTATATTGCCACTGCCTTGTTCTGTACCACAAATGAACATAATGGAGTTCTCTTGTTATTCAGATTTATAATCTTCACTCAATTTTTAAACTGCACTCAAATAAATATTTCTTTTGGAGTTCCTTTTGACTTCCTCTATACCTGAAGTTCCTGCACTAAATTCAGCTTCTATTTTGTGTTCATTCTTCCATACTTTCATGTCTTCCATACATCATTAATTTTTATTTACCTAAAATTTCAGGTTTAGGTTTTAAATAATGGCCACTTTTTTCTCCCTCTCTGTTAAGTCTGAATGCTTTCATTGCTGTTCCATTGGGGTAAGTATTCTTCAACAACTATCGTGCATTTAACTCCTCTCTCAAGAATCTCTCCCCCAATATCTTCTCGGAAACTCAGGGAAGAGAGCACTATAGTAGCAAAATAGTTGCAATAACTTCGTATTATATCCAATGGAAACAATGACAGTAATTCACAAGAGCTACACTAGTTTCTCATAGCATAATGGAGACTATATAGAAATTTTGAGTCTATATAGTCCTTTCCTTGCTAACTTGTATTGGTTCAATGGATTCACTGCTTCAAAGTTTAATTTCCAATCCTTAGAACAATGTAGTGAATGATAATAGTTTACATTTCATAAATTCTATAGGGCATGAAAACTACTTATAACAGTCTTACTGAAAATGCAATTGCATCTTGTGAAATCGGGGTATAATAATGAACTGAGTGTCAACAAAATCGAATCTTTTGAGATTGTGGAGATATATGAAGGTTGACTAAATATGATAAATTCATGAAATTATTATCTTATGAGAAGATAGTCACATTAATTACAAAGAGGGTAGTGGGAAATGGATAAGGGATCCTGACCATTGAGCAATTTGGTTCAATAGCATAAACATTTACCGAATGATCATCTTAAACTAAACAAGCGAATATGAAATAAGCATTACCTTGCATAGCTTTTGAATTTCCATGGCACATGACAGCATCCAGAAAGAATTTGTTTGTCTTGAAGGATTATAAGCAACAGATGGAGAACTGAGGCAAGTAATTGACCCAAGGATTTGATCTAACATGACACACATAAAAGCCAAGGCTATTTCTGATGTTCGAAAGCTGCTCAAAGACCCATCACAAGCTATCGCTTCCAGATGATGTAAAAGGCGGGCAGGAGAAATCTGGAAATAGTATTTCTTCATCAAAATCTACCAATGGTTTAAAGTGAAATAATATTAATTATGAAGTACTAAATCTAATATAGAAAAATAACTGAAAAAAAAATTGTTTCATTAAGTTAGCTTATCACCAAACAAAGAGAATGGTCATGATAAAGGTCTATAAATGTACTTATCTCAGACACCTGAATAACATGAGATAAAATCATTATAAAATAATAAGTGTGAATACAAACCTGAGCCAGCCATTCGTTGCTTTCTCCAATCAAGCGAGTGTCATTTTCATTGATTTTTAATGCCTCAGATTTCAGAATTGAATGGAAAATGTGAAGGAAAGATGCAGGAGTGGTTGGACTCAAAGGAAGTGGAGGGTTGGGGAAAGGAGCATGCGAATTTCCAAAATGTTGTCGGATTACTGGTGAATGACCACTCATTTGCAATGACAATCCAGTCTGGCCTTTGCTGCTATGCTGATATGATACTGTTGTCATGTTACTTTTCGAGGCATCCTGGTGTACAGATAAAGAGGTAGAATATTGCTTTTCAACATCACTGGCTGATCCTGATGATTTTGAATTTGAAGGTTTACTGTGAAATAGAAATTAATTACATGAACATTGTAACATACACAAGAAATCAATCAAACTATTCAAAAAGTAATTCAATCACAAATAAAAAAGAGCAACAAAAGCTGATCTACAAAATATTGGACATAATGTTAAAATAATATGTTTGCATGTTATAAATGCAACGTAATACAATATTTGAAAACTAAAAGATATCTCACCCCTGAGAAGAATGAAAAGATAATTTTTCAGCAACTATAGCCTCCATTCTTGAAAGATCTCCAAGACTGCAGCGACACTGGGAAATAAGAAGTAAGTCCCTAGGATCAGGGATGTTAAAAGGATTTGTGCCAAATGCATAACCATTACAATCCTCCATGTCCTGAGCCACTTGTCTGGCTGCGAGGTGGAAGCAGCTTAATGCAATGACAGAGAGATGTTTTGGCCGTACCTGAAACAAATTTTGACAAATATGAAGAAAATATTTAATAGAAGGGAAACTGAAGTAAATAGATAGCAAAAAGGGTGTAACAATAAAATGAAATGATTAGCAAGAAACAGAAAACATATCAAATATTAGTCATATGGAATGACTAATATTTGATTTCCACAACAAAACGGTTTAATTAAAATTATACAGCAATTAAAAATTCCATGCAACTTAATAAGTATGTAGTCTCAATACAGCACATAAACGTAGTTTCAGTTTAGAAAGTTTCTAAAGGTTCCATTAATAAGATGGAATATCTCATCTTTAAGTGAATGTAAGAAATTTCAGGGTGAAGATATACAAGATTTACTAATGTAGTACTTAAAACGAGACTGTCTTACAAAACTTTTTTCTCGATCATGACGATTAAGATCATAACCTGAAGAGACTCACATATTATATGATAGAACAGACAAAAAACGATGACTTACCTTCATTCTAGATAAAAACTTATCAAGGTGAGCAGTTGCCAAGAAGAGGACCTCTGATGGAAGGTCATACCAGACTTTTAAGCATCTAAGAACTTGAGCACAGCCATTCCTCATTCCAAGAGTTACCTCGTCAGTATCCTGTTTGGTGAGAATTAACGTTACTAGGGATGTGACATTGCTTCAGTGGAAAAGCAAAGGTAAAACATAATGGAACAAGTTATTCTAAAAACTTTCTTTCTGAGGTAAATTTCATATAATTCCCAAAGGGAGAGATTATATTTTTGTAATTTCTCTGATCGGTTAGTCATCGGATATTACCTTGGATAATTTTGGCATCCGCAAACAAGGTGGAAAGGAATTTTCCAACTCCAAAGCTTGCTCAAGTCGGCACAGAAGTGACATTGAATTTCCTCCAGATTCATAGCTTGTAAGCCCCCGCGATGCTGGAGGAGCATCCATCGCGAGAAGCTTGGTACTTGATCCCTTGTGATGGCCGTGGTGAAAGACTTAAATACAATACATGACAGATACTAAGAAATTAGGAAAAGCGTTTCCTTTTCAAACATAAACAAATAAAAATGCATAAAATTTGGAACAATGCGATTTCTCAGGTTTAACCTGTACCCTAGGATACACTGATTAAAATCATAATTCAAGGCTGACGAAATTCAAGCTAAAATTTCGCAGAATTTCCTAAGCGACTTTCTGGTTTACGTGACTTGATAACTTAGTGTAACTATTTAGCAAATTTCCTTATCCTCGGAACTTAAACTTACTTTAATAGGGTCAATGATACCTATGATGTAGCTGCTCTTTTTTCAGTTACAAATTGACTACTACCATTCTAAGTGGGATGGGTAAACCGTAAACCAGTAATTCAATGAATTTCTGGGAAGAAAAATCGTACAAACATTATAAAAGTCCAACTCACCTATAAGCTCTTCTGCCTGTATGAACTAGATTTATTACACTCGTTCACAAGAGCTTAAGTTCTCAATTCAAAGAAATCCTGGCGATACATATGATATGGCGTCCGTTGTTTTGTATTTGGAATCAGATGATTTACATCACAGGAATCTCAAGCGCGATTGGCGCAGCCCGAAGTAGATCTTCGTAACGTCTGTTTACGAAGTACATAGTACGATAGTTGAACAGAAGCTTATGATTGGATAAGTTTCTTTGTTCATTCTTAAATTATTATCGCGTCTGTATACGATTTTTTGATCTGATTGATAGCAGATAAATATAATTGTCAAAGTAAAAATCACTGCGCACTGATATGATCTGTTTTAGGAACCTTGAATGAAAATAATATTTAAAAAACTTGTTTTATCCGTCAAATTCTTATATCTCTCGCTGTCTTAAGTTACCTTGAAAGTCACGAGTATTCTGTGCATGTTTTATTACTGATAGCGTCATGCTTTTTCAAACTGAGCGAATTTTGTTTAATGATTGAATTCGTAATAAGTTATCTAGGTTTTTGTTTTATATGACCAGTAGACATGGTTAACTTCCTACTATAGCCTTTTCACTATTATATTAGTTATACGAATAATACAGCTATTTAATGTCGACCATGTCTACATTTAATAATGCAGGAATGTATAGCTGGAATCATACACCCGTAAGATATGTAGAACTGCATAACATCTCAATTAAAGTTGGATGTAGGTATTGCCAAAGCGCATGGAAACAGGTTTTTGAGGATTCATTAGTTTAAGCTCGTTAACTTTTCAAGCGCAACTTATCTGGTGTGGAGTAAATGTTTTAATATTATCGTTAAAATTTATTTTTCTTGCTATTCTTAAGTTAGAATTGTTTTAATTTGAAGAGTATGACTCGGTGGAAATTTATCTCTACACTTAGAACGACATCTGAAATTTCCAATTAAACTCTTTGTTCACGCTATCGCTAATATTGTTGACGCTGGAGCTATGGATTAAACTGAGATAACTGTAGCAAAAGTTTTCATGCTCTTCGTCGCAAAGTAGATTAAAAAGAGAAATTGACAACGATCAAATATATTCTTCGTCATCCAGGCCAATTTACTGTTGCAGGGTAAAATAATTACAGAATTCAATAACCGAATTGAAGCTTAGATGAAATCTTAGGACACCATGGCACTGAGTCCAATTTCTGGATACAGTTACCACCTGGCACTAAATTTTCTATCCCGACGGCTTTGACTCTTAGATTTAAAATGGTCAGAAATTCCAAGTTTTCCAATCTAAAATTGAATTAGTGAATTATTTTGCCTTCAGTAACTCCTTTATTGTTTCTTCTATCTCTCCAAGCATGGCCCATTATGTGGAGATAGTTATCTCTACATAGGAATTACTGACTGAAATTATGAGACATTTTTGCCGCAAGCTTTGGTAATTCAGTAAATCCATATCAAGCCGATAATAATTTAATCCATTTTTTGTCAGTTGACTAGGGAAGTTCTTGTGGAAGAATTTGTTGCATAAGTTCATTTTACAGTTAGCCAAGAATATAAAATCCTTCAAGAATATATCTTAAAATTGATCTAAATGATAATTACCGCATTTTTATGCCATATCATAATTCATCATCATACTCTATTTCTAATAATTCAAAGTAATATTCAGGTAAATTTTTCTTTTAGCCACTAGAAAGTTCTACAAATGCTTTTAAAGCTCAACTTTCAATTTGTCTGCAATTGCAGTTACTTTTCATAATTAATGATTTTACAACAAATCATTTCTGAAAAACTGAATGAAGTTTTCCAACTGAAGCATTATCTGCAGTGTTTCAAATATTATAAATTTTAATTTAAAATTATAGTTTTCTTTAGTGAAAATGTGAATCCTCATCAGAATACAAAACCAAGCCACTCTCTTTTTATGATTTTGAGACAAAGAAAGTTTTATTCGTTAAAGGTGAAGTAAAAGCTGAAAAACTTTGAAAGCCAAGGATTTCTCAGCTTGGCTTATTTAGAAAGAAAATACATAATGGCTTTCACATACCTTATATTTCAAGAGTTCAAAATAATTTCCTTTGCCCATAAATGTAATTCTAATGGCCAAAAACCTCTTAAGAACTCACCATGAATGCAATGAGATTATCTTCATCAATAAAATGATTATACATTATATTTAGGAAAACGTACCTTAAGGTGAAGTGATGGGGGCAAAATGGCAGCAGTGAATTGTCATAGATCCAAAGCTTTGGCTGAGCTCCAACTTTCATGCATTTACAATATGGTTGAAAAGATCTTTTATTTTCATTAGGGCCTCAAACTACAAAGTTTAATAGGAGATTCCCAGGAAGTTGAATTCCTGAATTTATAAACCTAAGAATACAACTGACATCATATATGTGATTCTCGGAATGTGAAGGATATAGAATTGATACTTGACATCTCAACTTCATTAGAATTCCATAGAATTAGCCTTAATGTGAAGTATAATTAGGATATTATTGATATATCTCATCTTATCAAGTAATACTTGGTAGACAATAATAAAATGAGTGAAAACAATAAGGGGAGCATACTACATCTCACTCAATGTAGCAATGCATCTGGAATAACCCCACACACTAAATTAAACTTTGAAATTATAACTTGATTAGATGATCACATACTTATGAAAGTTACTAATTAAAGAATTATCATTTCAAACCATAGGTCAACTAGCTGCAGCTGTGTGATGTATAATTTTTTCTTCCAAGTTCCACTCCACTTAATTAAAATTTTAAATACCTAATTACAAATCCTTCAACAAAAATGGTGACACATCGCAGCAAGGACAGATTTAAGCTACCAGAGGCCCTGGGTACAAAGATCAGATTGAGGCCGCCATTAGGAATTATGAATAAAAACTAGAATTTTTCATAAAAAGCACAAATATATGTTCCATAGATACCCCAGTTGCTTCATCATGGCAAAAATAAATAAAAATTTTTGAATTACAATGCATGGTATTTTTATAAATTATAATGAATGATGGAAAAACTTAACAATCTAATATATCCTATATTCATATTATGCTACTTTGACCGATCTGACAAAAAGTGTAAAATAAGGGAAACAGATGCAAGGAAAAGTCATTTTAGGAACTCACTCATTCTGCAAATGATACACGACAATAATAAGCTGATAAGATAAGCTGAAGAGATAACTCGAACACTTGGTGTTTGCTCCCCCAGCCTTTTGCTGAAAGGTGGCTTGTAAGGTATTTATGAAGATTTAGTGGTGTTTAGACTCACTCAATGAATATTAAACTCTTTCTTGGAGCAGAAAACTATAGCAACTGTAATGAGAATTTATTAGCAGTCTTATTGAGGCCCAGCTAGTGCCTAATCTGCCCCTGCATCTCAGGAATAGTGATTGCCATAACACACAAAAATTGAATATTGGTATTCATTTAAGAGATCAGAAGTAAAATAACTTTAAATTGAATATTTAACAATATTTTTAAGTGCTACATATGATAAAGGGCTGTGTATTAGTTCCATAAATTGAGAAAGTAAGCCACATGATCAAATAAATTATACATGAAAGTATGATAATACATCAATAATTTTAAGTAAAAGAATTATAAGAATCAGTTTGGATAATGTGTTCTTGAGAAGGAAGAGATGGCCAATAGCCTCAGTATTTTCACCAGGAAGAAGTTTATTCAAAATCTATGTCCAACTGAAAAGATTCTTTTGACTTCTAGGTTGAAAATTATGTAGTCAAACAAAATTTTTAAATTTCAGCCTCATCCTAATTAATGTCTCATTTCTTTCTAAATAATATGTTCTAAACCTTGAGATTCTTCAACATTGGGAGTATGAGCTTTGTTTTCCTTCTGAGATTCATCCCGGCAAGGAATGAGAATGTACTGTAAAATATAATTATTAGGTTTTTAGGAAATGCCCAAATATTGGTGTTGTTCTGGCTAATATTAGAGTGAATGTGACTTGCAACATTGCAATCACTAGTCAGGACTACAATTTAATTAAAATCTGTTTGCCCAACCTTTGTTTTCAAAGAAATAAGGCATCTGCATCAAACATGATGATAATTTCAATGTATCAAGACATTGTTGAAACAAATGCCTAGTGGAAGAATACCCACAACACTGAATCATAATCTTTAAGTGAAAGCAAGAACTTATGATTTGTGATGTTGTTTATTATACGATACATTTTGTTGCAAAATCCTTTAACTTCTTCCTTCTGCAATGCCACTCTACAAAATCAAGCCTGCTCTCATTGAGGTCATTCTAATTTATTTTTCTATTCATTACCGCAAATATATTTTTTAATGTTTAATTATTGTATCTACCTTCATTCCTCATGAATATATATGCTACTACATTAATGATTTTAGTCACTGGTAATATTCTAATATTTAACACATGGGCCCCCACTGGGAATCAAAACTGCTTTTACTGAAGTAAAACGCATTACTAACATGGTTGTCTGGAGTTCCTGATAATAAACCTAATATAACTTCCAGTTATAAAAAATTGTACTATAGCTTCATAACTCCTTAATCATATTTAATGTATTGATAAATTCTATAACATGATTGTTGGATGGCAGTGATTATATTGTCATTGGATGTCTGAATCCAAGACATAACAAGTAGAAGGATACAGGGATAGAATAAGTTACATAATAAATATTAAATGGAGCTAAGAGATAAAATTTAACCCTTTGAGTGCTATGCACAATTTTAGATATCTATGAGCAAGAGTTTAAAAACTTTAATATTAAATTTGAAAACAACTTCTTGTAAGCAAAAGCATAGAAATTGCATTTAGTAAAAGAGGAAAAATCTATCATACTGGGCCGGGCTTCATGGAATGACATTATAACAGTTAAAAGAGGATAATTTCCATGTTATCAATGACTATAAGAGGAACTTGAAATTGGAAAAGTATTCAAACTTACGGGGTTAAGTTAAAAGAGAATCGATGGCTGATAACAATAGTATTCTTCTGAGAGAGTAAACAATGATTTCAAAGATGTGGAATACAATAAACAACTATAATAAGCTCAAGGTTTCACTGAAAATATAAATATTTAGTAAGAGATAGATATTCAAAAAGATGCTTTTTCAAAAATTCATAGCTGAAATCCTACCTGAGTTACATGTGTATGTTACTTTTTATTTAAAATTGATTGAATAAAGAGGAACTTATTCATTTTACCTATCTCTTCATATTTGTTTTAGTATTACAAATTAAATCTATTCTTTAAAAGCTATGTATATGCAGTAATATGATTAACATGCTTGTGTACTGAGTTATCTATAACAATGTTTGGAACTCAAATCCTTTTATATTTAACTTTTATGCCAAAATTTCCTCCTTAAAATTACGGTGTGTTATGCCTTGATAAATACAGTAATTAATTTGTAACAAAATTTATATATATATATATATATTAACAAATTTTGATTTATGTTACGGGGCTACAAAGAAATTTATACATAGGCAGGAAGAACATTAATTACATTTTCAGAATAGTATTTGAAAGGCTATAAAATGTTAAGAACAGCATGAGACAAGACTGAGAACAAAACAAAAACAAGAGACTGGGAACAAAAATTAAACAAGAAAGACTGAAATGGTTATTCAATCATAAGGTTGGGGAAAAAATTTGAAATGTAAAGGAAGTAGTTGGGAAGCAGAAACAAAGAAAGACAAAACTGTGGGAAAGTATATAGGAAAAGTAGCAAAGCCCTTATTCCATGCCCAAACCTAAGATAAGGAAAAAGTAAGTAATAAATATTTTTGTACTATTTTCATAACTACTAATTTATACTGATATATTTTTCAAACTGAGAGACATAATTGAGAAATGTTAAATATAAATAAACGAGAAATTTTTAATCCCATGATTATCAGAACTGGGACAAGGGCTACACACTATCCATGAAATCCCCACATAAACAAATCCCCTTTTTAAGCTTCCTGATCAGTCACTCTCCAAATCCTAAATAATTTGTCATTCAAGGAAACAGTAGTTTGAATAATTTCAATTATTTGAGTATGAGAGTTTTTTAAGGTGATTAGAATTAAACTCAGAAACAGGCTATTTAATAAAGGTTTTGCATAGCTTCATAAATTTCTTTAACATGCTATTTTGCATAATATTGGGTATTAATTAATCTTTGTAACCACCAATATTTTTCAACTTTTAAATGTTTGCAATGACAATAATGTTGTTAAAAATATATGATCTGGCTGAAATTAATGGAAAGCATTAATAATTATTAATTTTATATTTAAACATAGTTCTATGAAATAAGAATAAATTTCTGAACAATTTATAATATATGTCCCATTATATAAGTTTTGCAAAGCTTCAGATTATTTACAGTGGTCTATTTTCAAAGAATTTGAAATTTTAAGAAAGGATAGTTCAAAGAATTTGTATTCTTCCTAAAGAAATGCTTAAAATGACAGTTGACCATTTCACTGCTGGTTTGTCACTCTCCGAAACAAGGTCACCTGAAGAGTGTGTGTGAAGAATTGTGCCATAACAAATGTAAATGTAGTTGGGCCAGCAATTTAAGCATTTTAATCAGCATAATTCAAAATCTTACGGCTGCATTGGCCATGAGGAAGGTCAATGCCACATAGCAGCATTCAATGATTAACAATATATTTTTGCCATTAACCATATCGTAGCCAGAGTTTAAACAAATAATTATGACCTTGATGATCAAAACATCATTACTTAAAAATTTTTCTTTTAAATATTGATTCATTTAACAAGATACTAATATAACCTGAAATTAAAATCAATAATTTTTAAAGGAACCTTTAAGTAAGTACTTATTGAGGTTATGATTTGGGTGATGGATGGAAGCTATTACAGCTATCAATGACGTCAATAACTTTACAAGTTGCAGTTTGACTATATATTCGATAATATCAACTGAATGCTTCACATATTAATGTAAAAACTTCAATGGCAAATTTTATACAATCTAAATTAATAAAAGCATAGGAAGTGCCACTTTCTAAATATATTTATTCAGAGACTATAAATGCAATTCTATCTATAATATCCATAGCTGTGCAAAATGTTCGATGATAATCATCAACAAAAAGAATGAAAATGTTCAGCATGAAAAATATAATGGCATTGAAATGTTAACAGCACATAAACTACATCTTCATGAATATTCAATTTATTAACTTCATCTTTTCAAAAAGATCCTTGATATCCTTTGAGTTCGCCAAATCCAGAGGTTTCTCTCCATCATTGTCTACTGCATCTGGGCTGCAACCTGCTTTAAGGAGAATCTTCACCACCTCTGCATGACCACATGACACAGCATAATGTAAAGCAGTTTGTCCCTCAGAATCCTTGAAATTCACATCAGCTCCTGCATCTACCAGAAGTTGAACAGCTTCAGCGTTTCCCCTATCAGCTGCCCAATGTAATGGTGTCATTCCACTATCATCTGACTGATTAACAATGTCAGCATTGACAGCCTTGAGTGCATTTTTCAAACCTTCCAAGTTTTCTTCCTTAGCCCAATCAACCAAACATTTATTCTCATCGGAGATACTAGCAGCTTCCTCTGAAACTGCAGGTCTACTCACTCTAACCCAACCTGCTTTATTTTTGTCACCATCATCATTTTCGCTATCATCAAATAAGTCTTTTTCATCTATTTCCTCCTTTTCTGGCTGGTCATTACTTTCAACATTTTGTTCCTTGGTTGCACTCAAAGCTTTTGCTGCAAGACAGATGTATGTTTGCATAGCTTCTTCTTTACTCATTGGACCTAAAGCTCGCCAAGCATCTTGTTTCATTCGGTTTGTTCCAAACCAATTGGTGAATGATGAAGTGGCCTGACATGGACCAGTAGTTGCCTGCTTGTAGTGAGCATACAACTGAAGTAAAACTTTAGTTTCCAGTTTAGATGACAGGGATCGAACAACAGAAGCAGCATGTTCAAATGATTGCAAAAGATCAATGGAATGTTCAGCCATTTTGATCTATCTGGCACTAACACACGAAAGTCTTAGCTTACTTAAGTATTCTCAAACTGTAACTAGAAATTATACTACAAACTTTTTAAAACCTCACTTATTACTAGTTGGAGGCCATCTGAACTGTTATTTGATGGCCTTCTAATTGGTGAGTACCACGGTCCATAGTTGAAGCAATGCCACTTTTGTTTCCAAACACTACAAATCCATACCCACGGCTGATTCCAGTCTCACGATTGAAAACGACGTTAGCAGAAGAGATATGCCCAAACTGAGCAAAATACTCACGTAATTCTTGATGGCCTACGGTCCATGGCAGATTTCCAACAAAGAGTTTCCTGGCTGCAAGACGTCCGGCCATGCTGACAATAACAAAGATATACCAACGACACTTTTTGACGCCTTGAATATAAAATATTGTACCACAATTGTAGTTGAAATTAGGCTCTTGTTATTTCTAGAAGATGTATAGTATGGTCTTGCATCAGCTCGTCAATGTCCAATCCTGCTTCAGCACCTAACCCTGTCAATGGTAAGTGTTCACAACGCAATCTCCAACGCCGGAACAAATGTTCTGCCGACCAATCTGCACTTCGTTCTTGGTAAGTACAGAGAAATCTTGCATGCGGGTTTGCGTCAAGAATGAATGCTACAGTCGCTACAACGTCTTCAAAAACAGCAGGCTCATAAAATACGTCCGATCCAAGGAGGAGATCCACAGGGCCAAGGGAAAAGGCGTCAGATAAAAACAGACCCCAAGTCAATCCTAGTACTCGAACCTAAAAATATCCGAAATATTTAATTAGAATAATTAATGAATTCACCCAAGGAAATTTCGTGCACGAATGGCATTTGATAATTGAAAAACATACTGATACATTCTAAATCTATCATTATAGTTAAATTAATTACTTACCTGATCAGCTAGTCCATTAGCTTCACAGACTCGCCGGCAATGACGAAGACTTCCGGGAAGGGTGGCACTATCAGTAAGAGTAACGATTGCTCCACATTTGGCAGCTACAATACCAGGCAAAGCTGTTCCAGCGCCGATTTCTACGACTCGTTGGCCGGGCAAATCCCGACGATGCTCCCAAAGAAACCAAGCGAGGATAGGAGCGGATGGCCACGTGTAAAAACTATAACTGGCTTGAAGTTGCTAAAATATAAATTAATGAAAAGGAATTGGTCGAGTAAATGTATCGTAAATAAATTTGAAGAATTAAACAGCTAAGTAGCGACTTATCTTATAAGTCGATAAAATACCTCATTCAAACTATTAGCATTAAAACACAATTGGTTATCGTTACCAATATTTAACTTTCCGAATTGTAGTGTATTGCACAAAAATAGAATTCGTACCTCCGGAATAAGCACTTCTAAACACTCGAAGTCTTCTTCGGATCTGTGATTTCCAGATTTAAAGATGAACTTTTTTACATGCTCTACTATTCCATCAGACATTAGAATTTAAAAAGATATGATTTTATTCTTGTGAATCCAATTACAATCATACCACGTGTTGTTAGCCTTGTATTGCGTAAATTAAGGATGATGATAAGTCAGTCAGCCATGTTACATTCTTTGACGCGGTTTCTGTGCCGTATTTTGTTTCGTTTCGAATTGTGGCGGCTTTGTAACTTTTGTAATTTCTATCGACTTCTTTTGCAAAAGATTTAGTGCCACAAACCTATTTTACATCCCGTCACATTTATTTATCCTAAAATGAATCATCACAACACTTTATATACGAAAACAGAATTTTGTTCGTAATCGTCTCATTCTTGTTGTTCTTTAATTTGCATTAGAGTCATATTCTTAATTTTAACCTCATACATTAGCGGCATAAAGAAATGATTTCAAGTTTTTAAATTAAAATAATCGAACTAAAGCATGAGTCTGAAAATGGACTAATTTTTATCGTGACGGTATATTTACTTATATTGAAAAATAGCATTCACCCTACCGGATAGCATAATTGAAGAATACTCGCAACCGTAATTTGAAGTCGTTTAACCGCTATAACAGTCATATGCTTTAAATTTGGTCCGATTATGAATATTTGACATCATCGCAAAGATTTTTAGATAAACTATGTAGTTTATTAAATATATCAGGGAAAATAAGATGCTTTGAAAAATTATAGACACTGTATGGTGTCTATAATTTTAACGTGCACTGTACTCTCCTTCTCTTGTGTAAGTAACAGTTATTTTATTTTCAAACCATTCTGTGTAACCAATTTTCCTATGTATGCATTAAATAAATTACACATCAATCCACATCTTCCCAATTTCTAAATATTTTCATTCCATTGACTTCATATTTAAAGTGCTCGTTCTTATACTCAGTAACACCCTCTCCATTTAATACATTCCAAATTAAATGTAGCTATAGAAAGTATTCCTTTGAACATTCTCTCAGTTTACTCTCATCCCACAACATGTCGGCATTCTCATTAGGCACCCTATTTATTCTACCATTAACTCCTTATGTTATTGTTTAAAGAAGATTATGGGGCAATTCTTAGAATACTCTTGATAATTGTTTCTAGTCTATTACATTTTCAATATTAGAACTATAGTCAGTAGTAATCAAGGTTGGAAACAGAATGGATGAGAAAAATTGGTACAGTTTTGTGAAGACAAAGAAGTAAGTTTGCAAAGATTCTTCTTTCATCATCCTAATTCTAAGATTATATGAGGATTCAGTAAAGCCAGTAATCGAATAAGCATATTTGGAGTAAAAATAAAACTATGAAAAACAAGCACACATTAAGAACAAATCCACAATGCAATAACTTGTGATGGTTCAAGGGAGTGGTTGCCATCTGTTCTATGAGATACCTCAGGTGGTCCATGAAGAAATTTGGGTATTAATTGGAATTTTTACGTTTTTTATACTCTTCACAATATTCTACATCTCTTTGTGTCATCAGCACAGATAAGTAACAATGCATCATTGCAGCTGTATTATATTATTTTGTATTTTTGAGTTTATTATTAGAAATTCAGAGGTTAAATGTAAGAGAGGCCTATTAGCCTAACCTTATCAAAAGGGTTAAATAAATATTTATTCAATATAATGTTGTAGTTTTTAAAAAACTTAACATTAGTGGTCCAATAGGTAAGTAACTACCAGCCTAGGGCATACACAAGCAGTATTCTTAATGGGTTCTATATATAGTTGGTTCATTGATTCCCCAGTTACTTACAGAGATTCAGGTAACTTCCTTATTTTATCACAATAATTATCTAACATTGTGGCCGTCACTGAGAATAAAAGACAAATCATGACATCGTCTCTTGACAATCAGGGCGACATGAAAAGAATGGTTTATTGACATTGAAACTCTTTCATGATCATTAGTAAAGATCTGGTATTTCATCACAAGATCTGCTGATTGGAGTCATTTCATCCAAATAATATATGTAGGCCTAAGCAAATGATACATTAAAGAATTTAAGGAGTTGATTAACAATACACTATTAGCATATACACTAATATTTTTTCTTTGCATAGTATATTCTAAACATTCATTTTGTTGGAACACATTTAATTGAAATTTAAAAGACTGATATGCAAGAAATCATTATGTAAAGAATATTTAAAAAAATATTTGAATATTATTTTTATTGGAATACTTTGTATGATAAAAATTGGAAAGAGTTAAAATAAGTATTCTTATTTTAACTTAAGTGAATTTAATTCTTAGGAGAGAAATATTTATTAATCAATCACCTGCTATTGAGAAAATCCTAAGGAACACAGATAATTAAGAGGAGTCCAATATATGAAATATATAATAGTATGAAGAATTATAGCATTTAGAAGCACAAGTTAACTTTTTAACTAAAGCAAGATTTCTCTGTTCAAGTCATATTTAACACATCTGCTCAAATTTAAATTCTATAAGTTCATTGTGGGTATGTTGGTGTGGCTGGACATCTATTTGTTAACAGACTACATCTATAGTCAAAAGGCAACACAAATGTAACCTTAGAACCTTCAGCTTGCTCTATACTACATTAAATAAGTAAAAGTTATCAATTAACTATATGATTGCCATTTTGTATATTTAGGCACTACATAAAATGAAAGCAAAGTATAACAACTCCAAAGAAATCAGTAAAAGATAATTAGGATTATTCTCCATATACATCATTATATTGATCATTTATACATTACAGAATTACTTCACCTTTTTCTATCTAATCTTTTACATAAAGGTATCTAAAAAAAATGGAAAAACGTACGGCTTGAAGCAGGTAACTGAGTAATAACTTGAGAGTTAATGCAAGGTTAGACTTCAAAATATGGAATAACATTTACTATAATTTCTTGAAAATTGAAACTCCATGATTTCAACTATTAGGAAAAAAATCATTGACTATACATGAGATGGTCAATTGTCACAGTAAATATTAAGACGTAACTTTTTGGAAATGTTTTACTTTTTATACATTTAAACCAAGATAAAGTTCTCACAGTATTAGCACATACACAGATTCATGTCAATTGAGTTTTTCACCAATTTCATGTAACTTGAGGCTGTTCAGCAAACAAGTCGATAGGAAATGTATCTTCCAGCAGTTTCTGAGCTTCGAATGATCTTCACCACCTAAATAGAAAGTAAATGGGGAAACAAATAAGATAAAAGTAATAAAAATCATTATATGCAAAACATTCATAGACTATGGTGTTGTTACCATAAGAGGATACATAAATATCACCAAATTCACAATTCATGTAATAAAAGGCACTCTCAGTTTTTTAATTTTAATGACTCATTCAAGGATATTTTAGATAAAAATATTCAATCATTCATGAAAAAGCAAACAAAATTAAGGTATATAGGTAAAACAAAATTAAAATCCCATTGAATGGTGACATTTAACTAATTTTTAAATTAGTAACATTTTAGTTATTGGGATCTAATGCAAGAAAACTCTTAATATTTCTAGAAAATGGCAACAAAATTAGTTAGATAACAATGTTATACAATAATAACACAAATCTGTGGTGGTGCAGGTATAGCTAACTCAAACTAATCTGTTTAACATGAAATATGGAAATCACCTAACAGTCCTGCAACTTATCAGATAGAGGACCCTCAGAAATATAATTAATTTTTAAACTTGCCCATTAAAGTGATAATGCACCAATGTATACCTTTCATGGTGGGTTACCTTACCTTAAGTTCTTTTTTTGGGGTGAAAAGGACAATTGAGGTTTCCCCACAGACTAGACATAGAACGTCATTTACAAATGTTTTCATAGCAGCCTACCAAGTTTGTGCATTAGGTGTAGTTGTAACAGCAAAAAAAGTTAATTCATCACAGCTGGTGTTGGTACAAGGTGCGGACCCATATTTCTGAGTGGCTGGCGTTAGTACTAATTACTGACCCCTATACCAAAGACTTAAATTTGTAATGTTATCCTTATTGGAAGTGTTTTATGTTTAAATTTCAACTGTATACTAAAAGGTTTCATCTGATTTTATTAAATGGATGCAAAAATGCTTGTACTGATGCAAAGGCCTGTGAAAACTGTTGGCTGTAGTAGTAGTATTGTTAAAAGTGCTTCAACTGCTTTGGTCATGTTGCACATAGGCCCCCGCCGGGAATCGAACCCGGGACCGCTTTCACTGAAGTTGAACGCGTTGCCCACTTGGCTATCCGGGAGCTTTGTTGGCTGTAAGCGAGAGTTTAAAGAGGGCTGGCATTTGATAATAGTTTGCCTAATGTATTACTTCTAACGGGAATAAAACATACAAGAAAATAAATTCCACATATTTTATGTACCCTAAATAAATTTGTCTTATTCAAGGAATGAGTAGTTTAATTTTTCTGGAGAAGTTACGACTCAATTTGATCAACAAAATTTTCAGGATTATTTCAGGTGAGACACAAACAAATGGATTAATTTAGTTACAATAAGTTTTCAAATTATTTCAGGGATTGAAAGCCACAGTCACTTGTTGAATTACCTGCCCACGTCTCAAACCAAAGTAACGGGATATTGGGTCACCAGTTTGCATTCGAGGCAGTTGATTCTCTTTTAAGTTACTCAGAATAGTTAAGGAAGTTTGCTTAGCTACTACCTTCACTCTAAACTCATGGAAGAGAATTAGAAAAATAAGATAAAAATGCAATAAATTCATTCATAAACTTAGAGATCATCCCAAAAATGGTGTTTTCTCCAAAAATATCTTGCTTTCTGATACATACCTGTCCTCTTTTCAGACCGAAGTAACGTGCCACAGGGTCTCCTGCTTGTATCCTCATTAGTTGATTCTCTTTTAATTTACTAATCACACAGGTTAAGGGTTATTCAAGCAAATTCCACACTGTAGTTAATCAAACAAAACATATTACCTGAGTTGCTCCAAAATATTTAATGTCATAACAACGCAACTCAAGACACAAATTTCAAAGCAGAAAACATCATGTGTCTTAAATTAACCACAAATCAGATCAATTTACAAGTATGCATCAGCTCAATAGCTTATCATAGCTAAGCATTAAGCCACAAGGCTTATCACTCAAAATCAGACTGAGCTTCGGGCTTCACAAAATTATGCTGTTAATTGTAAATTCAATAATGGAATTGTAGGGATCTCTTTTGAAGCTTTTTCCTTTTCTGCAACTGACCTTCATTTAAAAACATGAGTGGATTTACACAAAGCATGGCTTACAAAACATTTCTAGGTCTTCTTTGGATTGCTAGATAACTGTAATGAAATCCTTCATGCAAAGCATCTACGAGGAATCTTTGATTATTATGAAAAACCAAGTAACACTCAAATTTTCTAGCTTTTTATCTATGTCATGGTTCTATTGATTGGTTAGATCTTCTGAATGAAATAATACAAAACTTATACTTTTTCACAAATATATTTTTGGCTTTGCAACCAATTGTTTCGAACTTTCAGTTCATCATCAGGCTTAGGAATGCATAAGAAGAAGTGAGACATAGGGATATAAGATATACAAATTGGGGAAAAAAGGGGGGGAGGAAGGGTCTTGGGAGAAATGTGGGAGCCATCAGTTGGAGGGTAGGGGAGCAGAAAAGTTGACCACTGGTTTTAATGAGGGAAAAAGGCAAGTTAAGAGGTTTGAAGGATTATCTGTAAAAAGATGTTCATGTGATAGCAAATGTGAATGAGGTGATGAAGGATATGAAATTTGTCTATGGTGTCTAAATTGAAGCCTTTTGCAGAAGAATGAAGGATTGTAGGAGTGAAATTGGAAGAATGATTGTTTTCAAGGAGATGACAGGTAAAGTGAGATCTTGAGGGGAGCTCTGTTCAGTAGAGCTCTATTATGTTCTTTGCAGTAGTAGTAGTATTGCTAAAAGTGCTTCGACAGCTAAGGTCATTTCGCACGTAGGCTCCCACTGGGAATCGAACCCAGAATCGCTTACATAGGAGTCGAACACGTTGCCCACTTGGCTATCTGGGAGCCCTTGTTCTTTGCATCTTACTTGAATATTTCAGCTACTTTGTTCAACATAAATACTGCCGCACTCATTACAGTGAATCCTGTATATTCCCAGTTTAAGTAAAGGGTCTAATTTGTCCTTCCCTTTGCATAATAGGGATTTTTAATTTTTGTTATTTGAAAAGGCTACATGGAAATCTGACTTCAGGAAGGCATTGCAAATTCTATAGATGGCATTTCCTATGAAGTTAAATTTAATAAACGGATGTATCTGAATGTTGATGGGAGACGGAGAGAAGATATGACTTAGAGCAATTTTCCTCCTTTTGCATTCTAATAGTTTGTTTATTAGACATGAGGGGTAACCATTATTGACCGCTATTGTGTGGATGGTAGAGAGTTCTTTTTTAAATTCATTGGGGGACATAGGAATGCTTTTCACTCCCTGATCTATGGATCAGGGAGTGAAAAGCAGCGAGCTTGTGTGAATGATGGTGGTTGGGCGAAGCAGGAATAGTGTGATTGAACGTGAAGAACGGTTTCCGATAAATGGAGAATTGAATTTTGTGGTCGGTGATGCATAGGTTTAAATCTAAAAAATTAAGGGAGTGGTTGACTTCGTTCTCCATTGTAAAAGTTAGAGAGGAGTGAAGAGAGTTCAGGATGTTTAGAAATTGGTCCATTTGCCCAGATGACATTCCTTAAAAATGGTGCACTGGAATTAAATAATTTTGTTTCAATATGATTGAGAAATATATAAGAATGGGTAACAGTGGGGAACCCATGGCAAGTCCCTTGTTTTGCCTGTAGAAGGACCCATTGAACAAAAAGTAATTTTGATTAGTACAAACAGTATTTAAATGTAACAAGTTTTCCGTAATATCGATATCACAATTGTTCCTGATTAATGTTTCTTCAATCACCATTAATGTGTCTCTAATGGGTACATTAGTAAACAAGTCCTTGATATCAAATGAAACAATTTTACAGTTAGGTGGTAATGTTAATTCACTGAGCTTTTTGGTAAATTGTAGGAAGTTCTTCACTGTGTATTTTGGCACAAATAACTCAGAAAGGACACTGTTCACAAACGAAGCCAGTTTATGTGTGTGGGAAGACACACCGGACGAATGGGAATCCCTTGTTTGTGCAGTTTCGGCAGGCCATAGAATCTTGGGGGAAAGGGATTAGCACAAATTAGGTGAGGTTTGGTGTGATTATCTAATCAGCCAGAATCAGTAATAGCTTATCGACCCGATTCTGTTGTTGAATAGTGGGGCCTTTGGCTACACTTGAAAAGTCATTCAAAGAGATGAAAATTGCTGCACTTGTTGGAATAATCACTTTTGTGTAGGATAACTAAACAATTACTTTTGTCAGCTTTGGTGGAAATTAAATCATGTTGCAAAGTAGCACTCAATGTTTTTCATTAAGTGGAGGTTTTGGAAAGCCCTGTACGTGGTATTAAGGGATAAATAAGTTAGGTTGATATAATTTCACTGAATTTCGATTTCAAAATTGAATATTTCGACATAGCTACTTTGCAATCAGATTCACTAAATCACTTTGGGTAGGTGTTGGGTACAGGTGGGGAGTATGTAAGCCAATGTCGAAAGAATGTGTGTTCTTCATCTCTGAAATTGAGGTTCGACAGGTTTAAAATTTGGAAATGTGGAATTTATGCGTAGAAGACTGGGGAGGGACACTTGTAGGTAATTCTCTCTTGTTAGCTTTGTTGCGGAGGTTGAGCAGCTTGGCATTCAGTTGTTGTCTTTTCTCGAATGTGACCATCGCAATGAGTTTCCTAGTTTGTTCATCAAAGGTGCACCACTCCGAAAAATGCAAAGAATGGGTAAGTTTGGATCTTAGAAGAAAAACGTAATAGAAAATGTTGTTATGAACTGCGTGCCAATGGGGTAGTACCATTTAATTACTGTTTGTACTAATCAAAATTACTTTTTGTTCAATGGGCCCTTCTACAGACAAATAAATTACGATTGGCCTTAGCACAACTTAATCATGGCCTATTACTTATTTCCTAAAAAAGAACACTGAGTATATTCCACCAAAGGTTTATTTCCACAACCAGTTTAGTCATCAAGATGACATCTTCTGGTAGGAAAAAAGATTTCCATATGTCATCTCAATGATGAAACCAGTCATGGAAATAGACCTTTGGGGGAATATTCTCTGCGTTCTTCCTTTGAAAATGTGTGCAAAATTTCACAAATCCACACTTGATCACATTAATTTTAGCTTATTACAAAACTGACCTTCTAAAACTTCTATTTATTAGTTAGAGTTTTGGTATATTTTAAAAATAAGGAGTAACATCCTGCATATAATTAATGATATATTCTAAATACTATCACAAACAAACACACAGCACCCTCAGATCACAGAAAACAAATCATTAACATGAGATATTTCAATTGTCAATAAAATATGACTAATATCAAACAATATACTTACCTAATAGCAGTGATGATAACTAACCCATTGAGAGTTCCAAATAATTTTTAGAAACAAATCCATTTAACACGTAAAAAAAAATCCAAAAAGCTTAGGCCAGACAGTAAAAATAAACAAATATGGCAACATACCTTTGACTTTACATACAAATAAATCATCTTTGTAAAAACACTGCAAATTTGAAACCGCTTTCTTATGAATGATAAACTAAGATACTGTAATTAAGGATACTATCGTGCTAGTAGCTCTTGTTTTTCATCTGGGGTGAGAACAACATGTTCAGGAACCAACTCATGTTCTGTGATGTTGATGAGAAGTTCCGATTCGAGAAAATGTTCTAGTATATATTTGGGTGCCATGTCAACCAGTGACTGCAACAAAAGATATTATGAACATTAACTTCTTTAGAAACTGAGTAAAAAATATTGTATTTAATATTTGATTAATTACCTATGGAATTGTAACTAGCGAGAAAATAAAAAAAATAAAATATTAGGACGCAAACTACGTCCTAGTATTTTAAATTTCTGCTACTATAACCTATTAGTTATTAATTAATATTAACCTGCTTCGCTGATGGTGTCATTCCTAACTGTACGACAATGATCGCCCGATGGATATTTTCTTCTTGCATCCGTTGACAGTATGTTTTTATAGTTTTTATACCAATCTTTGGCTCATCCGGAAAAAACACAAACATCTGATCTGAAAATTGAAATTAAGACGGTGAGTCTTCCCGTACACAATACTCGAAGCATTAAAATTTCAGATAACTAACCTGTTGGATCATCGTTGTGAGCTACTAATACTATCAAATCACTTCTTGCTGGCCTCTTTTCACTGAAAAGATACATCGCATCATTAGTGACCTTTTGTTTCATAATCAAAGTTATTAAAACTCCCTTGAATAAGAGTAATACTTCAACAGTTATATATTTGCAAACGAATAGAATACATATGAAGTACTTATAAAATCCCTTTCTAATTTTAAGTAATGGGCAGCCTTGTACTTTCAAAGGTAAGTACCAATGTTTACCTAGGTTTATCTCCAAATTGTTCCTTAAATTGTTCAAGGGTTTGATCCAATTCATCTTGAGTTACCAAATAACCTCGGTCATGGCATAGCTGAAATCATGTGAATTCTGTTAAGTGACACCAAAATATATTTCTACGTTGTGTTCATGACTAGATACCTGCATAACAGTTTTTCTTATTCTCCATAGCTTGTATGTTTCTTGCTCATCATCCATGTCAAACTAAACGGTATGAATTTAGTTAATGTTGTAGCAGACTATGTTTTGCACCACTAAAAGATTACTGTTTTATATAAATAAATAACTTTCAACCGGACCCGCTGCACTCACACGACAACACGAATATCGTGACTCAAATTTTTAATGTAATCATTGCAATGATTGTAATATGGAAAATATTCTTATACTCTCTTACTTGAAAATTATCATTATTAATTAGTATACGAGTGTTTAATTTTACTAAATTAAAAAAAGATTATCCCGTGAAAGAGAATTACGGCATTCAGATATTTTTACGTTGCCTGCTTACAGCTTCCCTCTACCGGGTGAACGGGGAGCGGAGAGTTACTTTTATTCACACTTTTGCCCCTGGTGCAAGTATCGGAAGTACAATTCTAGGGTTTCAAGCGAATGTCGTGCGAAGTGGGGATCCAAGTAGTTTCAGATTTCACTATCGATACATTGCAGTAAATTTTGAGTTTTCGGGTTAAAGGAGATGCGTTACCGTTAATGATAGATATCTTTTGCTTGTCATTTTTTTCGCGTTTTCTGAAGTTAAGAGAGAGACAAGCCGACCACGTGGCCGTGGAGTTGAATACGGTAAAGAGATTTTATTGTTCTTGCTGTAGCATTGCCAATTTTTTTAATAGAAGTAGTGATATGAATTTATTTAGTAATTGAAACTTCATCCCTTAAGGTTTTTCTTTAGTTTCAGAAGTTACTTTAGAAAATTTGTCTAATGAAAGTGAACTATGTGTAACCTTCCAGCACGCAAAGCGCCGCTCTGTAGTTTCCTCAAAGTCTCCTCTTGGAGTATTTTGATAGAACTGTGACAGTGACGGTGGTGCAATGGAAGGAAATGAAAGATCAATCGCGTGGGCTTCGCCACAGGACCTCTATCTTTATGTCCAGTTGTGGTTTGATCCTACGTCGGTTGACACAATTGACTGGGTTTTAGTTTCATATTTTGTTCTATATGACGAAACTTTGGATAAATTTTTCTTATTCTTATTTCGCAGGATCCATGAAGGGCGGGTCCTGGATTTTTTAATCAAGGTGGGTGTGCTTTGATCTCACGTCAATTAAGTAACCGTGATATCTCGCGCTGTGCATTTTACTTAAGCTAGTTTGATGATGTTTGAAGTTTTTAAGTACTCATCCAGCACAAAATGCGCCGCTCTGTAGTTATTCCAAAGTCACCTTTTGGTGTATTTCGGACAAACTTGGACAGTGACGGTGGTGCAATGGATGGAAATAAAATATCGCCTTCGTGGGCTTCACTGCAGGACCTCTATCTTTATGTCCAGTTGCAGTTTGATTCCCATTGAGAGCGTTACAAATTAGATAATTCATGTTTATCTGTATAAGACTTCACTCCGAAGGCCATTTGAAGCCTCATCTCAACCATTATTTTTTTAGAATTAGATGACTTTAATAGACAAGTTTCTAATTATATTTATTTCATTATTATCCTTCTAGGTTGCGAGGTTTATCAGACGGTCGCTGGGTTCTGTTCGGTTATGTGAAGAGGTAGAAGTATCTCTACCTTGGCAGCTTTGTAATAGGTGGAAGATTAGCATTTGGGGTCTTAAATAGTATAATTTGTGGCATCTAGAAGCCCTTGCCTGTCAACCTGATTTGTTTTTAGGATTTTCGCACAATGAGAGAAAGTAGCTGATACTGGACTTGTGTTAATAGTTTTAAAATTAGTTGGTTGTTTACCATTTTAAAATTTTATACTCATTTTTCTCCTTTGCTTTGGTACTACCCGATAATCCCTGTCGTGAGCTAAATATTGGGAAGTTCTTGATTTTTTTTGTTTGAATATTTAAACCTACTGTCAGGGAATTGGAGAGAGATGTAATAGACCTTGCCATTTCTGTGAAGTGTATATTTTATTTTATTGGTAATAAAGTTATTTAAAAGATTTCATTTTATTTCTGTAGCCAAATCTTGAATTTTTTATGATTATTTACCAACATTTTGCCGTGATGCAGAGCTAGTTATTACAAAATGAATGTATTGTAAATGGAAGCTATCTTGGTCCCTCCTGCTGCTCACATTGTTTAATTTTTCGTAATATTTGTCCACTACACCTTGACCGTGATTATGGTGTCTCAAATTTTCCATAAATGGAAAGTGAATATATATTCTTTGTCGTATGTAAATGTTGCCTTAAAATATTGGGTGAAAATTTCTGATACATTTTAAACTGGAAGAAGACCAAGTTAAGGTATATAATTCTTTTTGGTTATACCAGTTATCCCCAGGGGAAGATCTATTGAAGGTGAAAGTAGTCGATAGGAATGAAATTCAAAAAGCTTAGGTGAATTAATCCCAAATTTTTCTCATATTAGTGCAAATGTTTCTATAGAAACTTGAAAAGTTAAATTTAGCTACAATTACACTGTTGGCAGCCCTAGTTGCAATCCAGTCCTCTACTGAGTAATACAAAATGTTTGAATAATTCCAATATCCATTTATGATTTTGTTCAAATGTAAAGAAATTAATCTATTTTATTTCTTGACAAAGCAACAACTTAAAACACCATGACTGGTGCTTCCACTCTAGTCTGCTATCAAAGTAAATGTCTTACGTTTATAATAGTGCAGTGGTTGGCATTCTAACTCCTGACATCTTGTGCTCAAGTCAAACCTGATTGTGGGTGTTCATTAATATTAGTAATTATGAAGATGGATGTAACTGGGATTATCTTTCTAGCTTCATTAAAAAGTTATGATTACAGGTGGTGTTAGTAGGAATCTTTTCACACTAGACAAAAGGATAAAAGATATTTGAGTGGCACAACCTGCAATGGAAGGATTAGAAGGTACTATCATACCATATTTATTAATGTAATGAATAATGGTACTACCCATCACAAGCTATTTCTCTAGAATAAAAAAAAAATTGTTATTATCTTAGGATGTATGTGATCATTAGGGGTCATTAACACTCATTGGTTTTCTTTATCTTCTGCTCTTAAATATTTAGCCACAAACATACTGCTGAAAATTTCAGTTTATTACTTCAAAATTATTTATGAGTTGTCAATAATTCCCTGGAATACCATCATAGATATAGTAAATACATTGCTGATATATGAAGTTAATTACTTGCATATGAGAAAAAGAAAATAAGGGTGGCAAAATATTTATCTTCCAAGACTTAATTGTTAACTGAAACCAAAAAGCAAGGTTTTGACAGTAGCTGATTATCTGAGATGTTTGAAACTTAGGTTGTTTCTGTATTGGGATTTTTTCGGATTTTGAAAGCATTGGAGGAAACAAATTCTGACTAGTACTAAGTAGTACTAGTCAGAATTTGTTAACTAGTAACAAATAGTACTAAGTATATTCATGTATCACATTGAAGAGTAACAACAGATGAGATTAAAGAATAAAATTTTCTGAAGAAGAGGTAACTGGCAAAATCTGTCTACTACTTCTTTACTGATGGTTTTTTGTTTTCTTAAAGTCTTTTTTCCATCATGTATGTTTCCAAACAAGTCATCATTTTTACCTAAATATAACATTAGTTTTTGAAGAATGTTCTGAAAAGTACTGCAGATTCTGGAGTGGGGATACTCAACTTGTGTGCAGTTTCATCACAAGCAGTATAACATCAAATTATTACCATCCATACAGAGATTCATGTTTTCTTCATAATATAAATTCATCTTAAACATAATTACGAAATTGAATGGGTAGATTTTAAGAAAACTATTTCTGTATTTTCTTGAAAATTTTCCTGCTGAGTGTTTCTTCCATACAACTAGAAGTAAAACAGCTATATTCGATTAAACGTCTTCACGGCTGAGGAGGGGTAGCCAGAAAAATTTTGTCTTTTAGGGCATGGGAAAGGAGACCATTCGAAGACGAGAAGATTAAAGCGACTTCTCTTATCAAAGATGCTCATTGTCGCAAAGAGTTCCACGAGAAATGAATTTTTCTCAACTCTTTGTTACCACTGTTAATACATTAATTCTGAATATGCTAGAAAACTTTAATTTAATATCACCTAGACACCTGTGGGGTGAATTTCAGTATAGAAGAAAGTGTAGTGCAGTATATTACATGTGGCAGAGGGAGACAGATTTCTCATGGTTCTGTAGGGAACTCCACCAAAAGCAGACACTCTAATCAGCCTCTCTGAGATTACAGATCCAATAGTTAACTCTCATAAGTCCAATAATTTAACTCTCAATCAAAGATGGGCAGCTTTATTTTCTTCCACCCCATACCCTAAAATACAATATTTCTTGCTCCACCTCCCCAGACAGCAAGATAAATAATAGACAAGCAGGTGGGTTTCTGTAAGCATTTTTCCAAAAGTTCTCAGTTCATCCATTGATTTCTCTACAAAATTCTACAGTAATTAAATTACTAAAAACAATGGGAAGTGGATAAAATACGATGTATACTTAAATATATCACGATTCTGAAGTAACGGAACAGAAAACATCAATACAAAAAAATTGCAACATTCTAATTTTCTTTAAAAATAACTTCCTTATTTCTCCTTTGATTGTAATTATAATCACATCTTTACTAGCAAAATTTTAGTCTAATGAGACTACTCTTACAATTAGCTTTCAAAGACTAACACAAACAACTAGCGTTTGAACCTGGGACTTTGGTGTTGCTAGTTTATCATGCTAGGGAGCCAAATTTTGTCTAATCAACTCTTAAGACTTCCTACCTACTCTATTGACTGGTGATTGTATAGCAAGGGTCATTTATTTATTATAACATCATTATTATATAAGCTGTGCAAAGTGGAAGCTTTTCAGTGAGAGAGACAACTTGGCCACTAAACACATGTAGACCACTGGACATTTATTCGCTAAACGGCTAAACATTCAATTTGAATGTAGGAGCATCATGCTCCGACGATGCGACATGCGACGATCATGCTAGTTAAAACCACTGTAGAACCTGCCAATGTGACCACCTTCCTACAGTAACCATCTGCTTAATTTGACAAGTTGCTTCACACCAAAAGAATATGAATTACATATTTTTGCATAGTGACCACCTATATGTGAAGAACTATCATTGAAATGTACCTCCTGTATAGCGACCAGTTTAAAACAAAAACTTTAACATTCTAAATTTTCCCATAAAGATTTAATTTCCATAAGTTTGTGATTCATTTTAAGTTTAAAAGAAAAAATTGAAATGGGTTCCTCTTAAAATTTTCTGATAAAACTGACTTGATTTTCAAAAAGATGGAAAAATATGTAAAATTCAAACAGCATTGTATGGATTTATAAAAACACTTAAGAAATTAAATCTTGTGAAAACTCTATCAGGTTGTCCTTTTTACTGTTATGCCGATTTTTAATATCATTCTCTCTTTCCATATTTTTATATTATAAACTAAGTATTTTTGCAAACACTGTAATTTTATGGTATTTTATAATTCTTTTAAACAAGGAAAACATTCCTAACACCTCATAACCTAATCTAGCTATAATGACTGCCTCTTTAATATGACCTATTTGGATGGTCCATTGAATAGTCATTTTAGACAGGTTTCACTGCACTTACTATTTAACTTAAATTATGGATCAATCTCTTTTATAATGGTTATTAGCTTTCCTTATGCTAAAAAAACTGATACATTGATTCTTGAAAGTGATTCCTCGTGTAAACCAATCCCCACCTACACAAGACCTGTTAATCGGCAATCAAAAATCTCAAATGCTACAAAGGTAAATGAAACTTTTGCCGATGATGTAAACATCAAGAAGAAAAGGCCTGACATTGTAATTCCTGATGACTCCTCAATAAAGGAATTTTCCAATGTCTTGACCCCTAGTGAAGTAACTTTAGCTTGTAATATGACAATGGATACTACTTTTGATGAAGGTGCCGATAACCCCAACAATGAGAAAGATTTCACTCTGGTTTCATTTAAATGAAAACATGATGTACAAAATGCTGATGTACGTCTGCCCAAGGAAGTTATCTTATCTTTGTGGGGATTCCATGAAGACACCGATTATAGTTAAATATCTTAAGAACAAATTCAGTGGTGAAGCTGATGTTCAACAACTTGTGTTCAACAAAGGTAATTATGCTTCATATCAGGTGTTTACAGAAAGGGAAAAGATAAATGCTTTAAGAGACCCAAGTAAATGGCCAAAAATATTTCAGTTTACTAGTATTTTTTCCGTCAACTGCAATACTGAGTTAAATTCTCATTATAAATCTAAAGCTGATTGTAATTGTATTTACTCAGTTTATTACCAGAAAGTACATGGACTTAGGTCTAAATTTTAAGATTTAAGAATAAACTTTTGTTCTTCCATGTATGATGTCATGGCATTTACAGAAATGAATTACTGTATTGAGCTAGGGTTACAAAAATTTAATGTTTTCCTGAAGGAACGTGATCAACAAACTAGTGCTTAATCAAATTTTGGTGGCTGCCTATTTGCTCTGACATAAAATCTTACATGGTTATGGTAGATAAACAAAATATCAAGCATATGTTTGTTTTACTCAGCATTGGACACTCAAAAATACTATTTACAATAGGATATATCCCACCAGCATCTTCAATACAAGTATATGAGGATCTTCTTCTTCTATGGCACTACAACCCAGTGTGGATTTTGGCCTTCTGTAGAGTTTTTCGCCATTCCTCTCTTCTTATTGCAACCTCTCTCCAATTCCTCACTCCAATGGCATTCATATCGGTGTTCCCACTATCCAGCCACCTTTTCTTAGGTCGTCCCCAGCTCCTGGTGCCATCTGGTTTTCCCATGGTTAGCCTTTAAGGAATTTGGTCATTCCTCATTCTTATTACGTGTCCGGCCCATCCCATTCTAGAAATTTTTATATTTTTCACTATATCTCTGAAGCCTGAAGAAGTCTGTACAGCTCAAAATTATATTGCCTACGCCACAGACCTTGATCATTTATTGGCCCATAAATTTTTCTAAGTATTTTCCGCTCAAATGTCCCCAGTATTCTTTCGTCATTTTTGTTCATCACCCAGGTCTCTGAACCATATGTCAAAACTGGTCTTATGAGAGTTTTGTATAACGTTATTTTTGTTTTTCTACCAATAGTTTGTGCCTTCAGTTGTTTATGTCCATAGTAACATCTATTTGCAAATATAATTCTGTGCTGGATTTCTTCACTTGTATTGTTCGTGTTGTTTAAAAGAGAACCAAGATAGATGAATTTCTCCACTCACTCAAACCGATATTCACTAATTTCTATATATGGAGATGGCAATTGTGGGGGGTCTTTCGAGACAACCGTATACTTTGTCTTTTCTTGATTTATTATCAGTCCCATTTTCCTACTTGCTTGTTCTGAGGATAAAAAGGCCTCTTTCACTGGTTGGTTCTGTTCAACCAACTATATCAACATCATCTGAATAAGCAAATATTTGGACAGATTTATAGTATATTGTGCCATTTGAAATTATTCCCGACTCTCTGACAGCTTTTTCCAGGACAAATTAAAAGAGTAGACACTCCAGTGCATCTCGTTGCCAAATTCCATATTTGGCTTCAAAGGGGTCTGAGTATTCTTGCTGTATTTTTACGCAAAACCGCAGATTTGTCATTGTCATCTGGATTAGTTTCATGAGCTTTGGGGATTTCAAACTCTTTCAGAGCCTTATACTGTTCCTCCCTTTTAACACTATCATATGCAGCTTTGAAATCGACGAACAGGTGATGTGTCTTGATATTAAATTCAATAGTTTTTTCCATCAGTTGTCGAATGGAATGTATATGGTCTATAGTTGATTTACCAGCATGGAACCCGCTTTGATAATCACCAATCATTCCTTCTGTATATAGCCTTAATCTTTCAAATAATATGTTTGAGAAAATTTTATATACAGTATTAAGTAGGGTAATTCCTCTATAATTTTTACATTGTAATTGGTCGCCCTTTTTATGGACTGGACATATGATTCCTGTTGTCCAGTCTTTGGGCATACATTCCATACTCCATATGTGACATATTAGTTTATGTATATATTTATACAACTCAGTGCCTCAATATTTATATAGCTCACTAGGTAGGTTGTCTAATCCTGGTGGTTTGTTATTCTTTAGCTTTCTAATTGCACCTGTTACCTCTTGCAGCACTGGGATTTCAGTTCCTTCAGTTTTTTGCTCATTATTTTGTCTATTTGCATCTCTGGTCAAATTGTCTACATGGTCTACACCTGTGTGTCCATTGAGTAGCTCATGAAATTGCTCTGCTCATCGTTGTAGTATAGCTTTCTTACCACTATGTCTCCATTCTTATTTTCACACTGTACCGCTTCTCTTAATAGCAATCAATGTAGTCATGAAATAATATCGTAAGTAGCGGCATTAGATCACTTGTGAGAAATCGAGGTATACACATTTAAGCAAGAGAAGGAGAAATGAACGACATAGTCGAAAATAGCATGAAATCACCAATGTAATTACTGTAAAAAAAATGAAGGTCTCACACACAATCAGCTGTGATGACAAGGTCCAACAAAACACTTCAGAATAAGCTTAACACAAAAGCACTAGCAGATTATTATCCCAAGGTAAGTTGAGTGGGATCGTTGGAGATTACAATAAATGTCAAATAGTCAGTCCAGGAACTAATGGCAAGTACACAGTAAAGTTGAGCTGCTTGGTATAGAAGAAAGACATGAGTCTACAGCAGGCACTCTCTTCAAAAAACTAGCCTGAGTCAATGACTGACTCCAAAAGCAGGAGAGGAGAAATAGTTGGAGGGGGAACAGGGGCAAATCACCAGATGTGGTAGCAGAAGGGAAAGTACAGCATGGTGTTCCAATCGAATGCACTCCCGCCAATTTGATCACTCCAGGTAGAAGGGTATCCATCCGCAGACCACTATATAAGTAACGATTCAACCTTCTAGCGGCACGGCTAGTGGGATGACTAGTATCAAACTTGTCAACCAAACTTAGCAACCAAATCTTTGCAACCAAGTTTTGACAGAGCGGAAGCAAGGTTTCCCACCCTGCTTCTCTCTCTCTCCCATTCGGCAGAGCTGAGCGGGAACTTATGAAAGTGTCGCATCGGCTAAGATACGGCAGATCTTTGAATGGTCTGCACATGTTATTTACTCTATCATAGAATTTCTTTGTTTCATTCCTGTTTTTTAAGGTTTCTATTTCATTAATGAGCTCCTGTTCATACTGTTTTTTCCTTTTATGAATTCTCTTTTCTTCACGTCTCCTTGCTTTATATTCTTCCTGGGAGCGCCTGGTATATTTCCTATGAATCATTTTCTTATATTCTGCATTCTTTTTCTCAGTGGCTTCTTGGCACTCATGGTCAAACCCTCTTTCCTCTTGGCAGGTTTAGATATTGCTAATAATTTGTCAGCTGCTATATTTACTGCGTTTTTACATATCTCCCATACTCTATTGACTTTGTCGACTCTGTTATCATTGTCACTATTATCATTTTGCAAGAGAGCAGTTACATGATTCCTATATTCTTTGGCAACCTTTTCTTCCTTCAAATGTTCTGTATTAAATTTTTTGCTGTGTTTGTGTTGTTCTTTTTTAAGGTTACTGATTTTTAATCTTACTTTTGAAATTACGAGGTAATGATCTGACTCTACCTTTGTTCCTCTATAATTTCTGACATTCATGAGGTTACTAAGATGCCTTGCATCAATCATTATATGATCAATTTGGGTGGCTAAATGTCCATCTGGTGTTTTCCATGTTCCCTTACGTTTGTTTTTTGTGTGGGAATGGCGTTCCACTTATTACCATGTTTTTGGAGGCAGCAAAGGCGATCAATCGAGATCCATTGTCGTTAGTGCTTTCATGTAAGCTATGCTTCCCTATTGTTGGGTAGTAGATATCCTCCCAGCCAACTTTAGCATTTAGGTCTCCCATGATAATTTTTATATCATGTTTTGGACATACATCATAGATTTTTTCCAATAACTCATAAAAGTCATCCTTCATTTCATCCTCTTTATCTTCTGTAGGTGCATGTGTATTAATAACACTGTAATTAAAAAATCTGCCTTTAATACGTATACAGCATAATCTTTCGTTTACAAGTCAGATTGCTATTACCAGATACTTTACCCTTCCATTAATAGTAAAACATGTCCCAAAATTCACCTGTTTTTTCTCATCACAGCTGTAGTAAATATTGCATGTACGTTTTTCTAAAATACCTTGTCCTGTCCATCTGATTTCTTGAATTGCTGTTATATCCACATTGTATTTGTTCAATTCATTGATTAATTGTTTCAGAGCTCCAGCTCTATATAATGATAGCACATTCCATGTTCCAATCCATAAATCTTTAACCTTATTCTGATTGCCAAGTCTTCGTATATTTTCCAGTCCGGCTATTACTCTTTCAGAATTTGCAACAATGTTTTTTTTACAGAGTGGAAATGTCAGTCCCTTGTCCAACGCCCAACCTGGAGGCCCAGTGGGCTACTCTTTGTCTCTCCCCTACCCTTTGACCTGTCTGGCTTGGGTGACCCTGCCAGGAGCTTTAGCTCTCACCAGCATAGCTCTCTGGGTCCCTCTGGGGTACACAAACCTCTCCACCACATTAAGGTGGTAGCCCATTGAGAGGAGTATATGAGGATCACTCTTCTACAATTGAAGAAATGCTCAATCAAAATGCAAACTACTCCAAAGTCTACAATAACTTTCCACATATTGACTGATCCTCCAATTTAAATACTGACTCAGGTTATTCAGTTCAGGTTCAATATGTGATAAATTTCTTTCCTAGGACCTAGGATGTGAGTCAATACTGTGTTTAATTTCAACTATAGGTGCTTAGATCTTGTGGTCTCATCGTCATCTGAAGATTCAACCTCCCTTATTAATGAACCTCTTCTCAAAGTGGATAATCCTCATTCACCATTAGTATCAATCTTTATGATGCAACTAAGTGCCTGCCATCTATTGTAGAATTCTGTGACTTTAAAAACTGTGATATTGAGAGACTAAATATTGATTGGCATTGGCACACGGAACTCTTATGACACTAGCCTTATTATATATTATTCACTTAAAAATTAATTCCCAGAATAAGTAAATGTGGATTCTGCCCATTAGTGTTAATAATTAATGATAATTAACGTCAAATATTACATATTAATCCCATCATTGACATAATGAAATAGATATTATCAGTATTTCACTCTATGTTCTGGCACCACATTGGCACGCAAGTCCTTTATGTTTGTCAAATATGGCACTCTTGCCACAAAAGGTTTGCCAACCATGTCCTAAGTGGTCCACACCTGAATGATGTAATTTGATAACTCAAAAGAAACTCCATCACTAAAAGTATAGATCTTCTCTATCATGAAGCTTTGTGCAGGATATGATTATTGTATAAAGATAAAACTAGACAATGTTATAAAACTTACATGCTTTCTGTTGAATTGTCTATACCTAATAATATTAAATCATTTAGGAATTATGTTAAATCCTTAAAAAAGACAAATTCTCTGCCGGATGTACCCTATTACAATGATAAATCTGCCAATAATCCTGTCGGAATCTCTAACAGGTGTACAAACTATTTTTCATCTGTATTTACTGATTGTCCAGTTCATCCTGTCACTATGCATGTATCTTCTGTTCAAGTTCCTTTAAATATTTCCCACTGTAGCAATACCTATGATAGTATCCTACATAAACTTGAAAGATGTGATGTGAACAAAGGCCCAGGTACTGATGGTATTCCTGCATTGATTTTGAAACAATGTATGGTATTACTAGCTTATCTTTTATACATTCTGTTTAATCTGTCTTTAGCTAGTTGTATATTTCCTTAATGCTTTAAGACAAGGCATGTTGTACCTGTATATAAATCTGAAAACAAATCCAATGCCAAAAAATAATAGACCAATTGTAATTCAATCATCTTTGGCAAAGGTTCTTGAAACCTTAGTTTATAACTATGTCTCTTCTCTTCTTCATTCAGTTACAGTTCCTGAACAGCATGGGTTTATGAACGGACGCTTTACTGTTACTAACTTAATATCATATCAGACTTTGTCATAGTGATTTTCATCAAGGTAAACAAATTGATGTTATTTATACTGATTTTAGCAAGGCTATATCATATAAGGCAGCAAGGGTTAATCATGAGCTTTTATGTACTAAATTGGCAACTTTTGGATTCAATGGTGTAATGTTAGATTGGTTCTCTAGTTATTCAACAAACGGTCAACAGATTGTCAAAATTAAATCAAATATTTCCTCTGAATATTTGATTTCATCTGCCCCGCCCCCAGGATCACATTTGGGTTCTTTGCTATATTTGTTTTCTATCAATGATGTTAGGCTTCCGGATAGCCAATGCATTCGACTTCGGTGAAAGTGGTCCCAGGTTCAATTCCCAGTGGGGACCTATGTGCAAAATGACCTAAGCTGTCGAAGCACTTTTAACACTACACTTCTAACACTTACTACTACTACTATCAATGATGTTGTTGAAATTATCAAACCAATCAACTTCAATGTTTTTGCTGATGATTTAAAAACATTTCAGATTATAAAGGTTATTGAAGACTGTCATTTCCTGAAAACACAGCTAAATAGACTCAGTAATTGGTGTGTCATTAACCATTTGGTTTTCATCGTTGGAAAATGCAAGCTGGCAACATTCAGTAGGATTCATGAACCTTAGTTTATCACATTGATTACCATATTAACTCCAAAAAGATTGAAAGAGTGACAACGATAAAAGATCTAGGTGTCTATATTGATCATAAACTAAATTTTTCTTCCCATTGATTCTGTAATGTGTATAGCATATAAAATGTTAGATTTTCTTCACAGAAACACCAATATTTTTTTTAAATGTCCATAGTTTTATGTACCGGTACTGTTCACTTGGACACTCTTATATGGGATATGCTTCTTGTGTATGGTCACCTTATCAGACAACATACCAATCAAAACTTGAAACTATACAAAGAAAGTTTATTTGCTTGATTATTGTTAAATGACATTACACTATGGATAATGTTTCTCATTCTGACATCATGAATGATATTGGTTTCTTAACAATTCTACAATGCAGGAATTTTAATGTTCTTTTGTTTATTTATAGGGTAGTAAATTCTATTATTTATTGTCCATACCATTTGCAGACTGTAAATTACAATATCACTCCTTGTAATACTCAAAGTAAAAGTTTATTCAATGTTAATTTTGTCATAGCAATTACATTTTTAATTCACTGATTACAAGAATTATGAGAAGAGGCAATAGCTTGCCAAATTCTGCAGACATATATTTAATGTCAATATACTAATTTAATTTCTTATT
>KZ308689.1:417593-497440 GCA_000376725.2 Ladona fulva | reverse complement strand
TACGTATATTCGCAATGCCTCAGCTGACTCCTAGGCGTCGTTACCAAGTGGCAGGAATGCTTGCGGCAAATATGGAAGCTTGCAAACTTGCGCGAGTATTTGATGTCTCTCACTCGCCAATAGTCAATTTAAAAAAGGAATGGGAAGAATCTCAATGCGTCGATCGGAAGGTAGGCTCTGGGTGGCAAAGGTGACGACTAAGGAAGAGGATAGTCGTATTCTTGATTATGTTCGACGGAACCCTTTCTCAACCACTGAGAAGGCAATGTGTGTTGTTGGGCTTTCCATAAGTTTCCAAAGAAGAGCGACGGAGGCTCCGATTTTCAGGGTTTCAGGCAGGGAAAGCCATAAACAGTTATGAAGTGCCTTGGGGGGGGGGGGTAATTCTACGGCATTGCCAGATTGTGAACTTTCTGTACCAACGGCTGCATAAGATAACGGGGCAGAAATATATACCCGTTTGATTTTTTAGTAAATCACTGTACAATCAGATAATTCTATTGCTGAATACATTTAACTCTATTGAATTGTTTTATGGATTCAAGAGGTCAATAAAAAACTAATGACAACTCATGTCTACTAAGAACACAGCATATCTCCAAAATAATTCTATATGAAATTAATTAGATAGTAATATTATTAAAGGAGATAATTTTCATTAAATATAGCACTAAAAAGATGGGGTATCCAAAGAAGAGGACCTCTTCTTTTCTTTAATATGATGGAATCTAATCTTAGGTGCACGAAGCAAATAAATCTTTCAAACCTATGTTATTGCTACTAAAACATATTAAGACATCTTGTCTTGGCCATAAAAATGTTTCTCCAATATCTGCTTTATATTTCATATTTAACATATCAATGAGAAAATGATAAAGTTTTCCTAGTTATTAACTTATTTAGTAAATAATAAAATCGAAATATCACAATAAAAGTTGTAACTTGTGGCAAAAAGAATGTGGCATCTGGAAAACATTTAAAAAAGTAAAAAGGTACCTGAATTTTGTTTTGGAATTCATACAAATGAGTGTTTATATTATAAGTTACAATCATCGAGAAATAGAAACAATAATGGAAAAATCTAACAGAAGAGCACTGTTTCATAGCTATTAGCCAGATCATCATTGTAATGAAGGTAATCTTACTTTGGCTTGAAATTTTTATGGCTTTGGAATACTTGCATTGTCATTAAAAAAAGTCCCTGAAAAAACGAAGAGAAACTGTTGGGCAATATGAGATATGAATCTGAATATAGAATTTTGCCAATTAAATGTTTCATGGCTAACCCACAAAACAATTGCTTTGGAAAATTCAGAAAAAAATTTGCAGATCAACAAAATTAGCTTTAAAATGTTACATCAGAATATCTCTCATGAGATGTCAAAAGAATTTTGTAGATTGAAAAGTAATGGGCATTATTTGAGAAGATTTGCAAAGATACAATTTTTCTTCCCAAGAAAAAAGATTAACTTTACTAAGGAATCTAATCTGAAACGAATAAGGAAAGAAATCTGATTGAGAATTTATTCAATTCTATCTTTCTACTATCTTAAAGATATCAAGACAATACCAATTTCTCAATTTTCATGTTATATTAGGTAGATAACTTAATAATTTTGGAATAAGATTTAGTCAATCATGCCAAAATTAAAAAAAAACAAAAATACACCTATAATACATTCAGAAAAAATCTATGAGCATCTCCTAATAACAAAAAATTGAAGTCTTCACGTGCAGCTAATATTATCAAAACAGCAACTTATAAGTTGCTGTTTTGGTAATACTCTTGAGATAAAACTCTTGAGTAATGGAGTTTTCAAAAACAAAAAGTATATAACCAAAGAAACTATTGTTAAACCTCCTAAGTCATTGTCATTGTAATATCATTAAATATTGCTAGGCTTATTTTAGGTTTCTTTGTGAATTTCTTCATAAAATATCAACAGAAAGAAGTACTTACATTCAAGGTTGATAAATATCCATCCAAGAACCGGTAGTGTGGTAGCGATTGTCACATTCGATGACTCCTAATTCTATGACGTTTATTGATCTTGAGGTCAGAAGGGTGCTTCTGCTTATTCAGGCACTTCTGTGATGATAATAGAAGAAACTAAAGTTAGTTAAGTTTATTTAAATGAACTAGGATATAATATATAACCTATAGGTAGTTCAAACATAAATATTACTTGTTATCTAGCTCTGTCAGTTGCCCATCAGTTAACTGATACCAATTGAGAGAGGCTGGTAGTGATTTCCTCTGACTTATATAGAAACGATTTGGTGTTTACTACTTACATAGCCAAAACAAAGCAAAATGTTCCGAAAAGTAGCAGCAGAAATAGTTAACTTTCATAAATTAATCGTTAAATTAAAAAAAAATATAAAAAATTATGGAAACAATAACTATATTAACATACAGCCGAATAGATCGCAATAAATATTCATCGATTTTAAGCAATATGAAATTCTTTCAATGATAAAACGCAAACCCCGAATTTCCAACATAATACATTGGTGCATTAGATACTTCGTACTTGGACACAAGTTTCCTTTCATATAATTTTAGCTACAGTAAGTATTGAAAATGAGCAATATAGAAGTATTGATTTCAATTGAGAGAAAGATCTATGACGGAACTTACTGTGCCATGACGCCTTCGACAAATTTTACCTCCGGTGATTCCTCACCTCAGGCGCCGGAAATAGAGTTGATTGACAATCGATAGATTGATTTATCTCGATCACCGGTAGGTCATCAATATGTAGCCAGAAACATATTTTAAAAATATTTATAGGATATGAGATATTTCAAAAACCTATCTAAAATGCTGCAATAGAGTAAAGAATAGTTTTCTTAGATAACAGTATTCCAAAAATCTGTATTTACTTTAAACTTTTCCAAGATCAGCAAATCAGGATTTTTAATGTTGATTTTCTTTGCGTAAGTTTTGGGCAAATTTACGCTTAAGGAAATGTTAGTGGCCTCGTAAAGGGGACCCGAAAGTGTTCATTTTACCTTTAGTTTTATTATATAAGAATTGGATAAAAATTAAATTAATTTTCTACTAAGCTTCTTCAAAAAATTTTCTAATGTTTAGACATTTTTAAGAGACTTTATCCTCTCGCAAAATTCATATTTTGCGCGGTTGAAATATTGAGTTCCCATTTTCGCCATCTTCTGGGTTTACTTCGAACTCTTGTCTCCAAGTACAAATGTTTACAATGTTTATCTGCAAGAAGCTCGGACAGCTGTATTTTATTGCTGTGTAATGCAAATATTACAGCATTTTGAGAAATTCCCGGTGTCATTGCTGCAAGTTTTCTCCGATGTACTCCAACTGATATGAATAATTTCAATAGAACTGGAATTGATCACGAAGAAATGGTAATATCCTGGAAGGTACGTGCGTTAGGGGAAATGTTTTTGTGATCATATATGTGTTGCTGTAAAGGTTGGTATCAACTGTAAATAAACCGAAATGTACTCTCATTCGTAAAAAAAACTTTATCGTCATTATTAGTCATATTTAAATTTTTTATGCTGTTAAAGTCCGTCCATCGAATTCCATTTAAAGAAATTGTAATTCTCTTTTATGTAGTAATAGATCTAAGGCTGCTATGCATGTTTTCCTACCTTAAATCTGCCTTATCAGCGTTCAATATGCCTGCGGATTCTCATCAAAAACAAGGGAGCTGTTCGTGCGGCAAAATAGGGTGCAATGGCAATGAGAAACATAATTCAAATAACACGCCCTGTTCGGGCGAAGATCTTGAGGTATGTATAAACCATTTTTCTGCGAAAAGGAAAGGAAAAGTGTGTAAATTTGAGTTTTGTTTATCACACAGATTGACAATTCAAGCACAGTATTGCTGAAGATAGCCAACCTCTATGCTGAACGTCTAATGAGCGACATATGTCTAGTTGTCGGGGGAACTGAATATCCTGCTCATAGACTTATTCTTTGTGCCTCGAGTGAAGTTTTTCAAGTGCGTAAATGAAGAATGAAGTGCATCTCTCATAGCTATATGACGATTTTAGTTTTTTAATGAAATAAAATATATTAATTTCAGGTCATGCTAATGAATCCACAATGGAGTGAATCCCAAGAAAGCAGAGTAATACTACAAGAAACACCAGCGTGTGAAGCTGTCTTCGGAAACTTTTTGAAATATTTCTATACTGGGCAGATACACATTAATCATTTGATTGTTATGCCGATTCTTTCCCTCGCTGATAAGTACAACGTAAAGGTATTTATTCATTATGGCATATTCTGTCATTCGTTTGATGCTTCACAGCAAATTCAATGTGGGACGGCCAAATTTTATTTATGGTTTACCCTGCCCCTCACTTAAACCACCTTGGGTGGCTAATGTAAACGAAAGCGAGTTTTCTCAATGAATCATCTATTTCTTTTAGGATTTAGTGAAGCTATGCATTGATTATATGTGTACCCACATTGCACATGCTGCAACTCATAATCAGCTTATATCGTGGCTTCAGTACACATTAGCTTGTGGACACAATAAAGTGGCAAAGGTAAGGAGGATTGCAGAGGCTGTTTAATTGCATGTTAATATAATAGCTAAATTCAATTATGTATTTTCAGGCTTGTGAAAATTTTGTGAAATGGAATTTTGAAATGGTTGCTGATATGTCGGACTTCAAAAATTTAGATCCAGAAATTTTGATCCTCTTTTTGCAGCAAAACGATTTGATTGTTCATAATGAAATGTCTCTGTATAAGTGAGTATTCATTTTTGTAGAATTTAACCTGTTTTAGGGTTTTATTATATATATTACGATTAGTCTACCTTATAAGTAACTGTGGTGGATAGAATTACGATTGATTTACTGTAGTACTCAACTTCAGGTGTGAAATGTATACTAATGTTACCAGTTGTCAAATTATTAGAAGTAAGAAGAGATGAGAAATAATGAAATGATTCGATTAAGATCTTTTTCTTATTGATTGGATGCTGAGTTGTTTGTCATTCAGTTTATTCTTGAAGTAGTACTATCATTATGACCTACTAAAGCAGGTAATAATCTTTAGCAGTGATTTACTTTTTCAAATTTCCATCAACTCAAGCTATCATGAAACAGTAGTAATTTCCTGTTATCTTGATCTTTATATTTAAAGTATCATGGCAGTGGTTCTTTGTGTTTGATGTAACTCATATTTAAAGGGAATCATTGGTTTTATTGATTACCACTAACGAATACAAGCACATCTGCTGCAGTGATGATTTTTGATTTCTTTTTGAAGGTGTGTTGTGAAGTGGTTGAATGCTCAGATGGAATGTGTGAATTCAGGTGAAGGTGAAGATGAATCTATTGACGGTGATATAGATCACATTACAGAAGAGCAGCACATGGAACAGCTTGTTACTGAAGTTATGTCCTACATCAGATTCCCCATGATGTCACCTAGACAATTAGCTGAACTGCTTCTTTCTCCCCTCACCAAAGCTTACAAGGAATTCTTTGTTGAGAGAATGGCCATTGGCATGTCATTCCACTCAGGTACGTAATTGTGCCACTATTGATGTTATTTTTTAAGTGCTAATTTCATTAAACTATGTTTTTCAAATGACCAGGTCAGGAGGGTTATCTTGGTCAGGTTAGGATGTCCACCTGTTATAAGTGTACAAGATTGAAATTAGAACATCTTTGCATGAAAGATGAATCGTTTTGAAAGTTTACAGAAAGTGGCATGTTATTCTTGATCAAATCACAATGTTTTCATGAATTTCACTGTGTGACAATACAAGAGGGCCATTAACCTAAACAAAACAACATAGTTGTGAAAATTCATTACAGAAACAATTGTTATTATGCGATGTCTATGAATAACTGAGAAAGATGAACATTTTCTTATATCATATGCCTCCATTCACGGTATTGTACTCAAGAAGGTAAAAATATTCATAGTAGGTTTTGGAACTAGATTTGTTGAATGATTTTATCGTGTAGTTGCTAATAATTCTCTCCGATGCTGTGTTTCAAAAGAAAATACTTTGATAAGAGATAACATTTTTGGCCTTCACTTCAACAAATATGAAATTTTGGATACCTAGATTTAAGATTGAATAGAATCAATAATTAGGGTAAATTTAGTTCATAACAATATGCGCCATTTAAATTAATTAACTCTTTCACTGCGACAATTGACTAAAGTTGATTTGATGTTCATAGGCCTAAAGCTCGCTAAAAAAACTACATTCTCTCACAGTGATTGATAATACGTTTCTAAAATTCTCATACATTATTTTTTTCGAACGAAAATATGGCGAATTTGGATGGTGAAATGACCATAGAGTAAGGATACCAAGAGCCCTTATCCGGGCTGCGCAGTAGGGAAAATCTGTCGCCAACACCGAACCCGTATTGCCCTACTATTTTCCGCGGCAGTTCAAAAGTGGTTGTGCTGTCGAAAGCGGAATTTTTGGTGGAAATGTGCATTTAGGAAGCAAATAGTGTCGGAAAATTATACGAAGCTAACTTTATGTCAAGGTTCTAATAATTTTTTGTAATTTAGTGCTTTTGTGTGTAATTATGCTAACCCAAAACCCGAGAACAAGATATAGCATAGCTTTCAATTTTTTGATAAATACTGCATGTCTAAAAACAGCACGTAATTGACTGCATTGCATCTAATGAATCTTTTCGGATCATGGCTAAACTTAAAACTATTTATAGGAAATCCAAGTAAACGTTCGTATTATCGCCTGGGAGGCAAGAAGTTCCGTAAAAGTTAATTAGAAGTAGGTAGTATACGTATAAGGTTTCCGCAAGTGTTGTTAAAAGCTAATTTCATTAAGGATTTTCATTTGAATTGGTATCTGTTTCTTACCGTTTGAAATAGCTTAAACGTTGGTGTGAACTTGTAAACTTTGTCACTTTCGAAGGTCCTGATATCATTCCCGAAACAGTTTGATTTTTTACAAATGTCGGAAGATGAGCATGTAAACCGGCCCTTAAGAACTCGATGGAGATAGCTTTTTATCAAAGAATTATACTACACGAATTAACGATTACAACATATCTCCGCGAAATTTATTACCTTCTCACTTAACTCTTTATTGAACTTCCTAGGCCCACTGATGATTGAAATATTAGACAGTAATGATTGTTACAGATTGAAACTTCAGTATTAAATTTAGCTTATTAGTAGTTGATTTTAATTAGGAATATTAAGTAGTAGTTTGGTTTGCTTGAAATAAGTATAAAAAATAAGTTATATATTTTTAGTTAGAGAAAATATTATTTCGGTGTTTGATATTATCAGCTATATTAATTTTTTAATCATTCAATTTACGTAAATTAGTCAATTTACGACGTATTTAAAAAAAAAAATGTCACGTTAGGAAGGAACTGATTGGAGATTATCAATCAAAACCGAAAATTTTTTATATGTGATTCGATTTATACATTAAAAACCACAGATAATAAAACATATTTGTTTGTGCTGCATAACTTGTCCCTTTCGCAGCATTCCTCAGAAAAGTGATGTCTAGTATGTTTTAGGGAGAACGGAATTCTCTCTCCTCAATCCACTGTTCACTTAATCCCTCTCTTCTCTTCGTATACTGGAAAGCCACAGAATTTACTTTAATCCACGCATATACCCTGCATGTGCGTTCCGGTGTATGACACAGTTACTAAGAAAGGCAATCGCAAACTGAATGGATTTTACTTCCATTCTTGCTTAAAATGTAAAAATGTAATTTATTTTATATCTATAAATCTTTGAGCAAGCGAGGTTCTCAGAAAAGTTGCCGTGTATTAAACTCCTTCATTGATAAAAAAGAAGACAAACCGCCACTTACAAAATCTACTTTATCAGCTAATAGCTTCGTTTGTACTCTTGAAAGTACACTTAAATTATATATTATACAATTATTTAATTAAAAAGGAACCTTTTCTTCAAAGTATGAAATTGTTATATAAATTCTAATATAAAATAAAAATTTACTCTTCCTCCTCTAACAAAGGTTTCCTTGCGAATCCACGCGTACCATGGCACTAGCAACATGCGTTTTATTTCCACAGCGATATTTCTTTCATAAAACAGATGTAAACTACCGAGTTAAATTACTAAAGCCTTAGAAATGATAAAATGATTCAATACCAAAATGTAGGTAGCTATACCAAGTTGAAAAAGGCTCTGATTTCCAATACAACTCAATAGAAAGAAACCGGCTGCTAGCAGGCGCACCCACGTTTTTCTCTTTCACATCGTATTTCTCGCAAAATACACATTTTAAATTATCGATTTACATTACCCAAACCATCGACATTACAAAATTACTTATATTAAAATGGATTTACCCACAATATGTTCTAAAAGTCTAGAAAACCCAATACGATGCACCGATTTCCCATACATTTAAATGGCAAGATTCCGGCAGCTTGCTCTACAGCCAAATCGGTGTTGGCGACCTGCGCAGAAGGCCCATGCGCGCTCTATGTATCCTTACCCTATGGAAACGACATTTTTTTTTGGACAATGCATCAAATCCATATATGCAGCGAAAGGGTTAAGAAGTGAGTTTGCCTGGAATCCATTGGGTTTTATAATTTGTTTATTTTTTCTTTTAACCCTTTCCCTCCTAACTTTAAACGGACAGATATCGCCTCCCTCCTAACTCGCCCAAAACCGCCCACGCGTCAATGTAGTCCTCCCTCGTGAACCGCCTGAAACCGCCCGCTCAGATTATTTTCCCTTTGCTGGGTGTTTCACACCACATGGCCTCCCATGTTATGCTATTCTCACTTCCTACCATTTCTGGTCCTCTCGTTTCTTTCTTATGAGATGAATATGCGTCGATGATGAAATGCTTGTTTACGAGATAAGTCACTTGGATTTGCTTTGAAGCGGCAAAGCTTTCCCAGGGGATAAGGTTTCCTAACTCGTGAGCGTCAGGTCGTAAATATCATTTTAAGAGGCTCTTGGATGGACAGTGGTCTTCTTTGTGCTAATGTTTATGACATTCGAGATACCAATCTGCCAATGCAATTAAGTTTCTGGGCCAGAAAGTAAGACGTCCCATTGCAGACCGAAGCATTATTCATCCTTCAAATCAATGTTTAATGAAAGGCACTGAGGATGGCACTTAGCTCTCTATAAACATAACAGGACGAAGAAATTGTTTCTAGGTAGCATCTCACGCTTCTCTCTTCATTCTCGTTAGCGTTGAACCCTAGTTTTATCCATGACTTCATTGAAGGAGGACGAGATTGAGAAGGAAGTTTGCATGGATAACAGTGATTGTGAGAGTGATACTTCTTACATTATAGTAGAAGATGTAGTACAGTGCGGGTATTCTTCGAGTGATACTTCTTCCATTATAGAAGAAGGTTTAATACAGTGCGGTGATTTTTCGAGTGATACTTCGTCCATTATAGATGATTTTATACAGTGCGGTGATTCTTCTAAAAGTGATAGTAATTCGGAAAAAGAGGTCGCACAATCTTCGAGTGATGTTGCAGGTGATGAAGGATTACAGGCTAGGTGGAAATATACACTCAAATTTGAAGCACCTCCCGATTTTGAGGACGATTGTGGTCCCATACATAGCTTGGAAGTGGGCTCAGACGAGCTTTCGTATCTTAGGTTAATGCTAAGTGATGATTTTTTCCGTAATATTGCGATTAATACAAACATATATGCAAAACACCGTCAAAACTGCAAAGGAACGATTGATAGAAACTGGGTAGATGTCACTGCAGATGAAATTATCGCTTATATAGGGGTTAATGTATATATGGGAATTTTTGATTTACCTGAGAATAGAGATTACTGGTACAGTAAAGATATAGATTGTCCTCTCATCCGTAATTGCATGACTTATAATAGGTTCATAGACATAACAAAGTACTTTCATTTGAATGACGTAACTTGTGAAAAAAAGTATGGAGAAGAAGGTTATGACTGTCTTCAAAAAGTAAGGCCAGCTTTAGATATTCTAGACAAATTTTATGAAAAATATAAACCAGGTCGCGAATTTAGTATCGACGAAGCAGTGATAGCATTTAAAGGTCGGCATTATAGGAAGCAATACATAAAAAGCAAGCCAACTAAATGGGGATTCAAAATTTGGGTGTTAGCTAGTCAACAAGGATATGTATTACGTGGAAATATTTACATGGGGAAAAAAGAAACAAAGACCAAAGAAATGCTTCTGAGCAGTCAGGTAGTCATGAATTTGTTAGATAAACATCTCAACAAAAATCATCATGTTTATTTTGATAATTTTTTTTCGAGTGCGGGTCTGATGGAATTGTTATATGATAAAAAAACTTATGCATGTAGTACGACTAAAACAAATTGTAAGGAATGGCCAGCTGAATTTAAAAATCCTAAAAATTTGAAGCTCAAACGTGGAGAGAGTAAAAGTTTGCAACATGGAAATGTTACCGCTACAGTTTGGCAAGACAATAGGCCTATATGCATACTCTCCACTAACTGTGATCCCCAAAAGACTGTGCTTGTAAGCAGGAAAACGGGTAAAGGTAATCAGCGGGTTATTGTGAGTTGTCCAGAACCAATTGCAATGTATACTAAGTACATGGGAGGTGTGCGCAGGGCAGATCAGTCTAGAAATTATTATGACTTCGGAAGAAAATCGAAAAAATGGTGGAAGTATATATTTTCTTTCGTAATAAATTCGGCTATAGTAAATAGTTTCATCATTCACAAGCAAACTAATACACCTTCAGGCTCTAGGCATGGACAAACACAAAAAGATTTCCGCCTGGCACTCTATCGACAGATGATAGGGAATTTCACCTCACGAAAAATTTCACGTCGTCGAAGATCTGATCAACGTCTACCAGATTCACCCACAGCAACACACACTATAGTAAAAATAGAAGGTAGAAAGAAAGTTTGTGCAAACTGTAGTAAAAAGAGTAGGTTAACCCCCGCAGGAAATAAAATACAGACCACTTATAAGTGTAAGAACTGCGATTTGCCATTATGCAGAGTCAGCTGTTTTTTGCAGTATCACCAAGAAAAAGGAGTAGAGGTGTCAAATTAAGGTAAGAAGTTTTTATAAACAAAATAACCCATTGTGAACTTTTGTTAAAAGATTTACAATCATCACATGAATTGCTCCAAAGTTATAATAGATTTAAGGTGATCATACAGTGGTGACCATCTCTGGTAACTTAAAAGACTGAATTCTGGGGAACTGGGAATTAAAATTTCGCTTCTTAGTAGGGATTTAAGTACGGATCGATTTATGAGGGAAAGGGTTAAGAGTCAAGAATAAAATAGTTTAAACCTTGATCAGACTAAGCATCATTGTTTGGTGATGCCACATAAAATTATTGATTCTGTAATGCTTGAATTTAGATATTAATAAGCAATGATGTTGATGTTGAAATTAGTATTCTTCACTGCTATAAGAAACTTGTTAACTGTGTGGACTAATCAGTTCAGAGCATAAATCTTCATTTGTTTAAATTGGATGTCTTCCATTTCATGGAATAGAAAGGAACTATGAAAGGTGTGTGTCTTTGAATATAATTCGAAGTAAATCAAATGCTAAATATGTGAAGTATATGTACTACAATGTAATACAATAAATCAAATGCTAAATATGTGATGTATATATGTGCCACAGACATGATTAATTCTTGGTAGGGTACATTTTTTCAATTATATCTCTGATTCTCGTTGCACCTAAACATGAAAAATGTATGTAAATCTATGGAAAGATCTGAGGTAAAATTTCTCTGGGTGTTTCTATTTCTGCAGGCCACTCTGAGAGGATGGAGGAGGTAGCACGGTTATACCCCCATGGCGAATTATTGTTCATACCAAGGCTGTATACTTCAGACAAATGGGGTGCTTTGTTAGTGGTGGAGCACTTTTCATTACTTCCTGCATACCATTCACGCACACTGGTCTTCTCTGGTCCAACTTCATGTGCTGAGCATGCATGCTCCTCTTCTCATCATCATTCTCCTGGCTCCAGCCGTCACCACCTGGGTAATTACATCATCAAATCTTCTTTAAATGCCAAATTCTTATTATTATCTCATGTTCTATTATGTATATCCCGAAGTTAGCAGATCAGGATAAATTTAGTGCCATCATTTGGTTGCCAAATGCTTCAGGACTCTCATTTGGTCATCTCATAGATTTCAATTTTAAGGCATTATCATTGTAATCATTCTTATTCATTTTTAATAGCTGGTGCACAGAAAACAACTTGGAATGAAATAAATTCATGTTTATCTTAATTAATGCAGTTTAACATTTTTGATGTCAGTGAAACAATCCAATTTGAAAATTGACGATTTTGTATATAATGTAATATTTTTTGATGCTGAGCTGATGTTACATACACATGTATCAAATTTTGGGACTTTCAATGGGAAAGTTATTTTCAAGCATGTGAAGATATGTTATACATATAGTTATCTTCTAAAATTTTAAATTTTCCATTAATCTATCACAGTAGTTAGTGAATATCTTACAAGAAAGAGATGTAAATTGCCAACCTGCTATTGATAGTGTATGTACCTTGAGTATTTAAATAGATCAAATGTAAGCTGTGTGAGCTACATATGCCAAGTTATTTTATTTCATTAAAAGAAGATATCTAGCATTCTACAGCCAGCAGGGCTGGACTGACAATACTAGTGTGCCAATCATTACTTGTCTCTACAAAACTTCTAGGGGAGGGAGGGATTCTTTTTGAAAATATTTTGATTCACAAAAAATATCCTTATTCTTCTGCTTTGGTAATAGAGGAAAACCTTAAATGGTATCTAGAGGTCTTAACTATGTATCTTTAGGAGATAATGATCTTCAAACTAAAAAGCAGGAGGAAAATTAGAGAAAATAAAATTATTTAAGTAGCATTAAAATGTTCTTGCCGTGAAATATTTCATAGATGCCAGTTATCTAAGTAGCTAGGCTGTAATTCTCCTTTACTCTTTTGAACTGTAGCAATCCTAATAAAAGAATTCACCAGCAAGAGCTCTCAAGAGGCTCCTTATTTGAAACCACTTTTCATTAGGCCACAATGACAGATTTGTGCGAAGACAATGATATTTTTGCAGCATATTGAGGAGAAACAATAAAACTGTCTTTAGTGCTTTATCCATAAAAATTGTGTTATTCCTTAAGAAAAACCTCATACTGACCATGTCATTTCTTCCTCATCTTATCATTACCTTTCCCATAAATTAGCTGCCTTTCATTTCCTCATCAATAGACTAATCACTTCCCTACGAAGATCATTGATAAGTTGCTGACTTCTTAACAAAAAATTGTAGGTCTTTATTTAATCTTCCATCCCTCCAATGATTCTTCCAATGCTATATAGGTTAAACTCACATTTATCATGAATCTTTGAGAGAATATAAGCAATTTATTGCCCAAATCAAAATATAAAATGGCCTTAAAATCTCCCAAAATCTTGGTACAATCCTTTGCAATGGGCAAGACAAATCTTACTGTATTGCATCTATGAATAAGAGCAACTGACTGGCAATTGGGAGACCCGGGTTCGAGTCCCGGTTCCGTCAGACTTTTTTCATGTCCGTTTACCCTTGGGAACATCCTTGTTAATTCTACTTCTCTGTATCTCCAATTTTATGCATTTCTTGAAACCTATTTCCCTTTTGTCTCCTTTTCTCTACCTTATCCTCCCCCACACTACCCACATTACTACTTAAGGCTTGTTGGTGAAGTGCCCACTACTTAATAATAGCAATCATTCGTCAAAACTGGTCACCTTATTTCCTAAGAAAAAAAAATTGTGGAGAAAGTACCAATTGAATCTTTATTGTTTCCATGATAGATTTCCACAACACCTTGCTTTTTATCTGTGAAGTATATTGAGAAACGAGTGAAGTATTTGAGGACAAATTATGAGAATTTCTGTTTTCTCTTTAGGAAATGGGGGATCAAATGCTGGACCTTATTCTGCCACTGCCTCATCATCAGATCGTCACTGTGAGTGGGTTGTTGACCTTTATCCAAAAGGAGTCTGGTTTCAGAGATGCCAGTTGATTGTGTGGCAAGGGACTGTTGAAGTTCCTGAGGCTGTTCTCAGAACTGTTAGACTCTCCCTCACTTGTAGGCACCCTTGGCCAGTAAGGGTGCAAGTTGGAGTTCTAGTGTGGGCCACTTCACCTCCTGCTGGAGGAAACGGTGGAGTGGAACACATAGCTAGAGTCCTGCGTAAGATTCATCGGTTTGGAGGGGAAGATAGAGTTTTGAATTTTGATGAATTACTTTCTTTTGATGAGCTTAATGGACCTGAAGTCATTATGAATGACAATGGGAACTTGAGATGTTGCTCAAGCAGCACTATGTATCAAGGCTCAAGCTCGTATTTGGTTGGGAAGGAGAGGGATACGCTTAAAGTGCATATTGTTATTGCTCCTCTGAGCGAAATTTGTCCACCGTTCATACAGTGATAATTGTTGTCCCTTGGTGGGGGTGTTATGTTATTTGGTGTAGCTAGAAAAATATTCTAATATATTATGTCGATTGACGAAGAAAAGAGTTTGGAAAAAGTAATCAATGTTATTTTTGCTTGTTTATCTATACCAGATGTAATGGCTGTTAGTATCAAGTGCCAATCAAATGTTTGTGGATGTAACATCCTATTTTTAAGGAAAGAAGACAATACTTTGTCTAGTGAGACATGTTACCATGCTCGAATGCTTTTATATACACATGATGATGAGAATTAAATTACCTTATTTGTTTCCAAGTATATCTTTTATTAAAACAATCACTAATTAAACTAAGGATATTCTGAAGATGTAATTTATGGGATTATCTCACAATTTTCTGAACATTCGTAAAGGTTTCGTATTTAGTAGAACCATCACAAGCATATATTCATGCTTAAGAGAGAGATTCTGCCATTAGTTGTGTAGTTACACAAATCGATTTGCATTTTAAAATATTTTGATCAACTCTCACTAGTGAACCATTGAAGCTTTATCACTTTTTAAGTTTGTGGAATGAAAAAAAAAATTAATAAGACGGTTTAAATTGATGTAATTCAGAATGTATTACATTGTTAGTTCATTGCTATATGGTATCTTGTATTCCACTCCTTATTTTTGTTTTCCATTTCTATAAAAGAAGGCATATTTTGATTGTGACTAAAATAACAGTGTATTGTTATTAAAATTTGATACCATTGGATTTCTTTTTTTTATTTTTTTCAGACCTTACACACACAGAAAATTGGTAATATTTAGTTTATCACTAATGGTCTTGAATTTTGAAGATTTTTTGGAACTTAGATGTATAGTTGACAATGAAACTACTACATTCTATAATAATTAGAAATATCGTTCAGGATTTCTAAGCGAAATCAACTGAAAAGAAATATGTGATAGATATAATTGATTTCTTCTTCTCTGGGGGCTGAAAAAGTCTATGATCAAACTTTGAAAAGACCATCCTCAGTCAAAGACAAAGAGTTTGATGTCCATATTTGTTCTGAGAGTATACTGTCAAATTTATTATTGAGCTGTTGAAAATAGAACAATGCACAACTTCTAACTGGAAAATAAATTGAAGTTTGGGAGTTGAAAATATATTGAAAGAAAGATCTTACTGTATTGCATCTATGAAGATTTGCAGTATAGACTTCTAAGAAGTTGCTTAAACAGCAAGGGATGTTCTTGTTAAAAGATTGAAGAATGAATTAGTCAATGGAAGTCATACAAAGAATAGCCTTCTTTTAATAACATCATAAATGTTTCTTTTTGCAAAAAATGGAATTTAGTAGTCTGAATTTGATACTGGATTTCACTTCAGTTTGTGAAGTTCTGCATTAGGGAGTTCCATTCTAGAGAGGACTTTCTACTAAGTGATTTTATTTAAATTACAATGAAATGATTCCAACACTTGACTCCACTCCACTCCTGACTATAGTAATCATATTTCACCTACAAATGTCTTTAATGAAAGGAAACTATAATACATCACATTAAAATATTTGAATTTTCACAATTAAGGTCTCTTGTATGTGATCATATTTCAAGAGAAATAAAAATTATTTGGTAGATAACATCATGCCTGCATCCATGAAGGATGACCACAGGACTATAATATTGGTTTTGAAAGGTTGATAAGCTTCCCAATACACTATGGCTGGGATGGTTTCAAGTAGGCGGAGGTTGGCAAAGTGTTTTAAAAAACAAAAAAAGCTGCAGAATGATTATAGATTCATTAGAGATGACTGAAGTGTCACCATACCAAAGAAGTTTAAATGCAAAGTATTATATTCTTTAAACAATATCCATCCTCCTCTCTAAGGCCTTGTATCATTTGTGCATATTATATCCCTGTTGCAAATCATTCGCCAATATGATATGGGGGAACACATCATCTTCTTTTCTTCTTGTTAATTGTGTCACATCCTTTTATAAGATGGGGAAAACTTACAAATGACCAATTGGGCCCATTATGTTTCTTTGAATCACATTTTGATATGGAGTGTAGCAATGTTTGCTGTATCCATTAATAGGAAATGGGGATATGATATGCAGAAATGCAACAAATGGATACAAGGTCTGAGACTGTTAATTTCTTAGTGATATCACTACTAACAGCATGATGCTAGATGTATCTAGAGACTCAGCACCAAAGTTAGGGAAAAGATCCAGATGTTCAATGAGGATCAAGATGGCAACTCTGAATGATACCCAGTGCTGAGCAATGCTTGCTTGGGATGGTGAAATTTTGAGGTTAAAGATTGTTTGATTAGAAAAGCAATATCCTTCTACTGCTGCATCAGCTTACAAATTCAGGAGTTATATCATCTTAAGATGACTAGTGGATATGAGCTTTATAGATTTTCATCTTCTGTGAAAGCAGTCCCAGGTTGGATTCCTCAAGGGGGCCTGTAAGTTTGATATTACCTCAGCAATTGATGCTCTTTTACTAATACTTTAAGGTTGCAATCTCAGATTAATTGCCCATGGAGGCATCAGAAACACTTCTTATTTGGGGTTCTATGCCCCTACTGATAGTGTACCATTGAGATGATGAGTAAAATAGTACACTTCATTCTGCTATTATGAAAGAGTTAGAGGTAAGTCTGGATGTATTTGTTACTACCAGAGATCACACTCAAGCAAGCACAAGTTATCCTATTTCATGCATCATAATTAAGTTGTATTGACACAATGAAAAATCTAATCATAGCACCAACTTAGCAAAAAAAACATGGAAACATAAAGTGCTAAAAGGGATGAACCCAGAGCATTCCAGTGTTACATGGCCTGTAATGAAATAGCAGTGAATACACTGCCCTCAGATATAGGAGTACCACCTCACTAAGTCATTCACCTCCTGACAATTTAAGTGAAAGCATGGCTACCTTCAAAACAACTTTCAGAAAAAACACGAAGAGAAACTAGTTTGCTGGTTTCCATTGGCTATTAGAATTTTTCCTTCATTCCACTCAGTCACACCTCACTAAATATCTATGAAGGACTACGGCTGAGATGAAACTATTTATCTTTGTGTCCTAGCAACAGAGAGTATCATGAAGAATAAATACGAATTCAATTAACAAATTATTGTCTAGCCTCCTTTCCAAGACAATGAACAAGTCAAATTTTATAATAATATAAAATTAAATAACTGGCAAACCATACAACAGCAAGCTTGGAAGTTGGTTGGAGTTGGCCAATCATCAAACATGGAAAGATATAGGTACAGATAATAACAGGCATATACCATACGCTTCTTATACTATAGACTATCTAAGATTTTGCATGCTGAGAGAAGCAAGAAATATACAGAAAAAGACACTCAAAATATGAAAAGTTCCATATAAGAAAAAAATAAGTTTCAAGAAAATAAAATATGGGGTTTACCATGAAGCGAGGGAGGACTGTTGGAAGAGTAGTGTTACAGATTCCTGAAATGCTCTGTAAGATCGGAAGTATCTAGATATCCCTGAAAGTATTCAAAATTGCTTCATGCAGCAAAGACAGTAAGGGATGGTAAAGAACTCATGGACTTATTGTAAGATCAAATGGTTGGATGATGCTCATGTAATAAGTCTGTGAGTGATTTCTGCCCTCCTAAACCTACAAAGGTCCACTCTTTCCAATGAGATAGTAAAATGGAATCATGTTTGGAGGTCATGATCATAAGTTTTCTATCTTTCGGTGGGTTCATGTGCCCTAATATTCTCCACTAATAACCATTTCCTTCGCCTCCTGGAAACCCACCCCACCCTTTATGTCATCTAACAATTTTTGTTAGAATATCACAGGACCAACATACTCTTTTTCACATTCATCTTTACTTTCTAGCATTATGCAAGGTGGCTTCATGTCTTTCCCATATTCTCAACATATTTTCCACCTTCCCTGTATGCTGGTTGGATTCCGTACGATTTTGCCACTGGCATCCTTTACAGTGGATATTCTATTACTTCTTTTATTCCGTCTTAGTTGTTTCACCTTTCTATACAATAGATCAACCCTCCTGCTCTATGAATGAACTATGCTCTATGATACAACCTAAAAGCATGCTGGCTGATCACCCATCAAAGGATTTCTGAAAAGCAGGTCTCCTTCAAGAACTACAATTGTAAACATACATTACCAGGTGCAGATTCTTGGCTTCTGTGACCAAGGTGTATCAATGCATCAAATGGGTGGATTCTAAACACCATCCTGTTTGGAGCAACATCACTGGACCATAGAACATGGAAAACAATATTATGGAGTGATGAATCATGATACACTGTGTTACAATTCAATGGTAGGTTGTGAATGTAGGACATACCTGGTGAACAGCATCTAGCGCCAACAGTGAAATTCAAGGGTGCAATGTTACATAGTGGTAAAATATTTTCAGGAGGCTTGGTACCCTTGCTGCTTAGTGAGGCTATGTAATGGCTGTTGCTTACATTGACAGTTTTAACTTTATCATGCCGCCTGCCATCAAAGACCACTTCAGTGATGCCTAATGTACATTTTAGCATGACTGAGCAACTGTCTATAATACGTGGTTTGTAGGGAGGTAATTTGATTACAGCAACATTCCATAATCAAGTCCAGAATCTTGTGCTTATCTAAATCTCATCTCCAGGATATTTTATGACATCAACTTAATGGCAGACCACACCAACACACATTGATTTCTCTTTTGAATTCGTTTTTTTCAAGGTATAGGCAAGTATTCCTAAGGACACCTTCCGCCACCTAACTGAAAGTATGCCTAACAGATTAGGGGCTATAACAAGATTAGCCTTGATGACCACTTTAACTGCCAGTGCTTTCAATGGATGGAGGCCTAAGTTTGTACTGCATTTCTAGTTGGATGTTGGTATGGTTTAGACAGTGTTATGAAAATTGTAAAAGAAGATGAACTAAGATATCAATATTCAAAGAGGGGACAAAGAAGGTTAGAGGTTACTGTCAACTTTCTGAAAGTATTATGGAAAAAGGCAAAATGGAAGAAGTTTGGAGAATCTATCTTCAGTCAATAGCTGGAAAAAACCTGATTGCGATAATGATGATAAAATAAAAACATGAAGATAGACTGTTGCTGAGGATATAGGAAATGAGTAAAATTCACATTAATAGAACTTACTTTCCAGGAAGGTAGTCCAGATAAATATAGATCTGTGAGGTGTTATAACTCCTGAATAACTCTTAAAAAGTGATAAAAAGTAATCCAACTATGGAGCTACTATTTCAAAATTCCTACAGTATGTTAACTAATGTCTGAAAATTATGGAAACAAAGGTAAGTAAAAACACTTCACTAAAAGCAAATGTAAATTCTGGAAAGACAGAAGGACAGACAGAAAGAAAGACAGAAAACCTTCATTACAATATTAGGCTTGGACAAATATTGAAGAGGCACTACCACAAAACAAGGATCATTGGATACTCTTCCTGAGATCTAATGAACATGAAATGGCTGCTTATTCAGTTTTGAAAAACATTGATGGTTCAATTGATAGTTAAGCAGAGAACCAGATGACATCTAAAGCCTGTTTAAATGGAATGACATACATATGAAGTATAGCAGTTGTAATGGGTTCATTGATTAACTTAAATGCCTCCACACCCCACACAACTTACATTCCTTCTCTTTCTCCCAGAAGATGTAATAGAGGCGATCAGAAAGATAAAGAATGGAAAGGCAGGAGGAGCAGAGGGAGTTTTGGCAGAATATCCAAAACTTGGTGTAACAGAGATTGCTCCCCTTTCAGCGCTGAGAAAAGGGAGAATTCCCAAGGACTGGAAGGGCTATTACTTGCTTTCTTTCTCATGCAAGAATTGCCCTTTTACATGAGAAAGAAAGCAAGTAATACATAAAGAATTACTGCTCCATCAGCTTCCTTCCTGTTATTAACAAAATGTTCAGTAGGGTAATGACTGGAAATGAGCCTGACAGCTGCCCAGCCCAGAGAACCAGCTGGATTCCGCAAAGGATTCAGCACTATGGATGACATCTACATGCTACAAGAAATTATCCCCAGAACAAATGAATACAAGATTCCTATTATACTCATACTCTGCTTTGTGGACTATGCCTACTAAAGCTTTTGACTTGGTAAGTACCTCCTCCACACTGGAAGCTCTAGAAAAACAAGGGATAGATGCCGAGTACATCCAACTCTTGGGCAGCATCTGTAAGGATGTCACATCCTTGATAATGCTGCATGAAGAAACAGATGAATTCAGGATTGAAAAGGGAGTTCAACAAGGTGAGTGCCTATCACCCATCTTATTCACAACCAATGCAGATTTAACTTCAAGTCTTCAAGAACAAAACTCAGAAGGACAAAAGATAGAACTCGGGATGAACTTAACGAAAACTAAGGTAATGTATAATCCTGTGTAAGTTATGTACACAGTATAATATCAGCAAAAACTTACTTCAAAACTTTCATTTATTACATCAATAAAATCACAACAAATGACATTAAAAATAAAACCTTACAGAATAAAACATTTTAATGTTATGGTAAGCCACAGATGAATAAACAAATTTCAAACTTCTGATTTTCAATTTTCTAAATTGATAATCATTACAGAAACATTAAAATACCAAATATTCAGTCAAATAGAAAGGACTTAATTTAACTTTTGATCACTAAGCTAAAATTTTACAAAAAAACTTAAGTAGGATTTAAATATAAATTAGATAAAAGGTAAAAAGAGTACTTGAAAAGCATTATTTCCATATGGCACTTATTCCTGGGAAAATGAATCAATCATCTTCATCATCGCTGATTACTCGTTTTACATGTCTTTTACGAGGGAAACCATTCAGAACTGAAGATCCTCCTGTTTCTTCATTATCTACGGAGTGACGGAAGAGGCTCATTAAAATTTATATTAAAATTCTTTTATTACTCTTTGTATAGGAACTTTGAAACATACCCTTGTCAAGGCCACTGCCTTCATGACCTTTTGGCTGATTTTCTTCATCAGAAAGCAAATTAACATTTGCTACCTCCTCATCACTTGAGTCATCTGCTATTCTGATGAGTTTCTTCTTCTTCTTTTGATGCTTTATAGGAGAATTTTCTTTGGAACTATCATTATCTACGGGCATTTGATCAGCAGAATTAACTGGAGCTGATAGCAACTGATCGTCATTTTCAGCAACCAAAACTGCTTGTCTGTTCTTATTTGCCTGACTTTCATTCATCCTAAAGCAAGATATCATTTGTTAACATACGTCTTTTGATAACATTATTTCAATGACTCATTCAGAATGAAAGTACAGCAAACTTTCACTTTAACATTTTTCTCACATCACACATAAAATTTCAATTTAAGCCAGATCAATTGAACTAGGTCTTACAGTGTTAAGTCTTTTAAACTGTTATCTTACACATCCATTTTGTTAGTACAGAGAAAACATAACTTTTGAGAGCCAAAGAATAATAATTATGAAGAAGAATATCTTGAGATCAAAAAGGAAGGAACCCCTTTACTTTATTAAAGAAATAATCTACAAAAAAACTACACAATGATATTAAAATTTCAGATCAATGGAAAAGGAAAAATGGATGGCTTGGAGAGAAAACTTCTATCATTCATGACAAAGTGTATTCTGATCTAAGGATATTGTTATCCTCCTTAGAGGTCGATAGGTTGGACTTCAAATATATTCTTAAGGAAGGACTACATGAAATATATTCTATTACTCACTGAACTTCTGTAGAGACTTCATTCCTTTGTGCCTGCAGGAAGTTTTCAAAGTTATCATCACTACTACTAGAGGAATAACGGTTTCTTTTTTTCCTACTTTCACGTGGTTTTCCTTTAGAGCCTGAAATGAAGGAGGACAAATATTTTTATATTTAAAAAATACTAAGAAAATGTTAATAATTCTCTGTAATGATTAACAAAGTAAATATTTGGAGCATCTCTAGAAATAAAGATTCATACTTCATTTAGTTCCATGATGACAAATAATTAATAAATTACCATATGATAGCAAGGCAATGATGATAGGTTAAAAGCAAAAGCTTCATAATCACTTTTTATCCAGCTATCAATACTGTGTACTAATGCTTCATTATTCTGTAACTTCCTTAGCCAAAGTGATAAGACCAAGTAAAAGTAGTTAAATATTTACAATAGAAATGTTCTACTTTGTATATGATTTTCAATTTAATAAGTATTATATTCAATATGAGGAATGTTTAATTAACTCATCAGAGGTTGCACTGTATCCTGTATAGGGTTTAATACATAAAAATGGGGTTTGTGAGGTGCCATGTGACTTCCCAAGGGTTTAAATGGGTAATGAAATATGGGGAAATGAGATTTAGAAGGGAAATGCAAAGTTTAAACAATAAATGGGAGGATTAAGGAAAGGTTTGAATACTTTGCAGCATAAAGTCATTATTCCACCAGATAGATTGAGATCTGAAGCAAGTAAATATAACAAAGTTTATCTCTAACCAAATTTGGTTCATGTATAGCAATATAAAAGCAAGCTTTATCATTCAAAAGAAATCTGAAATCACTACAACTTATTTCACTTACTTGTCTCTACATTGGTGGGCTCAGATATTAATGATGAAAAAAGATCATTCATTTCTTGACCCGGAGTAGAAGTCGCATTCACTTCATCAGTTTCATTGTCTTTGTTTTTAAGAATATAATCAATGACTTGAGCACGAGTACGTACATCACAAGGAGACCAGCTGGCAGGAATTCTCCAGTACATTTCCTATATGATGACAAAGAGGAACTTTGGGTTAACAAACTTGGAAATACATAAGGAATATTAATTATTCAGAGAAATCAACTCGCAAAACAAAATTTTGGATTATAATTCAAATTCTGTGTAATTGCAGAAGCATTACAGATATTTTAGATGTGTTGTAATTTGGAGAAAACTGAGAAGAAACATCAATTGCTTCGTCTTGTATTTGAGTCAAGCATTCTCATTTCTACAACTTGTAACCAAAAATCAATAAAAACAATTAAGTGGTTGTTGAATCCTCATTCCTCCCTGTTAACCAAACCCACTTATTGTATCAATATAATAAAAAAAATCAATGAAATTTTACTTCTGATAAAATGATTCCAACAGGCAATGGAATAACTTAAAAATGTGTATTTCTATCTACTTTCACACAGCAAAAGTGTTCTTAGTCAAGAAAATGGCTCAAAAAATTTTTTTTCTCTATATGGAGTATTTCAGACTTAGTGGTGTTCCAGAATAGGATATTTCCCTGGCATTTACTTCAATTTCTTTTCTTTCATTCAAAACTGGAATATTATTATGTTATCATTACTTGATTATTTACTTCTTTTTATGAGTTATAGGTTCATAAATTCATAATTTTAAAAAGATAGCTTATTGCAGCTTTGTAGCTTAGTGTTTCAGCATCCTTTCTGCAAGTGAGAGGTTGGATTGAGGAAGCAGAGATAAAATATCACTAATAAAATTAAATATTTAATTTTCCACCTAAACAAGGGTATAAAACAGAATTGTTTTAACCTGTTCTCCATCTGGCTCTACTATTCCAATAACTTTGAGCACATTCTGGAAATCTTCATTTTCCATGGCCATCACAGCTTCTTCAGAAATTGGGAGAAGTGGAACCGATTCATCTCCTTCCTCTTCAGCAGCCTCTTCTAAAGATTCAACAAGCCACTCCAATGCAGAAGCAAAACCTAGTTATCATTGTAAAATAAGTTAGTGACAACTGCTATAAAAATGAATAACACATAAATCGAATATCAAAGGTTAGCTTACCTTGTGTTATAGCTCTTTTTAATGCAGTATTCACTTCTGCATTTGAAAAATTAGATTTTTTAGGCTGAGACCTTCTAGAGGGTTTGCTTTGTTTCTTTTTTGTCACTTTAGAAACAGTAGCATCATTGGGTTCAATATCACTGTCATCAGAGGAAGACTCTGCTTCTGATTCACTGCTTGATCCTGAATGGCACAAGATAGGTAACAACATAGTAAAGAATCATCTTTCACCAGCAAAAGAAGGCTATAAAGTGGAAATTTAATATATTATTTCCACAGAATATAATTTAGTTCTTAAAGAAAACACAAAGGTAAGAAAAGTATATTAGGCTATGATTAAATTATTATATCAAAGGCTAAAAGTAGGATATTATCACTACATGTCTAAAAATTTTTTGAAATAAACAGAAATCTGTAATTCTACAATCTGTAATAATACAAGAATGCAATAAAACATGAAAAAAACATTCAATTGGGATAAAAAAAAGGAATAGGTTGCTTCTTAGGCAGTAATAATGTAAAATATTTTGCAAATAATGTTATGAAATTTAAACACTGATGTTTTTAAGTAAAGTTAATTATATATAGTGGATAAAAGTAGTAAGACTAACCAGATCCGGAGCTGCTTTCTTCGTTTCTTCCACTGCTTTTCCCTGAACTACTTTTCTTATCGCCAGCTTTACGCTTCTTGTACAGTTGAGAACGGTCACTAGCTAGACCAAGATCAAGCAACTTTTCAATTACTCGCTTCTTTGATCGTTTTACATCCAGACGATCAACAATCATTCCTACTGGATCTGAAAAATTACAATAAAAAAATTGAAATAAACATGTTAATATCAATCACAGTTATTTCATCGACTCATCAATTTTTGTATGAATACTAAAGCTTACCAAATGCATCTTTCAGTTCCTGATACAGAGATGTCAGTTGAGCTATTTCTTCTTCAGCCCAAAACTTTGGAGCTCTTGATAATTTTCTACGAGGCTGAAATGGAAATAACATTTAATAATTTCTTGAAATTCACTGCACACATAATTATCTTTTTATGTACTCAACAGAAAGTTATAAAAATAACTAGCAAGAATAAATATATGAGAGCTACAATGATATCTTAACACAATTGTTTACTGTTAAGGAACAAGAGAATTGGAAAAAGCTGACTTTTTACATAATTTATTGAGAAGTGCAGACAATGTCTTATAAAGACTTCATTTGTAGTACTTCTAAGATACACAAGAGGAAATAAACAAAGCAGAATTTTGAAATCTTTTAATTCTCTATTTTGGAAAAGTTATGAATTGAAAGGATTGGAAGGATGGGAATTATACCATTATGTGATTCAAAGTATATTAAAGTATAAATGAATGAGTTATTGTCTTAAGCTACACAAAATTAGAAATACAGCTACACAAATTAGAAACTGAATCATGATGAAAAGTAATTAATACATAAACTTAATTACTAATTACGGGGCATTGATTTCAAGAAAAAGCAGGCAAAAAGTCTAAAAAAATCAGCATTTTATGTACTTAGCTAAATCAAGAGTAAGAAAATTAAAATTAAAGCATGGTTTAATTAGAATATCTTACCTGAGGAGTATAAAGACCAAGTTCCTTTAACTTTTTAGATACAGCTCTCAAGGATTTTTCCTTATCAATTATGTTTTGGTGAACTTCGTTGGGCAATCCTGAGACAAATAATCATAAGTACATAATAGTTATTATATTATTATAATAAAAAAATCATAAAAGATATATATTACTATATTTATAATAAGAATGAAATTCACTAATAAGTAAATCACTAATTTAAGATTCGTGACTCACTTTCTTCAGGAACACCTTTAGATCTAAATTCTTCACAAAGTCTCTGTAGTTCATCCTCTTGCTCTTCAGTCCAAGCACTTTTGGGTAATGTTTTCCTGTGGTAATAACAATTTACCTTAGTTTAGTGGGATAACTTTAAGTTATATGCCATTGATAATTTGAAAAACAGGAATTTTTACCGTCAAAACAGATAAAAAAGAATGAAAACATACTTCTCCATGTATGATCCATAGCCCTCTTCAATATCATAAGCATCCTTGGTAGTTTTCCAAAACAAGAGTTCCATGAATGCTTTACGGTTTTCCTTTGCTACTTCGGTGAATTTTCTAATTATGAACACAGCAAATTTTGCCAATTCCTAATAAAAAATGTATGATTATAAAATAATAACATACAACAAAAAAGGCTATGATGTCACTTTTATAATTGCCTAACACACTAGAATTTTTATACTTTTGTGACAAATATGAAAGCAAATTAAAGAGACTGTTCATGTCTAAATGAGCTAATCAAAGGAAGAGAAAATGAAGAGCTAAGAAAAGAATATTGAAATTGAATATTTAGATGTTTTTCATGTTAATTATGATTTAGAACAATCTATGCTCTTTAACTTTAATTAACATTGCATTTATAATTAGCAATAGAAAAATCACCATTTTGAACAGAATTAGACCAGAAGGTGTACAATGTGAAGATTTGAGTACACTGGTGATAATTTTTAGAATATAAGGAGCAAAAATATGTCAAATCTATTAAGGATTGCAAAAAAGAAATAAGCACATTTTCCACACAGATAAAATCACATGTATGAAAGAAAAATATCAGGAGTTAGAGAGACTGAACATTGTCATGAAGCTAACTGCCATTTCATACTTTCATTTTAAAGTTCGTGATTTGCAGACTTAGACACTGAGGAAATTACAGAGAAAGTAATATGAAGTCAAGATATCATAAGCAAACCATATGGTTATGGCATAGATCTAATTTTATGGGCCACCCTCACTGCAATGTTGGGTGTATGAGATCAGAGTTTCAGCTAAATCTTTAAATACTGACTATTTTATGAACTGGACCTGTTTAGTTAATATTGGATTAACAATATCACTATTATTTCAGGCAGCTACCCATATTTATTTGAAGTTTATGTGCAACCCATTGAAATTTTAATCACCTTCAGAACTTTGTCCTTGGCTTTATCCTCAGATGCTGAGTCTTGAGGTCTCTTTTTGCAATACTTATATTCTTCCAGAATGTGCTGAAAAGTACGAAATAAGGATGCCTGGAAAAATAAGGCTGGGTAGTTACATTCCACTGCAATCCTGTGCATGAGGCGAATGACACAGTGGTTTACTTCTTCAGAATTGGCTTTGAAGTTTCGTAAGAGAAGGCAACAAGGTTGTACAACTCGCAAGGAGGCAAATCTGAAATTGATTAAATGAATTTTAAGCCAAATTTGAAATAAGTAACATTTTGGCATATCATAATAATTTCAACTCAATGAAAATCAGGGAAACGTAAAAACATCATTTTTAATGATCTTTAAATGAAAGACTTTCTTAGATAGGATATGTCCCATCTGAATAAATTCAATAACATTAAAAGACCCCAAAATTTAACTATGTAGTTTAACAAATAAAATTGGAATGAAAAGAAATGTCTTTCTAATAATTTTGAAAGTCTTTTGCATCCCATTCATACAATCTTTGCATATGAACTTGTATGATAATCTTCCATTCAATATTTAAAACTATGTAGTAACTTGGAGAAGCTGCTACTACCAATTTCAAAGTAACTTACCCAGAAAGAAATAAATATTAAAACATGACAAATAGGATATAAAAATTAATAAAATAAACAAAGTGCACCATAGGGAATACAGGACTTTAAGACCCAACATAATTATCACAATCAACAGTCATTTTGTTTAAAGAGACACATACCTAAAAAAACAGAATTTTGGTGGATGATTTGGTAAAATATTATGTATAATAACTTTGAAAAATTTGAAATTTCTCTCTTATTTCAATATATTCAACTTCTGTAAAATACTCATGCTAGGTAGAGATTACCATAATCATTTAAGTATTTAGAAATAGTCATATTTTCCAAAGAAAAATTTATAAGCTAAGGTTTACATAGATCAACTTATATCTTGTAACAGTGCCGTTTAATTTGGAAAAAATGTGATGAAACTCAGATTTGAATCTGACCCAGCCACTGATTATAATATCAACCTTTAGGATGGGGTATTAATTAACTGAAAACTTTACGTAAATAAATTTTATTGTTATTTTTTTCACGTATAGATAAATACCTCTTGACAAAATCCTTAAACTGGAAGCTCTGCTCAGCCATGGAAACAGTGCGAGATGGACCTTCTTCATCCTCCTCCTCATCATCTATGAAAGGAAATACCAAATTGACATTTCATTTATCATACAATATAGACAATTATAGAATAATTATCCAATGGTAACATTTTAATGGTAAATTAAATAATTTGTTTATGAAAAAGATTTTTCAAAAATGAGTTCCTTTATTGTTTATAAACAACTAAGCAGAATGCTGACTCAAGAAAACAAAACATTACTACTTCAAATTTTAAATCAAGAATTTCTTCAAATCAGGACTTTCTTTCATCATAAGTAACTTAATATTCTTTTCTTATTGGAATTCTTTATACTCTTCCTTTTCATTCTTTCTTTATAAATAATACTTAACATTTTCTGAGAACCAAGAAACAGGGGCTTGGTTAAAAAACAAAGGTTCAAACTGGTTTGGTGAATTGTATTAGCCTGCTCTGCCTCTAGCTACCACACTCATAAGTTTGCATTGAATAGTGAGGAATGAAATATCGGAAAAAATTCTTTGAAGCTGGTAGTATAGTATATTTTGGGCTGCCTAAACCAGAGCTTCCTAACCAATGCACCAAGGAACCCTAGGTGACTCATGTGATCTCTGATAATTCATAAATTATTGAAGTATTTTTCGGCAAAATGCACTTAACTCAAAGAATACTTTCAGTTGAATTCACTACAGTAATGATGAAAAATTTTATTCAATAGTATTTACCTTCCAATCTTGTTATAAATATTTATGTGGCTACATCCATGGTATTTTCTTCATGGGAGATTATTTGATTTGGAATGGCCAAACTGCCCTAATCAATACATTTTTGTTTTTATTTGTAGTATATAGTACATGTTGATATGTTTTGTTTTTATAATCTTTACGTTGCAATCTATCTCTCCATTTTTCTTTCCAACATTACTTACTGGTTTTTCATACCTCTCTTTCCTTGGCAAGTGTTTTTCCGCAGTGGAAACATTTATTCTATGATCACATAATCTCACCATGAACTACCCAAAAAGTTGCTGTCTTTCCTTTTTATTAGCTGTATCTTTAAAAGCACTTCAACAGCTGAAGTCATTCTGCATATATGGGCAAATGCACTTGCCAATCCAGAAACCCTTTCTTTCCTTATTTCCTATGTTTTTGCCTCAATAATATCAGTGCTTAATTTACAACCTTAATTACATGTAATTTTGTGGTTTAAATTGTAGACTGTACTTTTTATTCTTGATTTCACCCAAAAAACTTTTATTATTTTTTTATATCTTCAGAGGTGTAATATATCCTTACTGGTTTGTGACTCCACACTCGATGCATAAATAAATCTAGTTTCAGAGATAGGGAAAAGCAACTAGAGTAAAAGAGATTGAATTTGGAATACCAAGGTAAGTCTTTATATTTAGAATTAGTTAGCTTAAAATTATCATTCAAACATCGAATGCTACTTACAATTCAATCTTTGGGTAAATGAAAGAAAGTAATGAATAGGGGGTAAATCAACCCATTAACTAACTTTTTCTAACTAAAAACTGTATATTTTCTTGTCTCATTTTTTCCTAAGACATAAATCTCTCTTAATAAGGAAAATTATTTGAATGAAATCAGAACTATTACCTTCACTCTCTCTTTCTTCTTCTTGTACAGGATCCTGAGACTCAGCAGCTCCTGTGAAATAAAGAAAAGCTTACTTTAGGTGGAATATTTAATGTAACTGACAAATATATTTTGACAAATGCACCTTTTGAAAACGATCTAAGTCGACAATACTGAAGAGTATATCGATCTGAGAATTTTGAGATTAAATATAAAGCATCTAATCATATATTTCAGGAATAATTATGACCGATATAATCAGAGCAGTGCCCAGCCAATCTGCTGCCCGGGTGCAAAATAATTTGCCGCCCCTTAAAATTAAACATGAGACCATGCATAACCTAATTTACATGTAAAAATTATTCTGTAAGACTTTGAGTAAACATTGTTTTATGACTTTGTTCTCCAGCTCACATTAGTCACAAAACATCAGCAGCAATTAATTAAGCATATTCAGTATGCTGACAAAGTGAATGGTCAGTATGAGTTAATAGTTCACATTAATTTTGATTATCATTATCTTAACAGCTAGTCTCTGGAAGTATCAATAAAACACAGAAAGCTATTTGCAAATTAGTAAAGATTCCAATTAAATCTCTAGAAAATATATGTTCAAAAAAAAGGAAAGGATTTATTCATGATACCAGAAAATCTTTTATTGATTTCAATTCCTTCGATTAAATCCACTGCACAAATATTCTTTTCCCGTCTTGAACATCCACAACTCTTTCCTTAAAATGTTTGCCAATCTTTAATTTCACATCATAATCTTCCTTAAATAAATTGTGTGTCTTATACAGAAAACAACAAATAATGTTGTTGTGATAATAATATTGGTTGGCAACGCTTCTATTTCAGCTCTTTAGATGCCGCCGCCTGAGTGTGATGCACCCCTTGCACCCATAGGACGGTGCTGCGCTTCTGGATATAATGATAACATTTTCTCTGAGAGAATAATTTAAATGATCTTAACTTTATACAATTTGAACTCCTAAAATGATCAGAATTCACTTCATTGATACAGTTCCATTGTTCGTTGTTTTTTTATTTAAACCCATGGCGATTAATTTTCTCTATTTGTTCATGAAAACTGAACAAGAATGTTTCTGGGAGATCCATTATGAATCTTAAACAACATTAGAGGAATGAGGAGCAAAAATTCTACATCAAAGGAAAAGAAACGCTTTGATTTTATCAGCTGAAAGTGTTGCTCTTAGGTTAGAAAATAATATTGCGCAGAGGGCCAATTTTGTGAACATTCGAGGTCACGGCACATTCGTTTACACTCATTGTATTGCAGTCAGCATTATAACTTAATACTTATACGAAGTATAATTATAATCTTATACTAAGTATAATTATATACTTATACTAAGTATAATTATAATCTTATACTAAGTATAATTATATACTTATACTAAGTATAGGATTGAAACACTGTGGTGTTTGATAGCAATTACTGTCAGAAGAACAAATGATATATCATGACTTCTTCAAGTCATGATAGGGCTGATTTAGTGCACTTTATTTCAATATAATATACAAAGAGCTGGCGAATATACGAAACCTGTTAAGACTTTCACTGCGGATTACTCCACAGTTGGAGTGATAAATGCATTGGAAATGGAGGTATATGCAGTGAATGTGTTAACAGGATAAGTTTGAAATAAATGTCAACCTTTTCACTAACAGCTAAGGCCTATGTTATCAAGAAATAATAGAGGAATTACAACAGTGAAAGACGTCTAGTTACATTAGCAACTTCATAATTAATTTAAGTTACAATTCGCCATCCAAAACGAATAGTGTTGGGTGGGAGAATAATCCCTTTTCTTTAAAACAACTACGTAATTTCTGAAATAATTTTTAATTTTTCACATCCGACGCTACGATAACTACGGTTGACAGAGAACGAAGAACGTAAAGAAGGTTGGAACACGGCTGTTTATGAATTAGAGGTTTAAAAACACACCGTAAGCCGTCTTTCGGCAAGCGGAACTCGCGTTTACAGACAAACGGGAAGCTCCGGATTACCAATTTCGAGATTTTCCCAGAAATCGGTGATTCGGAGCTTACCGTTTGTCTCTTAACGCGAGTTCCGCCTGCCTACACACGGCTTACGGAGTGTTTTTAAACCTCTAAGAGATCGAAGAGTTGATCGTCACCCAAATACCCCTGAAACAATTACGTTGCTTCGAGCTCTTAAGTAAATTCAGTTGCATAAGATTCGGGCGCCACGTAACAATCTCCAGGTGCACGAGCCTCGACCTTAAACGCGCTGTAATAGCTTCGATACAGACTTCACATGCGACTATTAACCCACCTCCCTGCCACTAAATATTTATAATCCACAAAAAAACCTTCGTTTATTTATTTTATTATGATGAGCTTTACAGTTAACACATTGTTCTAATCCTCGGAATAAATTTAGAATAATTAATTATTATTATTTACAGTTCCCTGTTAAAGAGAGCGTTTGAACTTGAATTCCACTACGATGATTCCTTTGTTCTTTCTTTCTTACCAAAATTCCTTCATGTATTCACTATGTTATTTCTTTCGTTTTTCTGTTCACTTACATCCTGTTTTCTTTTTCTGTGTCGTGGTTTCAAATTTGTGTTTACTGATGGCGTTCCTGAATTTTTTCCGTTCTTCTATACCGTCTATTGTCATGTCTAATTGTCTGAGGAATTGTCTTAGACTTCTTTTATCCACTTAGTTTTTCCCCTGCCTGAGTTGATGACTTCGAGAATCCGCCTCGAGATTCTGTTCTCATTCATTCTGTGAATGTGTCCGTAAAATTTCATTCTTCTTTTCCTAAACGCATCTGTGATCATATTTGTGTGTTTGTAGATGTATGATGCTGGTCTCTTCATACAGATCTCTTCTCTATTCATCGGTCCGAAAATTTTCCTCAGTACTTTTCGTTCTTGTTTTTCTATTTCTAATTAATTTTTATTATTTATGTTTCTAGAAAACTTGCCACTTATTTCAGTAATCAAGACTTTGCGTTGAAATTCGCGAAAAACTTTATTAGAAGGACGAGCTACGTGGAACGTGGAATTGGTTACAGGGTCGCAGGTGACGGAGCAGGTTAAATGAAATTTCCAAATTACCAACCTAGCAACACTCTAGGCAGAGATCGAGACGTGCTAATATTCGAGATCCATTAATTTTTGACGGAAAGAGAATACCGGAGGGACAAACGTAATTAGATAGCTAAGGTTAGCTGCATGGCAACTCAGTTTATATTTCTAAAAGAAATGATCAACGCTGGGCATCCAAAGCGATGGTATATATACTTCGGAACATAAACAGACAAGAGATCCTGAAGAGGGATGGAGTTCAAACGTCCCTGTTTTCCGGAATTTGTCCCGTATTTTATTTACCTTCCGGAAATGATCGAAGAACCCCAAACACGCGGTTGTTTTGAATCAATCTGAACTGTTTTCAGTATTGATTGACCAATTAAGGCTTTTATTATCATGACGATATGTTTGTCGATAACAGTGGTACTAAGACTCGCTTCCTCATACAATGAGACACACTTATGCACGCATCCATATATACACACCATGGGAAAACTAAACTACTGGAATTTCTCCCGAGTGCGCCTCGAAAATCTCTGTAATGAACGACGTTCTCGCACAGTCGGTCTCTTGGCGCTCTGGTTGAGCATACAATGAAACTGGTACTAATAAAAGTATTGTTTTATACTGGGCTGTAGTCAAATGGAAGTGATATGGGGAGAAGTCTTCATACGACGATAGATAGAATGCAACTGGCGATGATAATACATACTGCTAGGTTGTTCAATAAGTTTTCTCGTTCGATGAGAAAAACACGATTTAATGGTTTGAAATACATTTTATTATTCAATCTCCCTGAACCTCAATACACTTGTTCCAATGATCTTCTAATTTATGGATTCCATCCCTGAAGTGAGAATCCGGAAGACTGTCGAAATACGCTTCCACGCCTCTTCATTCGATGAAAATCGTTTTCCACGCATGAATTTTTTGAGATGTGAGAATAGCCAGAAGTCAGATGGAGCTAAATCTGTCGAATAGGGTGGACGTTGCAACAATTCGTACTTTAATTTACTGATTTTCGTGATGGTTTTTTGAGCTTTGCGAGAGGGTGCGTTGTCTTGATAAAAAATGATTTTTTTCTTCTGTAAACCGTGTCTTTTCTCACGAATTTTTATATCCAGCTGGCCCAAAAGGTTACAATAATAATCTGAATTTATTGTTTTACCAGTTTGGAGGTAATCCACGAACAAAATTCCTTTTGCATCCCAAAAAACTCATGCTAACACATTTTTGGTCGATTTCTGGTCCTTAACTCGCTTCGGAGCCGAAGTACCGGGTTCACACCACTCTTTAGCCTCTTGTTTTGATTCAGGATCACGGTGATAGACCCAAGTCTCATCCATAATGATGTAACGACGCACAAAGTCCTTTTTATTCTCTCTAAAATGCTCCATACGTTGCTGAGAAAGCATTATTTTATCACTCCACGATATTCAATTTTTTCCATTGTAAAAAATACCGTGACAGGTCAACTTTGAACAGCTGTAAATATACGAATGAGTTGACAGATCTACATGAAACTACACGCGTGTTCATGAAAAAGTAGCACCATCTTTAGACGAATATATAACGAACCAACTTAGTATAGAGAGAGAGACTAACCTAATTAGGAGTGGAAAAATTGTTTCCAGAACTTTGTACGATCGTGTAATTGCACTGCAGGAATTGCACTGTCTAAAAACAGAAATAATTAGAAAAAAAAAATTCCATCGAATGAAAGAATTCGACAGCGACGTAGTTAGTGCGGAGTTCGGTTTAAATTTCTAATTCTTTAACGGTAGTTACGAAGAGTCCTAGAGAGGGAAAGAGGCTCACTAGGCAAGTTTAGGAATGAGGTAATTTTTCCTTGCTTTCCTCACTGAGCCAGAATGCTGTTAGCAGAAAACGCCCACTTATGTGTAGCTGAATGACCCTGTGAAAAACAATTTTCACCGCATTCAACAAGAAATGATCGCTCAATGTCAATCAGCATTGTTTATACTACACAAATCCAAAGAAGGACATTTTTCCCCATTTCGTACTACAAGACCGCACTGAGGTTCGGTGGCAGGAACAGAAGAAACAGCGCATCTCTTTAAGGGATTTAATACAGTGATGCCGCCCCCATGTGGGCGCTGGTCTAACCTAAGGGGGGTAATCTAGACAAAAAAAGAATTTTATCCCATTGCCTGTCATCTTTCTTCCTCAAAAGCTTTACTGGATTTGTGGCATCAATACAACATCAGAAAATTGTCATACAGTAATCTGGTGGATATTTTATCTTTGCAGTGTTTAATTTCCTTTTTATCCTTCTTCAGCTATGGCCAATCTGATATTAGTTTTCGTAAAATTTCATATTTGGGGGCAGTGGAATGGATCCAAGGGGGTGGTAGCATGAAAACGTTAGGGAAAAACTGAGTTAAGGCATAGAAACCGTGGAATACAGGATGCTTTACTTCCATGGTAAAAATCTGCAAGAAATTTCTCCGAGAAAAATTTTAAAACAGCACGACCGCGACTGAGGGCATTACGAATTGCCGTCGTACTTCTACGATACTTCCTGTTTCCACAAGTTAAATCGTATTCAGCAACCACATTCTGAACGAGAGGGAGGGATGCGTTTTGTCGCGAGAACGTGCCATTTGAAGTCAGTCGGCTAAACAGCGAGACGCGGGAATGTATCATCTTATTCGGAGATCCCTAAAGATGCGAGAGGCTCGATAAAAACGCAAACTTATCTCACCGAGAGGGTACCGAAGTCTTGTGTTTTCCATCGTCGAAAATCGATTAATTCATCCTTCGTAAAAAGCAGATGGGAAAGGGGATGGGCTCGAGAAAATCATTTCCTCGCCACGAGTTTTTCTTTCCCCATTCCCCAGAACCCAAATTCCGACCGAACCAAAGGAACCCCGAATTTCGAATGAGAAACAACGCGAACGATGTTTGGAAGAGGAAAATACAGCGATTTCGAAAAAGAGGGAATGATGCTTAAAATCGAACCTCTCCCGCAAAGAACAAACATTGCAAAATTTTCCTTCCTAAACAGAACCATTGAACAATGGAACACACTCCCTTCAGAAATATTCGCTCCATTTCCTTCACACGTGCTTACTTTTAAGGCCAGGCTGCGTGAACTCTATTGAGTGGGAGACATCTCATTCCCAGGGTTTGGCAGTTCCTTGATCATTATTCACTATAAGAAGAGCGTTTTGTGGGTGACTTTTGTTTTCGAAGATCGACATGATTGGGGACCTGTGCTTAGATAAGCGGTGAAGTTGTGAGAGACATTTCGACGGACATTGCAGGACTGGGTGTATATTGTGCACATTGTGTTATCTTGTGTTATGCAGTGTTATACTGGGTTATTTTGTGAGACTGACAAGGGTATTGATGTTACTAATAGCTTTATTTTGAAGAAGTATTGTAAGCAGGAGTGTGTTTAATCCTTACCACCCGAACACTTGTAAGTATTGTACATATAATAATAATATAGTCCCGGATCCGTGTTCAAGCCGGAAAATACTTTCCAGAGACGGACAAAGGGATCGTGTCCACTTTCATACGTACCAATCGGAGCTGTTACATTGCACGGATTGGAGGCCACCCGTCGAAACATCTGGTAACGAAACGTCCGGAAACGTTAGCGATTGGCACGTGGTGATGCACAATGGGATCTCATCTCGAATATACATTTTCCGATACGAGTCACGAAAATGAAAACAAAGCCACCCAACGCAATTGCATTTAACCGCAGAAGAGCGATTGAAAAGTGTTAGCTGTTCGATTCGACCAATTGTAGTTGAGCAGTCATCCGTACACATCGGAGATGGAACCGTTGCTTTCGAATTACGATGCCGTTTTCGCCTCCCCGAACAATAAATACACCGAAAAATTAAAATTAACAATGCCTCATCCGAAGACTTATTGTTTCGTGTTGTACCTGTTGAAGCACTGCTGCAGTGAAATCGAGAGTGGAGGAGCGAGCAGGTTCCACCGAGTTTCAGTTCAAGCACCTCTCAAAGAACAGGTGGAGTAAAAAAGGCCCAAGTGCAACTAACGCGAACATCCAGCCAGGAGTTCTCGTCTTTGAGCAAACATTCTGCTTCAGCATTACTAACGTTTTCCAGGTGACGTTGATTTAGTTTATCCTTCAATTTGTTTCGGTCAATAGAATACCGCTGGGAAGCAGTCGGGGTGGGGGTAGCAAAAACGGCGGCGCAAAATTAGGAGCCAAAGAGAAAGGGAAGCTTCGTGGAACTGCCGTTCCACGGAGGAGGCGACCCAAGAGCAGAGATTAACGACGGCGAGTGTAAATAAGCGCTCCTCCTATCGGACAGATGAACAAACAGTCGCTCGCGACGAAACGAGAGTCGGTTAATGCGAGGCACTTGAGGCCGAAGTTGGCAAAGGATTATGCGAAAGACGTTGGAAACCAAACATGAGAATGGAAGGATCACTTCGAATGAAGGTGAGCGTAAATTGTTCAGCGCCGAGAAAACAAATGGTTGACATTTTTTTGGGATAGTTTGAGCTGTTTACGATCGCGCGTCGAATTGATCCGTTTTTTAATCGTTTTCTTTACTCCTTACTATCGTAGTTAAGCCTAGAGAGACAATAAAAAGTTAACATTAAGGAAACAAAGGACGGATGTGGTTAAATACTCGTTTCTGTACAGAGGGGTAAAGGAAAGGAGTATGTTACCTGACGGGACCTTCAAACCCTTATCGAAAGCAAGTACGGAATTTAGACGAAGATATAAAAATACCTTATAATAATGTAATGTATTTACATAAAATACTGAAATAATATCGTGTTTAATTGTTTTGGAGATAATGTATAATTACTGGTTCTAAAATTTTTGCCTGAGAGGGAATATTTACGTTGACTATGGATCTATCTGTATATATATGTATGAATTGTTATGAGTGACAGAAAGAAGCAAAATTACCACTAGTATTACATGTAAAAATTCTGTATGAGTAAATATTTAGGATTTAATGTAAGGGCTGCCACCTTGCTATCGTCACACTTCAGCAATACTTGAATAAACAAATAGATAAAATAACGTCGACTACTCGGTAAGAACTTTGTGCAAAAATCCATTCTAATTCTAATTTCGAAAAAGACATGACCGTAGGTTTTCAAGTCTTCTGAAGATTTTTTGTAGTGAGGTTGGTTATCTAGGCGAGAGTTCGTGAATGAAGGGAGGGTACGCTATAAGAAGAAATCGGGCGGTATCATACGACTCCTATGCAACCCAAGTCGATTTTGCAATGAATAAAAAAATGAGAAAAATATAAGTGGGATCAAATCGTTTTAAAACGCATTTTCCCGCAAACGATGCAAGGATCGCTAAAATACAGTCATAAAGCCGTACATGCAGATTTATTCGAAAGCATTGCTGAGTTTAAAAAACTCGAAGCAAGTAAATGTGAAGAGTGTCGAAGAGTGTTAAATTGTGTCTATAGCCCCCATATTACTTGAGAAAACGTACCTTGAAAGCTCACCAGTTACAGTAAACACTGAGGCCCAGTATTATGATGCAGACTTGAAATGGACTTCAACTTCACTATAGGGCACACTGTTATACCGTTTTGTTAGAGTTTAAGCGAAGATCATATATAATCTCCTATATACGAGATTGATTAGCATGAGGATTAACTCTAATCTTCACTTTAACTCCAACTAAACAGTGATTTGACATTTACATGAGTTCGAAAATCACATGAGATAAGTAGATCAAGAACGGAAATTCTCAGAAAAAAGTTGATGGGTCAACTTATGTACGAAAAAATACTGTGTAAGATAGCGAAACGCGAAGATCGTAAATGCTTTACGCAATAGATTTTAAATTAGGGATGGCCAAGCTACCGCGCATCTGAAAAATGAAAAATAAATTTCCTACACCATTAATATACACAAATGTACATACTTCCGTAAAGTAATTTTCCGATGAAATCTATAGAGCGTATTTACGATAGTTAATTATTGCGGATCATCGCGCATTACTGTAGTCTGGATGGCGCGTCTCAAATAAAAATGAAATAACAGACGCACCAAATATGACAGGTTGGCCAACCCCGTTGTTACTGGTGCATTCCTCCACTCATAGAAAGAGTATAAAGAATATTTTCGTACACAGATACTTCGACATTCATATCTCCACATCGCTTGAGCCGCTGACTAGTTATCGGTACCAAAAAACACTACAATGAAAAATATTTGAAAAAAAGGAAATAATAAAATTTACATCAAGGTATAATAAAGTTTAAGACGAAAAATACAGGCATTGAAAGAATACAGAACCACTTAAATTAAGTTAGGATCAAAAAACGAATCGCAGGCGTCAAAATATGTTTCAGTCGACATTCTGCAAAGAAGTAGCCTTTCTGTCAAATTTCATTTCCGCAAGATAACTGACACCGATCATCTGAAAGAGGGAGAAAAAGGAAAATATTTTTCAGAGAGCTTCCGATCTTACTTCTTTCATCAGTAAAAGTTGTTTGCGTCGATAAGTTTTGTTATTTCAAACGCAACTACGTTATTTCCCGAAAATTATACATAGTTTAACGAGAGTATGAGGTGTTGTAATAAAGTGAAGGAAAAGAATTAATTTCCGAGAGGGAACTTAAACATCTGAAACACGCGCAGCAATGTGTAAACAGGATTAGAGATGTAAAGGAGAGGAATGCTAAGAATGCATGGTTTTGGAAAGTTATGGGAAATATCATTCATTTTGCCTATTGAGCCTCATTGTCTCGAAAGCTTTTGGTAGCTAATATGGGCAACCTTTTACGTGTTGGATTTGGCTCATTGGCTGCCGATTTCACTAAGAAATGGATTTGGGATTCTTCAGTAAAAATACAGGTTGAATAATTTGAGATGCACCTAGAGTTAACGCTCCGGTCCACAATTTGGCTCCGTGAAACTCAGGTTATTTATAATGGCAATTATTAATTATAGGTTCTTACGTAACAGATAAGTTCAAAACCAGGTGTCGGCGTAAAAGATGAAAAAACAGTAACACAAAATAAACAAAAATTAATAAAATTTTAAATACGGATACTTTTCGTTCTTGTTTTTCTATTTCTAATTAATTTTTATTATTTATGTTTCTAGAAAACTTGCCTCTTATTTCAGTAATCAAGACTTTGCGTTGAAATTCGCGAAAAACTTTATTAGAAGGACGAGCTACGTGGAACGTGGAATTGGTTACAGGGTCGCAGGTGACGGAGCAGGTTAAATGAAATTTCCAAATTACCAACCTAGCAACACTCTAGGCAGAGATCGAGACGTGCTAATATTCGAGATCCATTAATTTTTGACGGAAAGAGAATACCGGAGGGACAAACGTAATTAGATAGCTAAGGTTAGCTGCATGGCAACTCAGTTTATATTTCTAAAAGAAATGATCAACGCTGGGCATCCAAAGCGATGGTATATATACTTCGGAACATAAACAGACAAGAGATCCTGAAGAGGGATGGAGTTCAAACGTCCCTGTTTTCCGGAATTTGTCCCGTATTTTATTTACCTTCCGGAAATGATCGAAGAACCCCAAACACGCGGTTGTTTTGAATCAATCTGAACTGTTTTCAGTATTGATTGACCAATTAAGGCTTTTATTATCATGACGATATGTTTGTCGATAACAGTGGTACTAAGACTCGCTTCCTCATACAATGAGACACACTTATGCACGCATCCATATATACACACCATGGGAAAACTAAACTACTGGAATTTCTCCCGAGTGCGCCTCGAAAATCTCTGTAATGAACGACGTTCTCGCACAGTCGGTCTCTTGGCGCTCTGGTTGAGCATACAATGAAACTGGTACTAATAAAAGTATTGTTTTATACTGGGCTGTAGTCAAATGGAAGTGATATGGGGAGAAGTCTTCATACGACGATAGATAGAATGCAACTGGCGATGATAATACATACTGCTAGGTTGTTCAATAAGTTTTCTCGTTCGATGAGAAAAACACGATTTAATGGTTTGAAATACATTTTATTATTCAATCTCCCTGAACCTCAATACACTTGTTCCAATGATCTTCTAATTTATGGATTCCATCCCTGAAGTGAGAATCCGGAAGACTGTCGAAATACGCTTCCACGCCTCTTCATTCGATGAAAATCGTTTTCCACGCATGAATTTTTTGAGATGTGAGAATAGCCAGAAGTCAGATGGAGCTAAATCTGTCGAATAGGGTGGACGTTGCAACAATTCGTACTTTAATTTACTGATTTTCGTGATGGTTTTTTGAGCTTTGCGAGAGGGTGCGTTGTCTTGNAACTATAACAAAGATTTATTTCTTTACAATATTTATTAAAATATAACAAAGATTAATTCGATATATATTACTACGATCAATAAACCACAAAATGTGCACACTAAAATAAATCTGAGTAACGCAATGGATGACTTTATATTAGCTGTATCTTTGATGCCGCGAAAAATCATGGTTATAATTCGTCGATCATTCAGTATCAAATTCAAAATTCCGCAGCTATAAATTCCATCAGCAAAAACCAACCAATCTTCCTCTTAGCGAGTTTCATAAAGATACCAATTAACGCTGGAGCAAGCAAGGGTACCAAACAGTCCAAAATATTGACCCTGCTCCATCCGCCACAAGCCGAGAAAAACCCAGCAGGTTACTGGAGCAATAGGCATAACATCACCGGAGCCGTGTTACAGCTCTCACTTTCACGACCGACTTCGGCGCCTTTTCTGCTAACGCGTAGCAGTTAAAACCCGCACCTTTAACATCCCTCCCCGTTTCCATTTCCCCGACTTCCCGTAAACGGGAACGAGTACACGGGAACAACTTTTACTGGCTGCCGCAAAAGCCGAAATCTGAAATTTGCCACGTGGGAAATCGAGGAGCTGAGTGAGGGCGGTATCAGGTTGCGACGTAGAGATGCAGATAAGGGGGCGGAGAAAGGAATAACTGAGAGGAAGAAGAGGGAGACGGGAAAGCATTTAAGGGAGAATTTGAGACTTCGCAGTTCCCTCTTATGCCAGAATTCCATTTAGCAAAATGGACATCCTCTTCACCATTCATAGAAATGATGTTCTTCAGAGACTCCTGGTCGAATTCCATAGCAATGTTTAATGCTAAGAAAAACGATACAAATGTAGGGAACTGGAATCGCTCGTGCAATTGTATCTTCTTGGCGCGAAACAATCTACAAAGGTTGAACTTTCATTACAGACAGTAACAAACCATACTTGGAACCAGACGCTCATTCGTTTTATAAGTACATTGTGCTCATGTTTAATATCTATTTAATTGTATTTATATATTAACATGTTCCCTCTTTTATTTTTTGTGTGATTCGTGAAATTTATTACAACATACGTAATTGGAGTTTCCAGTATGTGCTATATAAATTATCATTATTATGGACTTCTCACTACAATTTATTGATAGGGGGAAACAAATTTTCATGGTTGTGTGGGCTAACATTAAGATGAAGGACACCATTATTGAACGAGAAAAAGGATTAGGACCGATTTTGTAACTGCGTGCGCCCCGTCTCCTATCAGACCTCAATGTTCTATTCCATACACCTCTATCCACCAACATTGTGAACATAAACTAGCAAAAGATCATTTTCCATTACCCCATAACTAAATAATGTTATTAATGGAATAATTAAATAATTCTCTCGCAAATCTCTCGAAAAATGATTTTCGTTCCCTCATCGTCGTATCCTTATCCGAGGATAATAACCGTTCAGAACGGTTCAGAACCGTTACCTTATCTTCCTGCACTTATGCGTACTTTGGCTTACAGCCATAAAACCATTTTGGTATTTTAATTCAGAAGTATTTTTCTTTGCTCGTTCAAATACAAAAGTACTGATATATTTCTCTTGTCCGAACGAACGTCTTTTTTCCTCACACGACTCCATAATGACACTTTAATGTCTAGCGAACGTCTTTGAGATTTCAACATGCATACATCTGAGTGAGAAGAGAGAAATAAAAAATTGTAGCATTCTTATTCCTTATCTCCCACTATATACCCACATTTCAATTCAAATATCAAGTTTACATGATTTTACTAATTAACACAGAAAGGATGGCTCCTTGTAATCCTTTTTATGAAGTTCCTTGAATTGGCTAAAATGTCATAGGCACATTGGTGGTGATAATCCGAGGTTCGACTGTACTTTGATGCTTATACGAGTATTTTCTTTATTATTATTATTACTCAAAAGGCTGCGATATGGAATCTATTCCACGGTGGCAACCGTATACCTAATAAACATCATTCCTAGATCATAATGAACCAAGCAACACAATATATACCCCAAAATAACTACAATATATACCCCAAAATAACACAATATATACCCCAAAATAACTACAATATATACCCCAAAATAACTACAATATATACCCCAAAATAACACAATATATACAATATTAATACAATTATGAAATCATAGTCAGAGTCAACTTATGTGAGGGGAAGAAGTATTCTGCCTGGTATTCACCCTAGTCGGAAGGAAAACCCCTCCAAAACCTCCCGAAGGCAGTTCGTCGTACAATTTCACATACAATTAGTCATACAATAACAATTACAAAGATATATGCATTGATTACAATTTCTAACCATATCATTATTATTATATCTTACTATACACACAAGTCGATAAAATATATTTTTAAGGTATACTTTTTACTATCTATTTAACCGTTCAGTTTTCTAATTCTATTTATGAGAACGCTACGGGATTGGGGAAAAGGTTCTAGGACTTCCTCAGGTAAACTGTTCCATTCATTTACGGTCCAAATAAGAAGGAATACTTGCAAATATCTGTCCTCATCTGTCTGTCTGTCAACAAACAAAGCTGAACTATTTGCAACTTAATTATTTTCTTAATATTCTAATTCTCGTGTTTTCCCTTTGATTTACGGTACTAACCCCACTCACGGAAAAAATAAAATAAAGAAAAGGTCTTGAAAGAGAAAGATAAAATAAACAGAGATTAATAAGAATTCTGTGATTAGTTATCTGTGATTCTTAGGCCCACTTTGCGTAGCGACGACGCAACATTTGAGCGATTTTATTCCTGGGAGCTTCCTGAGGTAATTTATAGTTTTAAATTCCTTTAATTCAGCTAGTACAATTCCTAATAGTATCTACTATCATTCCCAATAGTAGTTAGAGACCCTAAATTCGAAGAAAAAGCTTTCAACCTAATAAGATACCTTCCTTTCCTTTAATCCTTAAGATGACAAATATAACGCCAAAGATACATGTTGCGAAAATAGAAATGGCTCTGTTAGAAAAATGTACTAAATAAGGGAGGAGCGGAGAATAACTTTCTACAACTACTTGGACAGACAAAGACATAAAAACAGCCATCAAGAGAATGAGCCGCTGGAAATTAAAAACTTCACACTTCACACGCGACAAACATTTAATTTCTGCCAACATTAGAGTCGTTGGGACGAACAGCGCACTCCACCGCTTCGAAACAATGCAACTCACTCGCGTGATTCACGAGAGAGGCAATGAAATACTTTTGGCTCATCACAAAGAAGAAATTGCACAGCAGCTACGGGGTAGTCATAAACACGCAGAATAAAAATTCCGTTACGCTGGCGGGTCAAGCGGGAGAGGAAGACAGTGTTGGAGAGAGGGAAGAGTAACGGACCTAAACCACTCCTCCTTTCTCTCCACACAACCGCAATGCATTACGCGCTTGATGCTCCACGTTCCAAAGCCACAGACGCCATTCCCTCCTCCTTTCCCGTCGTTAAGTGGCGTCGACAGCCCCTTCCACAAACACGGGTGCTGGCGGTTCCCACCGATTCCCCGCTACGGAGCTCCGGGAGGAGGCGTGCAATTTGCGGGTAATCTCCGTCCGCATCCCGGAACACAAGCGCACGGACGCCTTCTTGGCGTTAAGGAGGCGAGACCTCTTTCCCCAAAAATTCCCGCGCAATTACTCCCATTCTCCCGCCTTCCTTCTGCTCCCGACGCCATCTGCGGCACGGTCTGGATACCCGCAGGGTAAAGCCTGCAGACGGACGCGCGTCGGTACGTCTTACAATTAGTCGGAAGGCGGTGGGGGGTGGCGACGCCGTAAGCGACTCTCTTTGTTTCGGTCTCGAGTCAAACGCGTGCGAGATGAAAGCCCGCAATCTGGTCTAATGCTCTCTCGAGAGAACGTTTTGGTCTCGCGACACTCTTTCGGACCTCGAGGGAGAGCCGACGACGGGAGTTTATGGGCATTTTTTCCGTCACCGAACTTCTGGTTTTACAACGCCGAGTTTCGTCAAAAGGAGCGCTGCGAGGGCATAAGCTCCTCACGGATTTTCATTACGACTCTTGCGGGACGGAAGATTCGGATGAATTTCGTTTCCTTCGTCAAGTTGACGGGTTGATGAGAACTGGAATCGCTGCTTTGTGCGGCAGCCAGTCCCACACATATGACGCAGCAGACTGTTTATTGCTCTCGAGGAAAATGACGGCTGTTGTCTTCAGCCAGTCCGTCTGAATACGGTTTCGGCCTCTAATTTGACTCCAGGAACCGCGCTTAGCAGCGCTCGACTCGAAACTTTTATGAGGTTCATAACGTAATCAAAGCTAACGGAATCGAGTGATGGATAAGAGGAATATTAGTTGAACACCCTAATGAATGACTACCCACAAAGTTAATTTGAGTAAGCTTCTCTGGGGGAGAGGTCATACTAACATAGCAAATATATTTTATTTGAAACAAATAATAATTTAAAGAATATATTTTTCAATATTTGTGCTTAAATGATATAATTCACTGGAAATGCTTCAGAACCGAAGAAAAACGAAAGAAGTTTCTATTTAGATCATAAACCGTAAACCGTAAAATATTGACAAAAGAACACTGAAAGCCCAATGGAAATACTGAGCGAATTGGATTAACGAGCAAAAGAGCGTCAATTTTAATCTCCAAAAAACAAATTTTAAATAAAATATTCTGGAAAATCGGTTATCATAGCCTAAGTCATCCTGAGTGCAGTTTGAATGCAAACCCACGATTAGCTACCAAAAGCTTTCGAGACAAAATGAGGCTTACTAGTAAAAATGTACGATAAAGAAAGATACTGTATCAGGCGCGACTCGGTGGAATTCCTTCATTATACCAATACATACAATTCTATGGTTAAAATTTGATGTGGAATTTACCATAGAATTTTGTTTCACAATTAATGAGAGACAAATTTTGTCTTTACTTTCTTGAATGAGTCAAAATGAAATAAAGAAAAAGAGTACGGCAAAATAAAATTAATAATTTATCTACCGCAAACAGGAAAATACCCAATTAAATGTGATATAATAAATGAATACATACAAATTATTACAAAAAACACAAACTCGACAAATTTAAGGGGGGAAAGAAAAAAATACCTAGATAGGCTTGTATAAATTATTTCGCTTTAACGAAGAGAGCGAATCGCAGAATAAATCAACATCCGTGGCATGAAAAGTACTCCATTCACCATGGTTCGAAATCTCTACTAAAGGACTATGGTCACGGATGTTTGAGTAAACCTGCTCTACACTCCATTCATTGAAAATTCTCGAGTTGGAAATTTAGCATAAATTTACTTCGCCAACGCGTAAATTCCACTTCATCGATGAATTTGATGCAGGAGTTTAAACACTATCGTCGTTTAGAAGAGATTCTTTGGAAGGATTTTTTTCGAACTTCAAAGAGGTAAACTGATATCGATCTAAATTCAGTACTGACAAATACGCGCGCCCTTGTAGAGATTAGCCATCGATAAACGACACTTTTCAAACACGAAGTGTAACATTAAGTGCGACAGGCGTCTCCTCAAACACAACCTCATTCCATAATCGCACATTAACAGAAATCGTTCTCGGAACCGACCTTGTATTTACACGCACTGACCGCCATTCAGCTCTAAGCAAAGCTTTCCAATACCCTCGCAGATGGCATTAAAAAGTTTAAAAGGGTTAGATGTAAGAAGAGACTTGTTAGTCTCAACCTCGCCCTGAATAAAGTCCTTTATTATTATTACTATTATTATTAAAAGCTACGTATGTACCACGCACGATTCAATCGCATCGGGAGGTGCATCTTCGCATAGCCATCGCAACGGGAACATTAGTATAGAAATCGGCAGCGCGGGTGGGTGCTCATGAAACAGCGCGAATTCTTCACCCAAACGGTTTCTATTACCGATACTTTAATCATAAATCACATCGAGGAGCGGGCGCGTTAATATTTAAGCCCCGAGCGAATGGCTGAATTACTAAAAGACCCGTCGTCGAAGCAACGACAGTTTTTTTTTCTTGCCTCCGCGAGTGTCATCTGGTCACGAGGCAAAGCGGAGCACTGGCGGTAAAAATATCTCTCCCTTGAATGATGCACGCTTAATTATTCACGAAATCTTGATGAATCCGACCGGAGATGTGCGTAACAGCACGTTTTTATTTAATGTCCTTGGAGGATTAATGAAGTTATTTCCCCCTTATACTACCAACTTCCCTCAGGTGTAATTTAAAGTCATGCGCTCCGGCTGTGTTTCGTCAGGTAAAAAGTAATTAAAGCTTGGCTACGCAAAAGAGGAGGAAGGGGTTATTAGGAACTGTATCCAACTCACGATATTGCGATCGGAAAATATTTACGAGATTGAAGAAGAACGGATCGAATGACCGAAAATGGAGAAAGCTTCAAAAATTCCGGAACAGTATCGTACTGCCCCCGCATACGGGGGAGGATAATTTTTTGGCGCTCGCAATACGGGAAATGTTCCGAATTCTATCGATTGGAATACATCGATCCATGCATTTGCGGAAACGAAGGGGAGAAACTGTATTATTCAACGAGCCCTGATGGATGTGGCGGCCTCTATGGAAGACATTTTGAACCTTTCGAAAGTATGTCCAGGTATGGTCAGCAACACGTGCGAAGGATTCCTTCGCATTTTCGCACTTGGGTATATTTACCCAAATACCCGTTCCAACTTGATAAGTTCCACTTAGCAGGTATTTGCATCGATTATTTTTCGATTAGAATAAAAGTATATTGTGAAAATCACTCCAAAAAACCATCAAGGATAACAAGGCACATATACATTTCGTTTTCTATGAGTCTCTATTGCCGGCCTCTGTGGTTAGCGGCAAAAAACCGAGGTCCCTGGTTCGAATCCTGGTCAGGGCATGGTTGCTTGTGTTTGTCCTTTCTAGGTTAATTGTAAGAGTGGTCTCATAAGACTAAAATTCGCCTAAATAAAGACATGGTTATTATTATTATTACGAGAGCATCCTCAGAGCTTTGTCGACAGGATAAAACTGTTATTTATCATTTTCACAGCTATATCCTGTCCAATTAGCTCCTGAGATGCTCTCATGGAGAGCGAAATGTATTTACATAAGCTGGAAGTGTTTTCTTAGAAGTAATATTGGAGTGATTCATTACGATTTACTAATACCACCATCATTGGCCTAAACCACTCTTTCATTCGCTTAAAACATTAAAAAAAAAGCTGTTTGCCGTAATACCTGGCAGATTTCAAACGTAGGAGCTTTAAACTGAAGAAATGCAAAGGAATGGAAAGAAAAGAAAATTGGAACACTGCTGTTAATGAATTAGAGGTTTAAAAGCACTCCTTAAGACGTATGTAGGCAGGCGGAACCCGCGCTTGGAGGCAAACGAAACATTCCGGATTACCGATTTCTGGGAATCACTCGACGCACATTTCGGAAACAAAGCTTCCATTCTCAAGTGTCTCAGAACAATCATTTTCTTATTCTATAATCGGTAATCCGGAACTTCCCGTTTGCCTCTAAAGGCGAGTTCCGTCTGCCGACATATGGCTTACGGAGCGTTTTTGGACTTCTAAAAGGAAGCGATCTAAATTGGAATAAATATAGCTACCCTTGGCTTTGGTTCGACGGTAACTAAACATCTTCTGAACGCTATTTTCAGCGAGGAAAAAAACAGAGATCAGAATTTCTCATAGTCAGCAATTCATGATCAAATGATATATAAAATACTTTCGAATAACTAATGTAACGGCGCTATGCTTCCACAAACAGGGAAAAAATCAACTTTGCTTCCTTTAAATATAAGTCGACCCATACCTTCACTAGAAGAGAAAGTAAATTGGAGAAGCTGAACCTATTTCTTTAAAAATTTCCTTTCGCTTGGATTCCTTGGATGGAAAGCTTTTTTCTTTTTCTTGGCTATAAACCTTCTTTAGAAATCGTGGCAGTTTTGAGACGAACCGATCAATGAAAAAATAGCTTTTCTGCTGGCGAAGCCATGAGTAATTTTATTTTAAAAATTTGAAAAGAAAGTAATCTTAAAGTTGGACTCCCAAAAATAAAATTTCTGTAGACAAAATAAAACTAAAGATAGGTCGAGCTTTTCAATAGTCTTTATATCATATTTCCCTATAGAGCTGCGATGTACTAATCATACTGTAGAATATGCATTGATTTCATTCACTTTTACGTCTCCTACTATGAGGCCAAGTCAGGGTGAGAGGAAATACACAGGAAGGCGAAGAATTCTAAATAAAATGAAAACATAGTGGTAAAAGAAGTCCTATTAAGTGTAAATGACGATTGAGAGTCTATTTAAAGATATAATGCGCAGAGACCTATTGCAATAGGAACCGCTTCGACTACATTAATTGCGAATGAAAGAGCGCCTCCGCATTTCCGACCAAGGGGACAGGAGAGCGCTCTTGAGAAGACGGGAAAATCATGGGATCAATCGTGAGTTTGCTGAACCAATACTCACCCGGCAAAGTGGAAACCATCGAGGCGGGCTTAATGGAAATAACCCTGCCGCACTACAATCAATAAATCTCGATCCAATCGGAAAATAAAAACACCGCCTGGTTAACGATAACGGGTTATAACCGGGCGTTATAGAAGTCGCCCCCGCAGACCTCCCTAATGGAACGACACGAATGGTCCTCGCTATGGAGAAGATGGACGTGGGATATTAACGAGGCCGCCCTTCCCTGGGGCCTGATTCGTTCTCCACAAGTGCTCCCCTCTTCCATATTCCTTGAACCCTAACCGACAGATATATCGCTTCACACGAAGATACGCGTTTGCCATCTCGACAACGCACCCTCCAAAACAACTCTCTCTACACTCTCAATCCTTGTGTCACCCTCCCTTGTACAAACAACCGTTCGCTAGAGCAACCTCCTGTGACCCTAAGCGACGCTCTTAACTCCCCCACTTCCCTTAAAATCTCATCTCTCCGAAAGCAAGGGCCGTACCGCGTTCATAGTTATGCCATGCGAACGACAAACAATCAGCTTTTCCCAATCGGCGAACGCGGTTGCATATCTTATCGGGAAAACAGCACTCAGAATCGGACGGCTTTGGCTCTGCGGAGACAGCGCGGGCGTCAGGACGGAATCGGTCCATTACTGAAAGGGATTGGGGATTCCGGCTCCGTCGAAATGACGTAAATTCTGTATTTATCTTTCCTTAGCGTGAGGTAAAACTGGAAGGCGACTAACCAGCGACTGCTTTTATCATCATTAGCGTAAACATTTGGGCTGCAAATGAATACTTCCATCCTGTTCACAAACATCATATTACCTTACACCTGTCATATCATCCCACTTACAAAAACTACATAAAATTATTCAATGAACTGAAAACAACGATATAAAAAAAGGAATTATGACTTTAGTAAAATCTGGTTTGGACGCTTATATTCCCGGTATTAAACATAAATATCAGATCAATTGAAAAAATCAACCTATCGATGAAAAACTGAATTAAGTTTAACATTACAACAATGCATAATTCTTCAGGGGAAAATCCTTGAAATTTATTCTCCTAAAATAGGATAGAGTGGATAGAGCAAAGATAGGGTAGGGTGGAAATAGAGCAGAGTGTTTAGTGTGCTAGCGTCCAACGAGTTCCATCTCGTTCAAGTCCCGGCTAATCTGATTTCTCCTATTAGAGAATAGTTGTGTGTATTTTTCGATCATAATTATTAAAATAGATGTAATAAGGATCATCTTCCTGATTCCATTAAAAAAGAGGGGGCGAATCGGACCAGCGGGTTAATAGGAACGATTTTCAAAAAGTGCGTATAATTCGGAAACGTTAATGCTGCAACCGACAGCTGCATACAATGCTTCTTTGAAACCTTATCCTGATGACAGACTCGAAATTAGAACATTTTGGCAGTATTTCTTTTTTTGATACACTGTCGTGTGTAGGCTCTCTACGATAGAGAAGTGGGAAATTGGGTTTTTATAAAAATTTTCATAGATTCAACAGATGGTGAGAATGTAGCCATTTCTCGGATTTCATTTTTCTTTACTGAAAGTGAAATGAAAACCTTAGCTAATATAATATGTTACTTTTTCGTGCCTTGCATGGCATTTGTTGCTGCCAAATATCCTAGAAAATCAGAATACTCAGTCGGGCGAAAAGGACCACCACTTATTTTCCATGATGCAGGTCGCACGCAAAGCATTACACTACTTCCTGCTCTACTGCAAACGAAACGTAAGTGGTATACAACTGATACTTTTAAATCGTTAGCTTACTATTTATTTTGAAGGGGCCATACCACCGAACACTGGCATCATCAGCCGTAATCGAAGAGGCAACGATGACAGAAAAAAGTAAAAAGAACGCTACAGACACTTCCAGAAACCTATTCGATAAATAGTCTTCAGACAGGGAAGACAATCTTAAGAACGGAGAAAACTGAGCTGAAGACACGTTTTGTGGATTCTGCTCTAAGTCTCGTTCGAATCCATCACAATTTGGAGACTGGATAAAGCGCATGAAAAGTAACTGTTGGTATCATAAGCACTGCATAGGTGTGAAAATGTTTCATAAATTTACTTGCGGCAAATGTGTTTAATTATTTGAGGAAAATGTGTTTCAATTTTAAAACTTTTGCTTGAATACAAGTATCGTCAAAAGAATTCCAGACTATACTAAATTGTAACAAATAAAAATATTGTAAATTTATGATTTTGTCATAAAATTATAGAAATTCTACGAATCTATACATCGATTAATTGGCCCCATTCTGCTTCTCAAGTGGTTCTGTTCCCCCTCCAGTCGTCGGGCGAATACGACCGTACAGTCACTTCAAGAAATCATTCCAGCACCGTACACTTCACAAGGAATCATGCTGCAAATTACATTTAAAACAAAACAAGTATCAGGGCTACCGTTGGTTACGACTTTAGAAATTTCTCACTCGTATAGATGGTGAAATCGACGATTTCCCTTTCCGTGGTCCGATTAACCCCCCTTTACTATATCAATCATAAATATAAATTTAATGGAATATATACAATTTATTCATATACGCCTATGCTTAGGGGGCATTTAACTAAACACTAAGTTTGAAAGTGGCATTACTGTGTAGTGGTAAACACACTACAGTGTTACTGTAGTGTGACTAACAGTCACAAATATCAGTACAATACCTTTATTGCAACTACTTTCGTACATCCTGTGTTGACTGATTGTCCACTGTAACTGGATAATCCAGTCAGTAAAATAAAATAATGCTTACCTATTTGCTTATAAGTATATCTATTTTTTACAAGCTTCCCCTTAGCTACTCACTCGCTGAGCAAATATTTACGCTTGGCCAAGGGCGTTTCCGGGAAAATGAACTTTTTACTTTTCTCTTCGGCCGTTTATCTATCTCGAGCCGCGGTCGGAATCCTTCGCGAATGGAAAAACAAATGCGAAGCGTCCGGAAGAGGCGATTTTCCAAACGACAACCTCATCTCGTTAAAATTCAATATTTCCTCTAGTGAAAATGAGTACGTCCGAAGTCTATCGCTCGAAACCGGATGCTTATTGTGCGATGCGTATACAACCAAACTCGATTATGACGAGCAGCCATGCAAAGTTGAACAGCTGCGTTGAACCGATACCGATTACATGTTTGGTTTCCTAGGATCGACCGCAAACTTTCATCTCAAATAAGGAGCGAATCTGAGCGCTGTATTGAGCACAATCGATCTTTTGCGAAGAAAGGAAAGGTTTTACATAATGAAAAATTAGCATACATTATTGGAATATATTTTTGGTCGGGTCCTGCTACAGTACTGCTACACGATGAATAAAATTTTAATCATTTGTCTTTTGTTACGAGATAGAGAAAAATGTATCTTTTATTTACTTTGTCTCATTCTTGTTCATGGCTGTGATGATATGGAAGCTAATGAGGTATTAGTAACGCTGAATAATGGCACTGATTAAGGTTTCTCCTTATCCAATGTCACGAAAAGTGTCACTCTTAGAGTCATTGTGCTTCACTAACGAGGGCTTGTTCTGCCTACAGCATCCTGGCTTAGTGAAGAAAGGAAAAGAAAAATTACCTCACTCCTCATCTTGCCTAGTAAGCCTCATTTTCCTCTCCTAGCTCTTAGTAGCTGACGGTAGTGAGTATGAGGTCCCAACCGGCTTTCGGACTGAATACTTGACAGACAGAATTTTGGTCGAATTAATTACGTTCTTTCCATTTTATATTCGCATGGAGCCTCATGTTTTTCGATGTATGTATGTATTTCAAATCAAACGCATCCGACTTGAATAGTGATATCTCGGTTAATAGAGGTAATTCTGTCAAATATCGTCTTCCTTGGTTTATTTTGGTGGGATGAAATAAAAAAAACCAGGAATTACAAACTAGGATTTATTATCCTTCATCAGCCGCTCATACTACATAACCAACATCATCCCACGCCATAAGACGCCGAGCGAGAAACCGCCAAAAAAGAACATCGATAATAGACCAAACATGCTACCAACGTTAAAAAAAATTAAACGCATATAATATGGTGGGGAAAATTAAAAAAAACCCCAAGCAAAATTGTTTTAACACAATTTAAATCACCTTTTATTTCACATTTAACAAATTAGTCCCGGAATCACCTTCATTAGCTCGATGCCTCATAATGTTATAAATCGTAACATTCGTATAACAATGGCAATAAACCGCCACTCTCTTCTTCTAGTAACCTATGAAGGGTAATATCTATCATGATTCGGTTTGTTTATATCTTCACTGTATATGTCGATAATATAAATTGTATCACTTAACAACCGTTTTGTTTCCAACAAAGTGAAGGAGAAATTTGAATGTGGTTGGAAAAAATGATGAAATTGTATAACATGTAGAAGATTACTATTTTTTATTCGTGGAATGTATTTCTTCTGATGACGTGGTTAATACAGGCTTAAGTTGGGAATAACTTCGTCAACGGCCTCACCACGACAAAAGCACTGGTTCTCGTCCGACCACCGAAGCTAAACATCGTCGGGCGTGTTAGTACTTGGATTGGTGACCACCTAGTACACCAGGTGCTGTTGGCATTTCCTTTTAATTTTTCGTAACTTTTTTATTAATTTTTTCCTAATTCACCAAAACTAACGATTTTAGCCGTGTCTCGGCGTTATTGTACACACTATTCTGGTACACCATCATTGTTCCTTATTACTTACAATATTCGGGGAAGAACATATTGAGAACTAACGAAACTTCCTGACAGAGGGGAACAGTTGTGATTATCGATAAGGAAAGCTAAGCGGATAAAAAGTTTCCCTGAGGTAATTTAGAGACCCATTCCTTATGAATCAATGATGCATTAACAGGCTTATAATAATTATCTAGAAACAGAAGGATACACTTGGTCAATTTTCCACACTATTTATTAGCGACCGGTTTCGTAAGTTGACTTACATCTTCAGGGTAAGTCCTTAAATTTACTTAAATCTTCAAGGTTAAATCTTAAGGTTACTTAAATCTGCAAGGCCTGAAGATGTAAGTCAACTTACGAAACCGGTCGCCAATAAATACAGTGTGGAAAATTTACCAAGTGTATCATTCTGCAATGGCTTTCCACGAAGTCACGCCTGCTAATATCGATTTTATTATCTAGAAATATTTCATTACCAAAATGTTCATAGTGTAGCATCAACGTTGAATTGTACTTCATTTATGAGTAATAGAATAACTATACCTTTAGTTACTATTTAAGAACGAAATTTACGCGCTATAGAATTCCGCAGCAACAAAGTGAGCATTTAAAGTAAACGAGTGTTCAAATGAGATATTTCCCCAAAAATGTTTTCTATAGAGCCTAGTAAGTGCTACTGTTGTTACAACAGTTCTGCCCCGCTTGTTCGAATGAATCGCGGCTTATCAACGCTCGGAGTTATGTTTACAGGGAGGAAAAGTGTACTGAGAAGAGTTATCGCAGCTCCTGGCGCTTTATATAATAACGCATTTGTATACTTACATAATCCTCTATGAAATAATAAATTTCGAAGGCCAGAAGTTCGCATTCTTCGGGAGAGGGAAGCTTTTCAAACGGAATAATAGAGAAACAGACAAACGAACTGAGCACATTTGCCAATTCAGCGATTTGTCACTTAATCTAGCGAATTATTCCTTCTTATAGCGGCCGTTCTTCTGTCTCAGCGACATCTCGTAATCTACGAAGTATGTTCTATTACGCCGACCCGTATACTCATACTATAACACGTTTGACGTATTTAAAATTAAAATATTATTACTTTAAGAATGTAAAAAACAGAATATTCATACTTTCATTCATAAATTTAGCTTGCGTAATCTCTGAACTAATACTTAAATTTTAGAAGAGAATTCAAGCTATTTTATTTCTTAACTACTTTTTAGGGATATTTTCTCTGAGTTAGCGAAGTTTTAGCTACTTTCCAGGATGCATCTAGCGACATTTTCAAACTGAATTGGCATCTATGGAACTGAGGCTTGACTGAGTATTACTTTAAGTAGGTAAAGACATAATATTCATACTTTAAATTTAACTTGTGTAATCTCTGAATTATTCCTCCATTTATAGAAGAGAATGCAAGCTATTTCATTTCGTTAACTACTTTTTAGCATTATTTTTTTCTGAGTTAGCAAACTTTTAGCTACTTTCCAGGATGCATCTAGCGACATTTTCAAACTGAATTTGTGTAATCTCTGAATTATCCCTCCATTTATAGAAGAGAATGCAAGCTATTTTATTTCTTTAACTACTTTTTAGGGATATTTTTTCTGAGTTAGCGAACTTTTAGCTACTTTCCAGGATGCATGCAAGCATCTAGCGACATTTTCAAACTGAATTGGCATCTATGGAACTGAGGCTCGCTGAAAACGGACCATCTGGACCCGCACGAACACACACGAACGGTGAAAGTCGCCGATGGACTGCGAAACGATCGCGTGAAAACGGCCTCGACCGTAAAATGGCCGAATAAACCAGATGATTATTACACTAGCTCCGTATCTATATTCCGCGGCAGGAAATACAAGCCATAAGGTGGACTCGATAATTCATTTCGCGGCCGCTTTCTTTTTTCCCCTCTGATACTCGGAACAATTGACGGGCGGGGTGCGGCTTTCCCGCGGACGGCCGCCCTTCGAAAAGGGGAGTCATTTTCAGGCCGCAGACCGCCCTAATCTCATGCGGAGGGCTGAAAAACAAAGCCTGGATGAACGGCAGCCCAATTGCGGTGCGTGGGGCGATATTTCGGTGGCGCGTATCCTTCGCGATTATGGCGCCCCCGCTGGGATAATTTACGACTGGAAACGAGCGATTTTGACGGGAGCGGTAACGCGGCCCCGACACCTCGCTTAATTTTCTCCCCATCGCACTCCCCCGCGCCGTGATACGATCCGTAGGAATCTATTGTCCGATGACGGCGAGCAACGACAGGCTTACTTCCGAAGATAACGGCGGACCGATATCCGACGAAAGGAACTCGCTTTCTGATGCTCCATTGTTTCCCGCGATCACAGTTCGCGCTCCCGAGGGAGGTGCGAGATTAAAACTTCGAGATGTCATTTCGTTTGGCGCGGAATGGAATTTCCGATACTGCATATACTCCTGAAAGCTGCAATGCGTGAAAGGAAATGGACAATAGGGGGGAAAGAGGATCTCGTTATGTTTTATTAATATTTTGCGTCAATTACGAACAATAATTTCTGCTATCACACCACGGTGAATGGAATGTTTCCGTTACCCTTTCGACAAATGATAATTATGCACATTTCCTATATTTTTGTCACAGTTCTGTTTATGAGAATGATGACATGAAAGGTATCGATTAGTAAGTAGTGAGTGATGATGCTTATTGGGAGTGATTTTGGTAGTTTTTCTCGAATTTTACAGAGTAATTTTCATGCACTTTCGTTGAGTTTTCCGCCTCTAGCATACTGGTACAGGAAAGCTTGCTAATGCTTGCTTGCTTACTAATGGAGCAACTATTTTATTTTACGACGAATAAAATAAAATAGAGATTTACAATTTACAGATTCCATAGAGTAAGTGGAACCTGTAAATATTTCTCTGTGGAATCTGTGAACTGTAAATCTCTATTTTAATTTATTCATCGTAAATAAAATGATTGTTCCATTATAGTGGAGTTCTACCTAGTTAAGCCTTCTCTAGTTGATCATACAGGGCTTACTACTTCACTCCTCATCCTTCCTAATCGCCTCATTCCCTTTCCAAACCTTTCGGTAGGTTAGGTAAAGGTGTTGAGGATCCCCTAAGACTTCGGGTTGATGATTTTACAGAAAGATAGATATACTTCTAAATTTATTTTGCAAAGTTGAAAAAGTCAAGTCATGGCGGAATGTACAGGTTGTTTTCTAATTTTATCTGAGACAATTGCAAGCTGACACATATAGCATGATAGATGTTTCACAGAACATCATAATATCAACAACCATGCGGGTAACGCATTTGTAACCTTAAACGAGCAATTAAATGAGTTATGCAAATGCTATTACGTACTTTTGACATTTATTCAAGATGAATGAATATTAAAATTTTGTCTTCTGAAACACATGCAGTGGAAGTAGAGGATTACTTACTACACTACCTTTCCCATCGGTATTTGCGCCTAATGGCCAGAAAATTAGAACCAAACACATTTCGTACAGCGCATATATTCGTTTTGCATGCTATAAAGCGCTTTCAACCGTCATTATGTGAGGAAGTTTCAGCGTACACGTGATTGTGAATATACGACTCGAATATAACTCGTATCATCATCGATAACTGGGAATTTCGGAATCTCTCAGAACTAATTTCGAGTCATACATAAACATCATACCTTAATGGACGGAATGTGTTTTCTTTAAGTACATTTTAGAGAAAAATATACCTTTCATTTACTTTTGTCACAGTACTGTTCATGGTTGTAATGTAACTTAAACACTGACTTCTGAGCTGTCAGTGATGCTGATAGTAGTCATTTAGATCACTCCCAGTAGGGTGTTATGACAAATGTTACTCATAGGGTCACTGTGATCCACTAACGAGCTCTTGTTCCAATTAAGGCATTCATAGTAGAACGTAAGGGTAAACTACCACATTCCTCATTTCGCTTAGTTAGTATTATTCTCTCAATAGATTTTCGTAACTGACGGTGGAGGGTTTGAGGTTCACACATATTACAAACTCCTTCACACCTAACAAACAGGCTTAATTTTAGGGAGATATAAATATAAACACACACAGCGACATATAAATTCAGATCTATTTAGTTTACAGCTGGATGAGTCGTTTTCTGATAAAACAAGTTGTATTCGGATTTCAAAGTGTCTAGCAGAAACAAAATTTACGCCCTGAATAGCGTGAATATGGGATACACCAATGTAAAAATTCGGTATTAATGGAATGGTTACTACGTGGTCGAGTGGCTGAGTGATCAACGAAACGTCTATTGTTTACGACTCACGAGTTGGGGCGTTCCGCGAAAATATCAGCGAAGTTGACAGTGGTTTTCACGTGATGACAACGCGTAACGAACAAACGAATTTTCCGTTTTACGTATCGGTGGGGATTGACAATGAAAGCCATACCTCGGTCTCTGAATGTAGCAAGCAAGAGGGAAAATGTAACGTGCTATCATAACAAACATACCCGTGATATGTTCATAGAGGTCATGTCTGCTTTCATAGAATAAACACGTTTACACAACGCACTCAAAACTTGAAGCGATTTGCGTTCGGCCTTTTGATTAATTTTTTTTCGTAATTCGTCATCTTTAGAGAAAGGAAAACTTTAGGGGAGAGACTTGAATAAAAATATTCAGACTGTAGAAAATACAAGATATTTTAATTTTTTTTCTATTACGAATTAAATGATACTGTCGGTGGTTTTAGTTGCTTTTCACTCTATTATTATCTGCTACTACTTTCCAACGGCGGAGTAATTTCTTTGTGTATCTTATGCAAAGATAAGCCAGCCAGCTTTATAATCATCTCCTTCACCAATTTTACTCAGTACCTTTAAACGCATTTAATTCATAAATTTATTCCTATATTTTGTACTTATAGAAGTTAACCTTCGTTAATTCCTTTAACGATTCGCATCTACTAGTCCTCGATGGATGCTTTTTGAATTGACTGTCGATGGAGTAATATGATAAACTGATAGCAGTAGGTCTGAAATATCGAGAGTGCCTCGATTTCCATGGTTACCTGGAGCTATGCTTGAATGTAAACTCATTTGAATAATGATGAAATGAATTTGATATGAAAAAATCAACAAATATTCCACACGTGCCAAAATAGTGATAAGAGGCGCATAATAAAATTCGATTGGGACAAAATTAATAATGCAAATCGAAAAGAAAAAGTTAAAAATAGGTTCTTGTTCTAATCATTCTTCTTGAGAAGATCAAATCGGTTGTAATCACCAGTAAAAGAAATAAACGGGGAGAATAAATTACAGTATTCATGGGTACGATTATGAGTTAGCTTGAACTCTACGTGTATGTATTCTCATAATGGATTTTTTCACTGTGGTAACTAAGTAGAGTCAAAAAATATTTTCTTACATATTTATTTCGCAGCGTTACACATTCGATTGGCCGTAGAACGAAAGAGAGAGAGAGAGGTTTATCTAGTTAGAGAAGGACAAGAGGATAGATAAATCCATGTTAATAGGTACGGGCAACCGAGGAACTACGTCCCTTAATCCTCTCCCAACCCTCCCGATTCTCCGATAACAGCTTCCCTAATAGGGATTCGATCGGGGTTCCGCTCCTGAAAACGACACTGCGGAAAACAAAAGCCCCTTTCTCCGTCGACTATTTCCCCCGAGGGACTAACAACTTCCTCCCGCCGCTTATAAACCGCAGGGCCAATTCTGCCGTGTCTCCCTCCGCCATTTCCCCGACGCGGGGCTTATTTACATGTGTTATGAGTCGCATTAAGTGGGCGTGGAGAGGCGTGTGGGGGCCGCGGAGAGGATCAAAGCGGTGTCCGCGGGATTTTCGAGGGGTGTCGGAGTTGGTATACATGGTTAGGGATGCGAGTCCCCCGCGTGTTCGAGCCCGGCGAATATGCGATGAATTACCGGACATTTAAAGACGGGTGCCATAAAAAATGAGATTCGGAAGAGGAGTTTTCACAATACGCCATGTCTCCAGGGTCACTTTGCTGGAGAGTGAGTGGGAAACGGGAAAAATACGATAGCGGACTTAAAGTCAAATCCTTTGCATTTAAAAGCTATTGTATGTGATTCCGAAAGAGGTTTATAAATTATAGTATATGGACAGAATTCTAAAGCAAGGGAGTTTGGCATGAAAATTAACGTCATCGAAACTGGAGTTGTGAGATTTACGTAAAGAAAGAAATTAAGCGGTTGTTGGGGAGAACTAGAGCAGATAGATCAATTCCCCTATCTGAGAAGTGACCTTCTTGGGATGGATGGCAGCAGATGAGGTCAGAACAAGAGCAGCAGCTCTCATGAGGGCTCCCGGATAGCCAAGTGGGCACCGCGTTTGACTTCGATGAAAGCGGTCCCGGGTTCGATTTCCGGTAGAGCCCTACGTGCAAAATGATCTCAGCTGTCGAAGCACTTTTAATAATACTACTACTTATCACCCTCATGAAACGAAATAAACTTGAGACGAAAGGTCTTATCAAGGGATTCAGGACGAGATTGGTAAAATTTTACGTATGAAGTGTTTCGCAGAAAGGATTTGAAATGTAAACATGTGAAAGAAAGTAGGGCATCAAAAATACAAATTTTGCTAAAAAAATTTCCAAACGATTTCACTTTATAAATATACATTCGCTCAAATAGCGTGACAGCTAGAAGTATTTATCCATGAATAATATAACTCTGTATTGATTGAATTATGACTCGTATAAACACGGATACAGATTACATATGATTCGGATACCAGAAAATCTGTTCGTATGACCACTATTTTATGCAACTATTATTATGTTTAGCTCTTCCGTATGCTTTTTTGCTCAAAATTTGAATTCTAATAAATAATAGGATCCTGTATGGGAAAGTTTTCGGGAAACTAATAGAGAACAAAACCATAGAAATTACTAATTTAATTTAACCAAACACCTTTCATCCTAGGCTCTCGAATAATATGCAGAAAAATATTTGAGAGTCAAAGCAGTGGTGGGAAGAGGAGTTTTTGGACACGCCAGGCCTTTTCTCTTTCTACATAAATACCCGGCAAACCCTGCAACGTTTGGCAGGTGGTTTAAGCACCGAGCGTTCGTGCTAATTCTTTAGCTTATTGTAGCCGTGTATTGGCAAGAATGAGTCCTTAAAACGACTTGTTCTCTTATTTTACACTGTTAGATGGATCGGCTGAAGCAGCAGGGATGTGGCATAATACTGATTACGTCTCACCATTTACGTCTTCCGCAAATGTGCTTTCTCTTAATATATCAAGCAATCGCAGCTTGGCAACTAATCCCCCTTTTTTGAAGGATTCGCAACCTGCGTCTGAGAGCGTTTTCATAACGCTTGCTTTTTTATCGTAGCAGTTTTTAACAAATCGTAATGTCTCGAGCGACACTTTATCGAGTTTTCGGGTATGCGTTTCATCCCCCGTATCCCATATGCTCGCGCATATTCCAGATGGGGCATGACCACGGTGAAATAACATCGCTCTCTAATCCTTCCTTCGCATCTAACTACAATACGCTTTATAAAACCGAGCTTTTTAGTTGCTCTACCGCAGACTTCTCGGATATATGCGCTCCGGTTTAAGTTCTTATTAATAGGGATCCCTAAAAATTCCTCTGAATGGACTATATACATTTGAAATCCATAAATAACCATACATCAAATGGATCGAAGTTTTCATTGGAAGATGAAGATTTGAAAATTGAGGGCATGCGGAAGAGTGACCGTTTTACTATTGCGGACGTGGAGTATTCAAAGGAAGATAGCAGATAGGCGAGTTGTTATTGGAGGAACACGGAAAGAGAAAAGAGAGAGTAGGAAAGGGGAGTCAACTTTGTTGTTGATAACATTATACAGGAAAGCAATATCGGAAAAAGTATGAGAGGGAAAATAAGATAAAGATGATTTAGAAGATGAGTCTTTGATATAATCCTATGAGACGGCACTCTGAAACGGACTATCTTTAAAAAGAAACTTAAGACTCGATAGAGAGTAGACTTTACCAGCAAGCACGTGTACTATCAGCTACCCAGCTGATAATTTGCGCTCTAATCAAATAAAATTTTAATTACATTAATCTTGATAACGCCGACATAAGGGAAACGAAAATCGATAGCCAATCATGGAACGAGAAATGGATTAGAGGACACATCAGAATCTGATGCAGATCTATAAAAAACTTCGGAAAACATTCCTCGGATTAAAAGGCTAAATTTCTCCGGATGCGAAGAAAAAATACGGGAATAAACATCCGTCCCATTTCGGAATCCCTAGCAGTTCGGGAAACGTTTCCTCAAAATCCAATTAGGACCATAAGGTTTCGAAAATTTCGTAAAATTAGTGAGGATGGAAGGATGAATTAAATGGATCCGAGGATCAAGCGTGTGAGAGGGCGATTTCGGAAATACAGCTAAAAACGTCAGGAGGGCGATTTCCGTAACAACATTTTGTCATTTAGGGGGTGACGATTTAGCTAGGCCTCGCAAACTGTAAATCCCGATTGGACATATTGAACAAATTGGATCCATTCGGAGATAAAAGTTTCACCGACGGTTTAGAGAGAAGTGGGAGCAGAGAGAGTGGGAGCAGAGAGAAGCGAAACAGGATTCGAGAGATGGCAAACGTATTGACAATGGCAGGGGATGGAGGGGAACGAAGAAGACTTTTGGTGCGAAAATGAAATAACACGTGTAAAACTAATGGAAGCAACGAGCTTTCGCTAATTTCTCCACCTTAGAAAGCGTAACGCGGCTTTCATACTTCGGATACGGTTGAAATTCGTCAATGGCTGAAGTTCGTCGGAGAACGTCAATAAAAAGTTTCTAGAGAGAAATTTCATGTCAGTTGTGATAACTTTCAGAATATTATTATTAAATTGGGTACGCATTTGGCTAAAATTAAAATATGTACATAGAAACAAAAGGTTAAATGAACACATTTGTACATATGTAAATTAATGTAACGAATACAAATGCAAATAATGTTTTAAAAACATGAAATGAGCATTATTTTACTAAGAGATTTATTTCGGAACGAAATAAGTTACCTGGATCGATCTCCGACCCCTTATTTGAAAGTAATTAATCTTTCAAGAAGAAACCTTGTAGGAGTAATGTAACGATTAGTAAGGATTAATGGGATTTTTATGGAAAATAATGAGGACAGTACTGAGACAGCTTGACAGGGCAAAGAGGGCATCTATTTTTACTAGAAAATCATTTATTTTTAAACTAAAATTTCAATCTCCTTCATCTTTAATATATTTAAAGCATACCACTCTTTAAACATTCTGACACACATGCATAACGGGCATGGGATCAAATGGCTGATTTATTAAATTAATATACTGCTCATACAGTGAAATTTTTACGGGTACCCTACTTCGTAGACATTTACAATCTCCTTTTGGCTGAAACAACATTAGATATTAAATTCATTATTATAAATACAATTTTACGAGTGTTGATAGCGACATAAAGATTGATGGTTATTTAAAAAGGAATGAAAACAGCATTCGACAATTGTTAAATATCGTTGATGAAAATGACTGGCCCAACCATAATAATACCAAATCCTTCAGAACTCAATAATTTTGGACTAGAATTAAATTCCATCGACATCGAGTATAAATTAACAGAGGATCACGTCTCTCGATAACTACCTTCACGAGAGTAAATAATAACGAACAATTAGATTGACGACTGTTATGCGTGGATTGAAACATGTTAAATATTAATGATTATAATAGGATGCTCTCAGGGAATAAAAAATATTTCTACACTCCTGAAGTTGGCACACACAATTTCACGACGTGTACTGCAGATCGATCGATGACCTCGGCATTCACACGAACTAAATATTCCCCGGATCGGATTGCGCTTCTTTGGATTGCGAGGAAGTGAATTTCTCTTTAAGAAAGATATTTATCTAAGTAGGTAGATAAGGGCAGAATTAATTTGGATTACTCTTTAATATATGATAAAATATGAACAGGGAGGTAAAACTGAATAGATCAAAGAAGGATTGTTAAGATAAAACGTGAACGTGGATGTATTTTCTATTGCCACCGTACGGGTTAAAAATCTTACGTATTATCATTACATACTTACAAGGATTAAATGAAAGATGAGACTTTTTACTTCCAATTTTGCCCAAGACGTTTTGTATTATATTGCAGATTTCCGGCATTGATCCATTTAAAGAGAACAAAAACAACAGCTAGATAGTTGATTCGCGCATTAAGAATTCCTCAGAAACCAATAAATTCTATCCTCTCTGGCCGGACTTAGTGGAAAGACGTTCTGAAGGAATAAGTAAAACTTTGTAACATCTACAAGATCTTTAAATACGATCGGTTTCGGCTAGAACGCCATGGCTACCTGATGATGGCCTTGTAGCCGAAACAGCTCGTAATACTTGTGGATATTACACATTTTTACTTATTCCTTCATCAGATACCTACCTTTAAAAGTGTGAGAATGTTTGACTATATTTGCACTATATTCACATAAATACGTATCGATCTACCTCTCGTGCATTAAATATTAATGGTTATGACGCTGTGACGTTTCTTAACAATACTACCTCTCCGTGCCTTTCTATTCTCGCAAGCATCTTTCGCTTATAGTACAACGGAGTACATTTGAAAATATCTAGCGTGTTTAGAAAGACGGATAACAAATTACTTTTCGAAAAGTAACAAAACGGACGTTATTCATTGACGTCAAAAATACATTCCCGCTAAACCGGGGCAGGAAATAAAGAACCGAGCAACGAGTTCATTTTTGCACCCTTGTCGCCTTTATCTTTAACCTACGCGTGGCAACAAAGAAAACAAAGACTCTTTTATTTACCGATACCGTATTTTCATTAAAAGGCCATAAAAACTACAGCCGCAGTCTCTGGGGCAGGTGTTTATGCCCGTGAATTTAACGTCGCGATGACGGAAAATCTCCTCGTGGACCTCATTTTGCGGGACACCTGATCCCGGTGATTAATTGACGTTCGGTTCCAACAAAGCGACCTGTGAAACACATTCGGCCCTCGAGGTTAAGCCTTCCACCACACCTCTTCAAAGTCTTTCCGCTGCGCAATTAATTACTACTTCCGGAAAAATGCGATGCGTGCCATTTACGAGGACTAGTCCTAAAGAAACAAAGAAAGAGAGCTGTCCGTGAACCTGAGGCCAAACCCCGGCGGAAGCGATCGATGAAAAGGAAAAACGGCACGTTTTCGACGAGAGCGCTGCACCACAACCAATCCGGACGCGAAGGCGAAAAAAATAACGGCCGTAATCCTGTTATTCAAATTTCATAACTCAATCGCGTTCCTGCCCCGTGCTTTTCGGTGCCACGCAGCAGCAACACGTGTTAAGACTTCGCATGGTACATTTACTAATTCATAGGTGGCTCCGTGTCGCTGGAAAAACAACCGTGCGCCTGACGAAAAATCCGATCTCATTCGCGACAGTCGTGTCATAATTCTCTGCGTTTTGACGTTCCATTTTGCCATCGCGCTTGAATCCATACCAGGGATTTCTTGATGGCCGAAAAAATAGAATATTCTCCAATTGAGTTTTCATATAGAAATTGCTGTAACTACAACCCCCACATACAACCCCACACCCTATGCCTACTGCAGGTTTTTGCCGGGGTTCCCTGCAGCCCCGGAAAAATGTCAGGCACTCCTTACTGTCCTCCCCTAACCAATAACACAAGCCCTGTTAAGGCACCTGCCAAAGCGGGGCGATACACACAACTCATCTTCAATCCAAATAACTTCAGAAACAAATAACTGAACTGATCTGAAGTTCTGAACGCGTATTGCGTACCATACATGAAAATGATTGGAGGTAGAAGTATTTTTAAAAGTACTTCAAATGCAGAGATCATTTCGCACAGAAGGGCTCCCACCGGGATTCGAACCCAGGACTTTTATAAATTACAATGCGAGGAATAACAGATGTGAAAAATAGCAACATGACTGGGAATCGAACCCAGGTCTCTAACTTTCCTGGCAGGTATTCTAATATCAGTTAGATTATTATATTATATCTACTAGAACAACTGTCCGGAAAGTGAGAGACCTGGGTTCGAGTTCCAGTCATGTCGCAGTTTTTCACACCTGTTATTCCTTGGGTTACAATATTACAGCCGCAGGGCTCTTCCGTTCTGTTATTCACCTTTCCCTAATCGTTAATTACAAGGTGCTTATTTCTTATCTGCTGATGGTACAGGTATGTGATTCTAGCAAAGCAATACAGGAGAAAAGATTTACTTATTATACCGAAATAGATAGGCCGAGTCTATGGATCGCTACTTTAATTTAAAAGTGACCGTAAATGAAAACAGAGTGGGTGTGATTCAACAAATTAGAGTGTAATTACGTTAAATTAAAACTATGAGGAACATGAGTAACACATGAGTAGACGAATCAGACAAAACTATATTCAGCATTACGTAAAAACGATGACACGATGTCATAAGAGCTTTTGATAATAATCACATATATCGGTGGTCTTGCTGAGCGATTTCATCAAACTAACGATGAAATCCGAAAGTATTATCCTATAATTCAAGATACCAATCTTTATAGATAGCTAAGTTAACTTCCCAAAATAATTTAGTAGGTTAACTTTCATACAACAAAGATCGTGCCATTCGTATTCGTGTTTAGTTTTATAACCCCATTGCGCATTGCTTTATTTGAAGTGCATTCCGTTTGCTACATGCAGTTTACTTCTTTCTTTAAACTATGCTTACGTCTTCATTTTCAAATGAAACATTATGAAGTTATAGGTAGCGAAGCACACCTGTTATTATCTTCCATTCTTCTATTCCAAAGAAACCATTCGGGAAAGCGGGACCAATTTATAAGGGAAGGGCATCCCAAACTTCTTAGCATTTGCTTAACTTCAGCAGAGTCAAGATGTCATCCAGGCCACGCAAGAGGGGGACCAACGATCTGAGCTTAAGGGCACCAAATTACTCATAGCATACGTGAGGCATCTCTCGGAAATAAATTAGAACGCTTATATGGAACTTTAATGCTGAGTACTATCATATTGTATAAGAAAACGAGAGGATATTAAGTTTTTACTAATCTTTAAGAGAGAATCACGCGATTACAAATGCATCGTTAATTTTTAAAAACAAATTTATACGTTAACGTAAAGTATTTCTAGTCTCAATCACAAACTCAATAACTTAGATTAGACTTCTTTCGAGGAAAACTTATTAAGTTTTTGCTCTTAGTTTCTTATTTACCTCTTAGTTTTTCCATTTAAATAATAGCATAGTTAGTTTCAATCTTGTATGCACTAAGTTTATGCAAAGAAATTCAAATTTTATAGCTAGCTTTTATCAAATTGAACGATAGAATATTGAACTTACTTAATATTCGAGAACTTCGTACTCATTCAATAACGACGAAATACGATTTCCTTTGCGAATTAAAATAATACTTCCGTCGAAATATTGATAATTAGAGAAGCAACAATAAAGCTTGTTATTGAAGCACGCCATGCGAGAACATGATTGAAATACCGGCCATATTAAATATTTATAATTTATGCAAATTAAAATTTTAATGTTGATATGTCCGCCATCATGAAATCATGATAATAGGGTAAGAAGTCCCAATGTCACAGTTCCATTTCCCGGTATTCTGCTCCGAGGAAACGGATTTCTCAGATATTACAGACTTAATAGAACAACTTCTGCATTAAATCACGAAGATTAAGAAAGGAAGGAAATGATGATGAAGTGACAAGATAGATGTCCTGTGTGCAGGAGTGGTGCCTTCTTAGATGGGCCCTCCTGATTATACTGTGTCCCAGAATAGCTTCAAAAATCCAAGGAGAGATAGTTTTGTCGTTTAGCTCTATGGTTAGACCGACAACTGGAAGAACCAGGCTCGAGTTCCAGCATCGGCAGAATTTTTCTCATCTAAAATCAAGCATAAGGAAAAACGAAAAAAGACACTTATACCATAACCGCAATATTTTATTCCACGATCATGGGTACGACCTTTTATGTCATCATCACCTGTACGGAAATAATGGTCGTGTTCTTTTTTCATCATTCTCTATATTGGAGGCCTACCACAAAGTCGAGAACGAATTATTAGATTTTAAAACTAAGCATGTAAACGATCCATTTTTCATCGCCTAATCGCGAAGATTGTCGGTTGGTTTTCGTTCTTCGTTGAACTTGCCCTAATTAAAGTACGAATAAATACAATCGTCTTTATTGTGGAAATGGGGAAAATGGGACTCTCGAGTCCTATTTTTTATTTAATCCCTACATAATACAAAGATGTCGAAATACACTGACATCGTAGAAATTATCTAGTCTCCCTCTAGTATTAGAGAGAGATAGAGTAATATGGGGTCGGACGAGTAGAGTTTATCTGTGAAGTTTCAGCCCGAAGGACGGTTGGGACCTCATCTCCTCTACCAACAACTACAAAGAACTAGGAGAGGAAAATGAGGCTTACTAGGTAAGATGAGGAGTAAAGTAGTTTGTACTTACTTTCCTCATTGAGCCAGAATGCTACGAGTATAAGCTATGAGAATGCTCAAATAAGCAGAACAAGCCCACGTTAGTGAAGCACTATGACTCTACGAGAAACACATTTCGTAAAATTACATAAGGAGAAACCTTATGTAATACCATTATTCAGCATAACTTATACCTCAGTAGCTTCCATATCATCACAGCCATGAACAAGGCTTAGACAAAAGTAAATAGAAGACTCATTTTTCTCTATCCCGTAACAAAAGACAAATGATAAATATTTCATTCATCAAGGTATAGTTGCAGGACCGATCCAGTTTGTAACCCTGTTTGTGATATCTATCTCGCAAAAGCGTGACCGTGGTTGGTCCCCTTGTCGCCTCATTCTAGGAAAAAAAAACATCGCTGCTTCTGAAGGCGTCTTTGGGAAACGAGGCCTCCATCAATTTATAAGTCAATCGATTCGCATGGGGGCCTTCTCACCTCCCAACCTCTTTCTTCCCGATCGGTGCCACTCTTCCCAGCAGCGGGTAAACTCGCTCCCCTCAAAATGCCAATCTCACATCCTCTTCCATTAAAAGTTTTCATCAACTTGCTCAGGGCCGCCCTCGCGAGGGGTGCGGTTGTTGGAGATTCATCGGCAGAGAGATGAAAGGGGACCAACGTCACCCGATCTTCTTCCTCCCCTCTCTAAATACATCTTCATACCTCATTTTCGCGGCGAGAGAAATTCGCCAACGAGCCTCAAAAGAAGCGGTAATTGGGGGATGTGCTTAATTTAAATCTGGCGTTTGCCTGCAGGGACGTTATGAGAGATCTCTAAATGTGTCGTTTGTGACGGATGACGATTTAAAGCCGAAACCCTTTGAAAGGTAAACTTGGAGGCGCGAGGCAGCTTTCTGTGCGGTGTATTTGAAACTTTAAGGGAGAAAGAGAGAGATGTATGGTTTGACTGAAATAATTTCTGAGGAACGAAAATTTAGACTTCAATTACGGAATGGAAATAAGGTCGCCATTGCAGCGACTTTACGTGAAATTAAACTTTGAGGATTCCACAGTCCAACACGATGACTAGTTAATTACAATTAATTACGTTATTTACTGGCACAGAGTAAATTCTGAGGCGCAAAATATGGGATTTGTCAATTAGAATGGATACAAGCACACATTACCGCGCAAATAATATAGTATTGACGACACAGAATTTCATATATCCTCAATAATCACCACTGATGGAAAAGTAATAAGGATTAAATTATTTTCGTATTAAAAATTGTTGATGAGTCACTACACGCTTGTCGGGAAGTCATTTTCAATCGAAAGATCCGTAATTATTTTTGTCTCACTGCGACAAAGAGTAAAGATACATTTGGCTTTTTATATATGTTTTGATTTTGTCCTCGGATGGCTTTCTGCCACAGGACATTGATAAATATTATTATTAATTACATTCCTAAAATACAACATATACAATTGTGAATCAGTACATCGATTATCAATCAGCACGTGATTTTAAAATTAAATTTCTCCCTACCTCTTAAATTTCGAATACTCATCTCATACCAGACCGATTTCGAAACAATCGAGGAACAACCTAAACTAACTGATGAGCGATCGTAAAAAGATGCCAGGATTCGAATCCGGATTCACACGCCGGGTGACTGCTCTAAGCATATAGCCATCTCGCAGAAGTACCCTGTTTTTCTCGCAAATTTACCATTTTTTTCTGGGTGTGCCCTTAACGTGACTTGCCAAATCACCACTGTTAGATTAGAAAATTCCTTAAGTCACTGTCCATGATTAATAATAGCAATAATAATAAATCGTCTTTATTTGGGCGAGATCGAGACTAAAAGTCTCCTTTTCCATCTCACTCACACGATTAGGAATAACTGTCTCCTTGAGTTCTGTTTTCCTCAATTTCCTTTATTTCTATAACACTCTAACGTTATGATAAACTATTACATAACGTATGCTAAATAATTAATAAATCTTTAGTCAAATAAAACAAACGAGGAATGATAGCGTAGAGATCGGAAAGAGGCTACGGAGATGAAATAATGGCAATTTTATGAATCTAGATTATCAAAACTGAGACAGGCTTCGGTGTCATATTTTCCACATTTAATGAATATGGATCTGTTCACGAATTCGTATGCAGAAATCAAAATTTCGATATAATGAGTATGAGTAATATCCTGTACATTTTCCCCTAAAATTCCCACGAAAACAAGCACAACGTGCAGTTAAAACACGCCAGAATGCTTTTCAACGCGAGAAAGATTAACATGCAAAAAAATCATCCGCTTGAATTCATACGCCTCATTAAAATGAGTACATAATGAATATCCTCTTGGAAAGTGAGCGAACAGACATTAAATCAATTGATACTCAGCCCTCAAATCATTCATACCGATAAAATCAGTATCTATGAACATATGGGAATAAGTGTTAATTTTTAGAGACAATCGGTTCGTAACTGTGATTAGCGAAGGATCATGTATGTTTTCGTGAGTTATAGAATATAGATCCATTAATCGATTCGTGTACAGAATGAGAAAACGAAGAATTTGAAGGTTAAAAGCTAAATTCACACTGTATTTTAGCTCTATGAACAACTAACGGTTAGATACTTCAGCGTTTTTAACAAAACACCTTATAGTGATCTGAGATATGATGTTCTTGGGCTAAATAGGAAGGATTTTTGATAATTTTCAGATCGAGAGAATCGGTTAGAAACATACTGAAAATTATAACTCATGCAAGAGTCGACATTTCTAAAATAAAAGAATAAAAAGTTCCAAAAATGTTAACAAAAGTGGCTGAGATGTGCATTAACAAAATATCGTAATTAGATCGAAAGGAAAAATTGCACGATTACCTTGAAGCTTATAAAAGGGTATTTTAAAATTTCCTCATCTCTTAACTATGTTAAACAATCAGTTCATGCTCACCGCCTTTCAAACAAGAATGTTGACGTAAAGGCTTAATTTGTGGAAGTTACGAAGAACGGTGTATTTATTGAACTTTATCATGGCCTTCCACGACGTCAGGCCAACTTACATTGATTATATGCTTAAATACTTCCCCGGATAATGGGAGACCTGGGTTCGATTCCCAGTCATGTCGCTATTTTTAACACATCTATATCCCGGGTTTATAAGGCGCAGACCTCTCTGTGCAAAGTTAAACCCGTTACCCTTTCCTACGTAGACTTAAGCTGATCGACTTTACTATAGTGTAGTGGAAAATTTTTTTTGGGATTTATCAAATCCGAACTTATCGTATATGTTTCCAGATATCATAAACTTTAGGCCCAATCAGTATTTGAAGAGAGAAAATTTCATTCATTAACTGTTCCTGTAATCCTTCGGGGCGACTCGAGATTCACAGCCGTGAGAGCACACAACCCGCAGTACACACACGCAGTGTTTATGCCTACACGCCAGGAAACATCGATTCGAGATGGGAGAAAGGCAATTTTATCCTTTCATCGACTCATTATTACGTCCTCCTCAGCTGATGGATCAGAAAAGACGTCATAAATATTTATATATGCATCACCATCGACTATAGTCCCAATTAAGTTCTATTTTGATACTTCAATTGGATTTTTGAGACGTCAAAACCCCGAAAGGCTTGCAGGGCGTTTATGTAGATGTAAGTTAATGAACATTTTCATAGCTTTTTACATACATTCAAATAGCTCGATATGAGCAAAACTAGAGAACATGACACCAGACTGTTTACCCTCAAACAGAAATACAGATAGTGAGAACTAGTTTCCAGTTAAATATCTGTTGAGGATGCGGGACAATGGGTTGGCTTCGCAAGCTATTTTATGGCTTACACTCGTGATAAGAAACTTCGTGTCTGAAACTAGTTCCAATTATGACAAATTGCCTGCAAATTTTCCTATTTAATGAATGGCAGAGAACTGACTGCGACTGCATTGGAGGAATTTCTCTGGGTTCTAAGACAGATTCTTTTTTTTAAGTTACATATTACAGTTTTGCTTCCACTACGTCCAGTATTCCAGTATGTCCCTTAATAAACTATATACTTTTACAGACGCGTCTGTTAGGTCAAACGTCAGAGGACTAATAAAATATAAGGTGGAGATCGGAAAACTTAGGCTTAAGGCATCTTTCAGAATGCGATTAAAACTTTGAGAAGATGACATTAAAAGATAAGATTCGGGATGCGTCCTAGGCTAAAATTTGGAAACCTAAACTGATAGGATAGAAAAGCTAAAGAAGAGAGAAAAGAACGAAAGGGATAGGAAAGATTAATTCATAAGGACAACAGCGGTTAACACATAACTTCAACACAAAGGTAATGTTCTCGTTATAACTATTGTTTTAGTGAATTAGATTTACTTAATTTTGTAACAGTACTGCTCAAGTGATTTCTATACACACAGCTTCCTTTCTATCTTTTAGCTGGGATTGTCAGTAGGTTTGCGCATGTTTTTCACACTCACCAAGCTTGGGAGTGTTTTCCTGCTGTGGATATTTTTTCCTAAGACATTACTTATGTTTTTTACATCCACGAATCCTTAATTTTTTTTTCTCTACTTCAATTTCTTAATTGATTTGTTTCTATCTATGACGACAGGTTAAATGGAAGAAGAGTCTCAATCTCGACTTTATAAAGACGTTATAGTTCTTATTGAAGGAATTCTCTCTTCTGAATAAAGCATTACAATTGATGCATTACTTTCACACGTGAAATACGGACATTTACCAGTATTATTCTTAGAACAATCAAATACTGAAATAAAGCTACTGTAGTCGATGAAGGTCAGGAGAGTCTATTCCTCACGATTAGAACGCGCAAGGCAACAGATGAATCACATTCGATACTAAATGAAACTGGAGATTAACGCTCGATCAGTAATTTATTCAATTAATAATCGGAAAGTGTACTATCAGGCCTTTTCTCGTTTCACGAACACTTACATTAAAATCATTTCAATTTTCAAATATAATACTGGAGAAAGTGGAGAAAACGGCAATATCTAAACTAAATGCGCACAATCCAATTCCAAAATGAACTCGATTTAAGAACCTTTTAAAAATAAGCCACGCATCGCAATTTGTAGGTATCCAAAGAAGTAGTAATAACCCGCTTTCGGGCCGTAAGTGCAATAAATAGAAGCTTATTTCCACAGAATCCATTGCCGTTTATGTGATTAAAGAGGAGGAAATCTGGAGCGACGCAAATGGGCCAATGGATTCCAAAGTAAACACAGCGAAAGACATACACGGCGATGAAAGTACGGGTTCATTTACTATTCATGAAAGCAAACTACAGAAATTCCAAAACATGGATTCGGGGCGATTTCCATAAGCAAGCAACAAGAGGAAAGAAATCTTAGAAACCGCAGCCGCCATATCAGATTCCGGGAGGGAAATCAGGAGGAAAACTCGACATTCCTTTCCGTTTTCATCTCTGAAAGCGATTGTATTCCCACGTTTCACAGAAACCGTGACAAGGAAAACAAAATCGTGAAGATTAAAATATTCCCCTGCCTTTGGTGGCAAGACAACTGCTGAACGGGAAAAGCGGTGAGACATTAAACGGAATGGTAGCTGAGGAAAGCAAGCTGAAACCTTCTCTGACGGTGAAACAACAGTAGAATTGGGAGAGAAAAATGAAGGGAAATAGAGGAGATGGATAAGGAAGAAGTTACGCGGGGAAGCCGGAGGAAATGCAATTGAATTTATCGCCGGCAATCGTGCATAAAAGCAAAGGAATTGGGACTGCGGATCGAATTATGCGCGGAAAGAAAAAGGAAAGGTGGAAAGGAGGAAGTAGGGGTGCAGAATCGAAGGAAAACAAAATCCAGGACGCTACTTAAATATTAAATACCCTCAAGAACGGAGCCAATAGCTTCGTGTTTGGAGAAGATTCGAGAGGAGGATAAGAATGGGAGGGGAGAATGGGCCCAGAGATGAATCGCCCCATTGATGCCAATTAAAGTTGGTCTTCTATTAAGCCTAGAAATGCAATAGGATCAATCCGAATCAAGAAAGAAAAAAATTAAGGTGATCAGTACTCCTAGATGATTACGTTTTCTGGCTAAGGAGTTGTGCAAGTAAGATGGAAATGATAATTACGCCTACTTTTTCTCCGATGAAGACTTACACTTTGCTTGAGATAAATTTGATTAATTTTCCCTGCAAAAACTTTACTAACTAATGTGATGCAAATCGTTGATGATGGCTGTATTGGGTGGGCGGCATTGGTTTACTTCGATGATTGCTTCGCCACTATCTTCCAAGATTTTTTATACATTACGCATTTATAAACTAAAAATATTTTAAACGCACAGGAATAATTTTATATCTTCATAAAAAATTTCGGGAAATTGCCTTTTAAATACATGAATAATTTTCAATACAGTATCATACAAGCGGTCAACAAGTTTTACCACATAAGAAAAAACTGAACGTTAATAATAGCGAGAACTGGGTGCTAATAATGACAAAAATAAACCTCAGAATACCGAGAAGAACGCAAAATCCCATTACTAAGCTCTGTTCTTTACATCAAATGAAAGCAGGCCATTAAGCCACCTCATTTTACACAGGAAAAAGATATATATAAGTAATTATAAATTTTCAAAATTGTACAGTTCGGTGTATGGCGTAAAGACCGCTGGCTTAATCTACGAAAGACTGAATTTTCAAGTGGAACTATGATAGATGACACGGAACACTTGAGCAATAAGTGAGAAAATTCAACTGCGATAAAATGTAAGGCTCAATTGGTTATAATTAGGCTACTTCAAGATTATCAATGAAGGAATAGATCATGAATTCGGATAATAAATGTTGTTCTGCTATTTTTAGTATGGCGTCAGTAAAACGTGAGCAGCTTTGGAGTACCGATAATAATAACAATAATAATAGTAAAAGAAAAAATAACAAATTTCGTCTTTCTAGAACGAGCGTGTAGCCAAGGTTGACCATTATAACAATAAAGCCTTTACAAATAAAGATACAGAAAAACAACCAGCTCTGACCGGGATTCGAACCTGGGAACTCAGTGCTTCAACTTTAGTACTCTAAACACAACCCCACTGAGTCCGCACGGCAGAGTAGGTTCGCCTGTCCAAGACTGGAGAAAGGCAAAGGTGTTAGAGTTTGCACATTTGAGGTGCGCGCTATAAGGGTGAACCCTAAAAGTGTGAACATTTAGGGTCTCGAGATAGAATAAGGCTTCCCAACCTTGGTCTATACAAATACAACAGATCGACTTTTTGCGGTCTCGCCAAATTTCCGCGGGGAACGAAAGGAACCCGAAGAGCACCTGCAGTTAATCCGCGTCTTTTCATATCGCCACTCGCATTTTTCCCTCGCGGCGCACCCATCGATCTTCGAGAAGATTCTCGCAAGTTCACGGTTTCCCATCTCCGCGTCCTCTTTCGTCAGCCGACCGAAAGAGGGTAAAATTGTTTGACGTGACTCGAAGACACTAGTGGGCCCTTTTCTTAAAATGTGTCCAAATGGGAACAGCACCTAGAGTCGAAACGAGGAGAGGAATCATTTCTTTTGGGCGGAGTTTTGACGTGTCGCTCCCGTTGACAAACGAGTTTTCGCCCACCGTTTGTCGTCGATAAACGAGTTTCGCTTGTCTTTCTTCCCACACCTCTCTCGACGGAAAGAATCGAGGGAAAGTCGGCGTGGGATTTTTAAAGACGTCTGCTCTGCGTCATGACGTAAGGAGCCGTTCTGATGGCGTAATATTCCGTCAAAACGGCGCTTTAACGACGGGTGATTCCGTCATCGCTGTGGAATTTGGATTCTTCCAATAGGTTTTTTCGCCGCCCGCTTTTTCGTCGGTAAACGAGTTCAGTCCATACTTCTTTTCCCCAGGGCAACGAACCGGAAACGAAACGAATACCGCAAGCAAGAAAAACCATTAAATTTGCTGGACTGAAAACCGAACCCGAACAGAAAAATTTAAATACTCAAAACTGAACCGAAACCGGAAATTGTTATTTTTCCGTTCGGATTATGGGCTATTATTCTCACTAAGTGAAATATTACCATAATTTTAATAAACCTGCATTGGTGACTTTATATTTACCATTATAACATTTAAATTTTAAGGAATAACAGTCGCAAAAAGTAACAAGAGGTTCTTCCGTGCTATGTCATTCATCTTTCCTTACTCCTCATTTCAATTTCAATAACTGCGCAGATTCTCCGATTGTTTGTTAAATAGAAAGGAAAATTAAAAGAAAGAATTGTAAATTAAATAGAAAGTGCTTTCCCGGCGTATATCGCGAATGAAGTGTTCTCTGGTTGCAAGCCGGGTCGTTTCTTGGATGCCTTTAGGAATGAAGATGATTCCAGAGGAGAATGGTATGGTTATTTATTAAATGCAGATACCTTTTTGCTAAAACTTTATGGAAATAAATTCTCTTTAAGGGTGCGACTGACATAATAATAATAATAACACGTCTTTATTCACGGGCGAGATTGAAACTAATTAGTCTCTTCTTACATGTAACCCTTAGTCATTGCAGATAGAAATAAAGAGGTATTGGGAGTTGAACTAAAGAGAAACAATAAAAGAAGGAACTATTAACTATGGGTTTTTGAAAAACCTAAGTCTGCATTTAGGAAAAAATTAAAACCCTGCAGAAAAACACTCACGAGAAGGGGGGCGTGAAAAACCTCCGAAACCTACTGACAGTAGCAACTAACATTTAAAAGAGGGGAAAATAAGTATTAGAAAAGTGTCAGCAACAAAGCTGAAAAAACAGACAAAAAGAAATGCATAATTTTTACAAAAACTCAGACAAAAACAGATGTTGGATTTGAGATTATAAGGAGTAGGCAGTGATATATAACTAGAGAAAAAATTAAAACGCTGCAGAAAAACACTCACGAGAAGGGGGGCGTGAAAAACCTCCGAAACATACTGACAGTAGCAACTAACATTTAAAAGAGGGGAAAATAAGTATTAGAAAATTGTCAGCAACAAAGCTGAAAAAACAGACAAAAAGGAATGCATAATTCTTACAAAAATTCAGACAAAAACAGATGTTGGATTTGAAATTATAAGGAGTAGGCAGTGATATATAACTAGAGAGAAAATGAAAAGGAATAAGAAAATATCGAATAAAGATGAAGTATTGGAATAATAAAATATATGAATAATAAACTGAAAAAAAAACAAGCAAAGGAATTGAGACTGCGGATCGAATTATGCGCGGAAAGAAAAAGGAAAGGTGGAAAGGAGGAAGTAGGGGTGCAGAATCGAAGGAAAACAAAATCCAGGACGCTACTTAAATATTAAATACCCTCAAGAACGGAGCCAATAGCTTCGTGTTTGGAGAAGATTCGAGAGGAGGATAAGAATGGGAGGGGAGAATGGGCCCAGAGATGAATCGCCCCATTGATGCCAATTAAAGTTGGTCTTCTATTAAGCCTAGAAATGCAATAGGATCAATCCGAATCAAGAAAGAAAAAAATTAAGGTGATCAGTACTCCTAGATGATTACGTTTTCTGGCTAAGGAGTTGTGCAAGTAAGATGGAAATGATAATTACGCCTACTTTTTCTCCGATGAAGACTTACACTTTGCTTGAGATAAATTTGATTAATTTTCCCTGCAAAAACTTTACTAACTAATGTGATGCAAATCGTTGATGATGGCTGTATTGGGTGGGCGGCATTGGTTTACTTCGATGATTGCTTCGCCACTATCTTCCAAGATTTTTTATACATTACGCATTTATAAACTAAAAATATTTTAAACGCACAGGAATAATTTTATATCTTCATAAAAAATTTCGGGAAATTGCCTTTTAAATACATGAATAATTTTCAATACAGTATCATACAAGCGGTCAACAAGTTTTACCACATAAGAAAAAACTGAACGTTAATAATAGCGAGAACTGGGTGCTAATAATGACAAAAATAAACCTCAGAATACCGAGAAGAATGCAACATCCCTTTACTAAGCTCTGTTCTTTACATCAAATGAAAGCAGGCCATTAAGCCACCTCATTTTACACAGGAAAAAGATATATATAAGTAATTATAAATTTTCAAAATTGTACAGTTCGGTGTATGGCGTAAAGACCGCTGGCTTAATCTACGAAAGACTGAATTTTCAAGTGGAACTATGATAGATGACACGGAACACTTGAGCAATAAGTGAGAAAATTCAACTGCGATAAAATGTAAGGCTCAATTGGTTATAATTAGGCTACTTCAAGATTATCAATGAAGGAATAGATCATGAATTCGGATAATAAATGTTGTTCTGCTATTTTTAGTATGGCGTCAGTAAAACGTGAGCAGCTTTGGAGTACCGATAATAATAACAATAATAATAGTAAAAGAAAAAATAACAAATTTCGTCTTTCTAGAACGAGCGTGTAGCCAAGGTTGACCATTATAACAATAAAGCCTTTACAAATAAATATACAGAAAAACAACCAGCTCTGACCGGGATTCGAACCTGGGAACTCAGTGCTTCAACTTTAGTACTCTAAACACAACGCCACTGAGTCCGCACGGCAGAGTAGGTTCGCCTGTCCAAGACTGGAGAAAGGTAAAGGTGTTAGAGTTTGCACATTTGAGGTGCGCGCTATAAGGGTGAACCCTAAAAGTGTGAACATTTAGGGTCTCGAGATAGAATAAGGCTTCCCAACCTTGGTCTATACAAATACAACAGATCGACTTTTTGCGGTCTCGCCAAATTTCCGCGGGGAA